>JAFMOC010000042.1:422500-460000 GCA_019802505.1 Corydoras sp. C115 | reverse complement strand
AACATGAACATGCTGCAACTAACAAATAAAAACATTCAGTTTTCTTTGCTCTTCAGCCAAAATTATACAAATTTAAAATAAATAAGAAACCAACACTGGGTCATTAATAACAATCATAGATCAATGTACAATGATCTCGCAGGTCGGATAGAATTGTATTAGGGGCCGGATATGGCCCACGGGCCTCGAGTTTGACACCAACGGCCTATAGGAATCCAAGGAGCTTATCTAAGGTGTTTAAATTAAATAAAGGTTGTTAATACTAAATGCGCAAAAATAAATACAAACAAACTAATTTTGCAAAGGTTTTGTTGTCTATAAATTTGATTAAAATATGGATCACTGATGACTTCATAAACAAGTTAAACTAACAAAAATGTTCATGTTTCTAAACAATAACCGTGCATTGAATATCTTAATGGCTAGTTATGTGTGTGTATGTTTATGCTTTTAAACAAACATTTTAAAATAAGAATTGGCATTATTTTGCTCTAGGGGTTCACTCAACAGTAATTCAGTTACAGCAGTGTCATAAACGCGGACCTTGCTTTGATCTCCCCTTCTAAACTAGTTGTTGACACTGAAGGATATGGAACCATCAAAAACAATGCCAGAAGTGAAAGAAGAATGAAGAATAGTAATAGATGATTTTATATGCATGAGACTAACATGCATTTTTTTAATTAATGTAATGTAATTAATGCAGACAGGTTTTTGAAAGGTCAGCACCACCAGGCATCATAACATTATTGTCATACACACATGAACAAGGCACTGATGACTTCACCAAGCACACTTAAGCACGGATTACCTTGATCAATGATAAATGAAGCTTTGTGTCAGTGATGGGAGTCTTATGTTCATGAAAAATGCTTATAAAAGGGTTTAATAGTATGGAATTACATCATTATAAAGAAACATTTGAATTAAACCACTATTGCGGTGGGGTTCCCCATGCCCATCCAGGGGAGAACGTCTCGGGCGCTGGGCAGATACACCCAGGACAGGGCGCCAATCCATCGCTGGGCACACACTCACACACACAGACACACTCTATATGGGGCAATTTGGAGAATTCAATTGACTTGATCCATGTTTTTGGACTGAGGGAGGAAACCGGAGAACCCGGATGAAACCCACGCGGACACGGGGAGAACATGGAAACTCCACGTGCTAACCACTAAGCCACCGTGCCGCTTTACATATACACAGAAAAAGCAAGTTGATTAAACTGTACCTTAGAACCAGCTTACCTGATTCATTCAGAATTTAGTATTGTTCAGGTTAAAAAGGAGTTCATCTTTGCATATGATTACATTATATATAATTTAAATACGTCCACAATTTTAACTGGCACTTTTATATACAAGTATTATTCATTATTACTGTAAGTATATTAAAGAAACTTGCACTTAAAGTCAAAAGTAAATGGTACTAGTTTTCACATTTGTGATATCTGTTCATCTGTTTCTCAACATACTTCATTAGTCCTATCTATTCTGAACATATTATTTGGATGGTGGATAATTCTCAGCACTACAGTGACACAGACACAGTAGTGATACGTTCATAAGTGCATCAGTATAACCCCATTACCAAAACAGCCACCAGCATCCTGTAAGCAACATGCTGTGAGCACTGATCAATAATAAGAGGATGGTTAACATAAATGTGCAGCCAGAAATCAGCAATGAAGAAAAGAAGTCTAATGGAATCCACAGTAAAAAAAAAGCAGTGTTTAAACACTTGTGTCTAAACCACTGGTGCAATACATTTACATTATGTTAATTAGCAGATGCTTTTTTTTTATTCAAAACGACTTACAAAGCGGGCACAGGGTTGGCCACAGCAACCCTGGAGCACTTCAGTGCCCAATACCCTAACCACTGAGCTGCCATATCCTAATATATACATTATACACAAAACCTGTCTGCATGGGGTTTCCTCCGGGTTCTCTGGTTTCCTCCCACAGTCCAAAAACATGGATCAAGGTCTGTTGAATTCTCTAAATTGTCCCATATAATGTGTGTTCGTGTGTGTGTCTGTGTGAGTGAGTAGTGCTCAGCGATAGCTTGACGCCCTGTCCTGGGTGTATCTTCCCAGCGCCCGCAACGTTCTCCCCTTGATGGGCATGTGGAAGTCCCCCCGCAACCCTGGTACAGCATAAAACAGAAGGATGGATGGATGCTTAGAATTGTCTACAACCCAAATGATACCTGGCCTGTCCTGTCAATCAAAGAAAGATTAGCCAAGTATATAGAGAAACAGATGGACTACAAGAATTGTAAAACAAAGTCCAGCTGTATGGTGACTTGAACTGATAAGGCAGACAAAGTGTTAAATCAGGAGGTGTACCTACACGTATACCTACAAATGTATAAACACATTTGTCACCTTGTCACAACCGTGACAAGGTGTTAGGGCAAAAAAATTGCCCTGTTCAAACGTGAATAACAGGGGGAGGTTTTAGGTGAAAGATCTCTACTTCATAATGCTTTAAGAGAGAAACTGAGCCGTGTACACTTTCTTGATTTGTAAACTATTTTCCCCTGTCGGTCGTTCTGGCACTTTTCCATTTAAAACCTTAACTCCTGACTGATTTTTGCATGCCGCTTGGGTTGTAAACCGAGGTGAAGCCACTATGACAAGCAGTCAAGCAGAACCCAAATGAGCGAGCAGAAGCGGAACAGGGTTTGAAAAACAAAGGATCGAGCTCGATGGGAAGCTGAACGATCAGAACACACCTGTAATTTAAAGTTTCCATGACTAATTCACTTCACTGGAACCGGTTAACCTTAGTGGTTAGCATGTTCGTCTCTCAGCGCTAGGGATTCCCAGTTTGAATCCCAATCTTTGTGGAGTTTCCATGTTCTCCCCGTGTGGGTTTACTCCAGGTTCTACGGATTTCCTCCCACAGTCCCAAAACATGGATCAAGGTCATGTGTATCTGCTCAGCGCCCGAAACCTTCTCCCTGGGATGGGCATGGGGAACCCCCCGCGACCCTAGTAGAGAATAAAGTGGAAGATAATGGATGGATGGATGGATGGTTAACCTTAGTGGTTAGCATGTTTGCCCCTCGGCTCTATGGATTCCCGGTTCAAATCCCATTCTGGGTGGAGTTTTCATGTTCTCCTCGTTTCCATATGGGTTTCCTCAGGGTTCTCGGGTTTCTGCGATTTCCTCCCACAGTCCAAAAACATGGATCAAGGTCAATTGAATTCTCCAAATTGCCCCATATGAAGTGTGTTTGTGTGAGTGAGTGTGTGCCCAGCGAAAGACTGGTAACCTGGTGTCCTGAGTGCCAAGCACCTGAAACGTTCTCCAATGGATGGGCATGGGGAACCCCCCTCCGTCCCTAGTAGAGGATAACGCGAAAGATAATGGATGGATGGATGGAATCGGTTAACACCATGATGTGTGGATTGGAGCAGGAGGCGCCTTGTCATCGCGATGTTAGCTGTTTGTGCTTGAAGCTAACGATAGAGTCTGTCCACTCTCTATTCACTGCTTATTATCACCTCGGCAAATTTACCGGCATCATCAATCAGGTATGAATTCGCATAGGTGGCCCACTGCCGAAACACGCATCATGATCATACCACATTGTTCTTCTCATTGATTATTAGTATAAGCTTGCTACACAGGCTAACGTTAGCCCTCTCGATCACACACACGTACATCCCGCACAAAGCGGCGACACGCAGCTCCCAAACACCCACGATCACGTCTCCTAGAACCGCGATCGAGCCATTGTGGCGTTTTCAAACCGAAACTGGTGAACTTACGTGCTTGATGGCAGGCAAACGGAGAGAAGAAAGCGGCGTTGTGCGCTTCAGTCGCCGAACAGCGGCATCGAGCAGCCGACTCCACTACTGCCCCTGGTGTAGGGACAATGACGGACGGCGTGTGCGCATGCGCTCTCGACCCAGCTGGCTGGAACGCTGCGAAAAGTCAAACGTCAGGTCCTGAAGCGAAGTCAGGTAAGGTCTCCGTGTTCCGTACACTGCGACTTTGCATGTTCTCCTCGTGTTTGGGTAGGTTTTTGATGAGTGGAAGAGGTGCAATTTTATCACTTTTACTTTACTTTACATGTACATTACATTTAGTAGACGCTTTTATCCAAAGCGACTTATAAATACTCGAACAACACGAGTGAATAAAATTAGCCAGACTATAGAATTATCAAACCTGGCCATAATCATGACCCGTATCCTCCCATTTATATATATATATATATATATATATATATATATATATATATATATATATATATATATATATATATATATATATATATATATATATATATATATATATATATATATATATATATATATATATATATGTATGTATATATATATATATATATATATATATATATATATATATATATATATATATATATATATACTAGACACACTCTATATGGGGCAATTTGGAGCATTCACTTTACCTTGATCCATGTTTTTGGACTTTGGGAGGAAACCGGAGAACCTGTATATATGACTAAATGTAAATAAATAAATAATATATATATATATATATATATATATATATATATATATATATATATATATATATATATATATATATATATTTTATTCATTATCTTACACTTTATCCTATAGTAGGGTCGCGGAGGGGGGTTCCCCATGCCCATCCAAGGGAGAACGTTTCGGACGCTGGGCAGATACACCCAGGACAGGGCGCCAATCTATCGCTGGGCACACACTCACACACACAGACACACTCTATATGGGGCAATTTGGAGAACTCAATTGACTTGATCCATGTTCTTGGACTGTGGGAGGAAACCGGAGAACCCAGAGGAAACCCACGCGGACACGGCGAGAACATGGAAACTCCACCCAGATGGGGATTCGAACCGGGAATCCCTAGTGCTGAGAGGCGAACGAGCTAACCACTAAGCCACCGTTTCGATATATATATATATATATATATATATATATATATATATATATATATATATATATATACACAGTATATATACATATATATACAAGACAACATATATAATAAAACACATCTCTTTCACCAGGCGACATTCATCACTAGAGCAAAGTGAACGAGTTGGAGTGTATTTTGTAAATATAAAGTGAAGGTAAGAGGGGGCAGATCCAGAGATTTTCCTGTAGGTCAGATCAGTGACTTGTACTGAATGCAGCAGCTACAGGAGCCAATGGAGAGAAATAAGTAGTCAAGTGACATGAGTAACATAAATGACCTTTAGTGAAGGACTTTTAAGTCTCCAAATTTTTAAGCATAACACCAGTAATGATGTACTTACAACTGTAAAATGATTTAGGACTCACAGCAAGCCAATTATCTGTTGTAAATTGAAGGGTAACGACGTAACAATTATGGTTGCCATATTTATTTCCATAAATGTTCAATAAACATGTCTGTTATGCAACATCAACACTAAATCTAACAATAATAATTAAAACATCCACTTCTCTAAACTCAGGTGTGGAACACCGAATTCTGTGACCAACGGATTTTTACTCAAGAGGGCGCTGTTGTCAATTTAGACCCCAAAATCCATCCATCTAATCCGCTTTATCCTATATTATGGTCGGGAGGGGGGGGGGGGTTCCCCATACCCATCCAGGGGAGAACGTTGTGCCGGGACAACCCAATCTATCGCTGGGCACACACTCACACACACAAACACACTCTATATGGGGCAATTTGTTGAATTCAATTGACTTGATCCATGTTTTTGGACTGTGGGAGGAAACCCACACGGACACGGGGAGAACATGGAAACTCCACCCAGATGGGGATTCAAAGCCTGGAATCTCTAGCGCTGAGAGGCAAACGTGCTAACCACTAAATCACCGTGCCTCCCGACCCCATTTGTTAAAAATAAATTGTTAATTCTTTGATACATACAGTGGGGTGTGAAGGTTTGGGCAGCCTTGTTAATTTTCCTGATTTACCTTTATAAATCATTGGTTGTTTGGATAAAAAAAATAAGTTTTATTAATATTAATTAATATTATAATATTAATTAGTTAATATTATATGGGGACAAACACAGTGATATTTGAGAAGTGAAATTAAGTTTATATTATTTACAGAAAGTGTGCTAGAATTGGTTAAACAAAATTAGGCAGGTGCATAAATTTGGGCACTGTTGTCATTTTATTGATTTCAAAACCTTTAGAATTAATTATTGGAACTCAAATTTGGTTTGGTAAGTTCAATGGCCCTTGTCCTCCATACACAGGTGACTCCAATTATGTGAAAGGTTATTTAAGGGGTCGATTGTAAGTTTTTCTCCTCTTTGCACCTTGTCTGAAGAGTCGCAGCATGGGAGCCTCAAAACAACTTTCGAATGACCTGAAAACAAAGATTGTTCACCGTCATGGTTTAGGGGAAGGATACAGAAAGCTATCTCAGAGATTTCAGCTTTCAGTCTCCACTGTGAAAAACATTGTGAGAAAATGGAAGACCACAGGCTCAGTTCAAGTCAAGGCTTGAAGTGGCAGACCAAGAAAAATCTCAGAAAAACAGAAGCTAAGGATGTTGAGAACAATCAGAGTCAACCGACAGACCAGCACCAAAGACTTGCAACATCATCTTGCTGCTGATGGAGTCAATGTGCATCGTTCAACTATTCGGCGCACTTTACACAAAGAGATGCTGTATGGGAGAGTGATGCAGAGGAAGCCTTTTCTCCGCCCACATCACAAATAGAGCCGCTTGAGGTATGCTAAAGCACATTTGGACAAGCCAACTACATTTTGGAATAAGGTGCTGTGGACTGATGAAACTAAAATAGAGTTTTTCGGGCATAACAAGGGCTGTTATGAATGGTGGAAAAAGAACACAGCATTCCAAGAAAAACACCAAACATACAGTCAAATTTGGTGGAGGTTCCATCATGCTGTGGGGTTGTGTGTCCAGTACAGGAACTGGAAATCTTGTTAAAGACTGCATGGATTTCAATCAATATCAGCAGATATTGGAGACCAATGTCTAGGAATCAGTGACAAAGCTGACGCTGCGCCGGAGCTGGATCTTCCAACAAGACAACGACTCTAAACACTGCTCCAAATCGACTAAGGCATTCATGCAGAGGAACAAGTACAACATTCTGGAATGGCCATCTCAGTCCCCAGACCTGAATATTATTGAAAATCTGTTATGTTACCTAAAGAGAGCTGTCCATGCTCAGAAACCATCAAACCTGAATGAACTAGAGATGTTTTGTAAAGAAGAATGGTCTAAAATACCCTCAGCCACAATCCAAACTCTCATTAGAAGCTATAGGAAGCGTTTACAGACTGTTATTTGTGTGAAAGGAGGATCTACTAAATATTGAGTTATGTTTTTTTTTTTTGGTGCCCAAATTTACTGTATGACCTGCCTAATTTTGTTTAACCAATTATTGCACACTTTCTGTAAATCAAATAAACTTCATTTCACTTCTCGAATATCACTGTGTTTGTCCCCTATATGATATATTTAACAGATTTTTTTTATCCAAACAACCAATGATTTATAAAGGTAAATTAGGAAAATTAACAAGGCTGCCCAAACTTTCGCACCCCACTGTGTATACACTCTTTCCTAAAAAAAATGAATATCATGGAAAAGTTTATTCATTTCCATAATTCCATTCAAAAAGTTTCAAAGATTATAGATCCAGGGCACACAAATGAACCCATTTTTTTTTTTGTTTATTCTTTTGTTTATTTTTACATAATTTGGGCTTCCAGCTCATAAAACCCACATAAACAGGAATTCCAAAAATTTTAATACTGTGGAGAAAATACCCCAAATTTTGCAGGGCACGAATGTTTTAAACAGACTGTGACACACTGATCATCTACTGCACAGTAGAGATGAGGAACATAATCCAAATTGCTTGGGGCTCAGTGTTAACTGTCCAGTCAGTCATGATTTGGGGTGCAATGTCCGGTGCAGGTGTTGCTAAACACAATAGTCTACCAGAATGTTTTAGAGGACTTCATGATTCCTTCTGCTGAGGATCTGTATGGAGATGCAGATTTCATCTTCCAGCAGAACCTGACCTCTGCCCATGCCACCAGAAGAACCAAAACCTGATGCACATGCCATCACAATGCTTGACTGGTCATCCAACTCGCAGGACCTAAACCCCATTGAGAATTTATGGGGCATTTTTTATTGTTGGGTCTGGTGCCCCTCATTTTCCTCTTGAGAATACACCATAGCTCCCATATTCCTGTTTTCATTGGTTTTATGAGCTGTAAGCCCAAATTATGTAAAAATAAACAAATATAAATTGTGAACTTGAAATAATTTAAATTGCGAGCCCTGAATCTATAAGTTTAACTTTTTGAATGGAATTATGGAAATTTTCTAGCTTTTCCTAGAACACAAAATTGTATTTTGTGTCAAAACGTTTATATTTGTGAGGAATAGAGTGCTCACTGATCATTTCATTCATTCATTATCTCCTGCTTTATCCTCTATTAGGGTCGCGGTGGGGTTCCCCATGTCCATCCAGGGGAGAACGTCTCGGGCGCTGGGCAGATAGACCCAGGACAGGGCGCCAATCCATCGCTGGGCACACTCACACATACACACTCTATATGGGGCAATTTGGCGAATTCAATTGACCTGATCCATCTCTTTGGACTGTGGGAGGAAACCGGAGAACCCGGAGGAAACCCACGCGGACACGGGGAGAACATGGAAACTCCACCCAGATGGGGATTCAACCCGGGAATCCCTAGCGCTGAGAGGCCACCGTGCCGCCTGATCATTACATAAATTTACTTATTAATGTGTTTGAACTATTCAATGCTCTGACTTTCCTTCAGTCATAAAACAAATACTGTTCAGTTTAAAAAATAATTAGTCATCCCACTCCTCCCCTCTGGGTTACATCAGCTAGTTATGCAGTTAAATTTCAAAAGTTCATTGTTGCCCACTCCACAAAGACAGAAAACGTGTTCCTTGCTGCTAAAGCTTTTGAGGCTTTAAGTAGGACTAATCGCTTTTATGAGCCCTTACAACTTACAAGGAGGCACACAGTGGTCATGGCCCAGAGGAGCTGTGGTGGGCATCCATTATTTTCATTTCTAAAAGGTGGTGACCCCAATTAATTCTGCTTACTAAAAACCCTATCCCATACAACGACAATAAAATGTATTACCAATAATTGGCTGGTTGCTGTGTCAACCAGAATCATTTCAAACATAAGCTTCCACGATGTTGTGGAATGTGATTAGCACAATCATTAGACCAGATTTGCACCTGAGATTTCTGACTTGCTTCACAACAATCACCTTCATTCTCTCCTGTTGTGTTTAGTGAGGTAAAGGGGCCTGGACTCATCCACAACTAAGTCATAAAACCTGGCCTTCATAAAACTCAGAATGCTGCAAGTTAGGGGCCTTTGTCTCCATTACAAAAATATCCTTCACTAAAACTAATCAGACCAAATCTTATCCTGGAAGAGTCTCACATACTGTATAAAAGATTTAACAAAAAGTAAAGATTCTTGAAGATGAGGTGATGCTTATTCAGCAAGTAATTTCATTAATCTTTAATCCAATCACCTTTAACACACACAGTATGTATATATACACACACACGTGTGTTCTGCTGGTCATCGGTGTAGTTGTATAATAAACCTTGGCAATAAAAAACGAACATAAAACGCTGACCTAGCGCCCTCTCGTGGATGATGTCTCATCTCATAACCACTTGACTCCACAAAGCACTTAATTTAACTCGTAAAATAAGTAACATGCATCTATACTTTAAAACAAGCTTCAAAAACCCAACTTACTACTATTAAGTGGCATTAAAGAGCAGTAGGATTTTTAAGGCTTAATTTAAAAATAAAAAGCACATTTTAACTACTCATTGTTGTATATTTGTAATGTTAAAGGTAAAGTTTATTTCACAGACTTCCCACTTTGTCTCAGCAGTACGACTCATTTTCTTCATCCCTTTTCTAAGAACTGGAAATGTTAAAGCTTTATATAAAGGAACTCAAAATGAATATATAATAATAGCACAATCGACTTGAACGTGTGATTAAAAAGTGATTAAAAAACATTAAAAAATGTTGTATTTTGTTTCCTTTCACATCAGATTTGTAAGAATCCTCTCAACAAGAGAAACACCTGCAGTTAACATACTCTGCACATGTATAAAATGCTTAAATGAAAAACACCCGCAGTTCAGTCAGATGTTTAGTAACGGCCTTTTTACCATCTGGAAATGAATAAATGAATCATTACCTCCTCAATCACCCCCACATCAGCATACATAATGGACAATAAGTATATGCACAAAACTTTCATATACAAATAAACAAGGCACAGGAGTCAACCCCGCTTAGTCTGTGATGAGAGTAGACAGAAGTCTAAATATAGCCAGATCAGTTTGGCAATCAAGTCTATATATCCTGAATGTTCCAGCCTCAGACCCTCTTTAAAACAGAGGTTCAAGCTTCATCACCATCTTCTTCATTCTCCTCATCCGATTCATCTTCCTCCTCTTCAGTCTCCTCAGAATACTCATCTTCTTCATAAGTATCTGATGGTTGGACTTTAAATGTAATTTCTTCATCCACATCCTTGTCATCAATAGTTAGTGACTTTCTTCTGTCCAGGATTGAAGGTGTGCACACCGGTGTAATGTCCTAGAAAGCAAATGCATATTATTGGCTGACAGTAGAACATTAAGTCTATTAAACGTGTTGGCACATGGGTTTTATTGCACAGCTACAACAGCTGACAACAAACAAAATGTACCAGGTTTCTGTGGGCACAGTAATCTTACTCCAGTAGATGGGTACAGCTGGGGTAATTTTCAGACAGTGCCTGCTGGTCTTTATTCTAAAGTTATTTTAATAGCAAATTTAAACAAGCATTGGTTTTACAGATATTTCTCATTCCTGACCTACCTCACTACAGACAGATGAATCAGCATCTGATTGCGCTTTCTTTGCTGGAACTTGAGCTGCCTGGTAGAGAACAGTTCTAGTGAGTAAACAGACAGCAATTTAAGCACTTATGAAATGCTTTTTAAAATTAATGAAACTCACAAATCCTGGAAAATCATAGTCGATGCCCTTTGCTGCCAGTCTCTTGCGAAGTTTAGTGTCGTTATTCAGAAGCTTTTTAGTTGCTTTCTGCATTTGACCAGGGTTGTGGCTTTTGTTATAACTAGAAACTGCAGGCCTAGTGGGCTTCTTAAATACTCTCTGAGAACCAACAAAGAGTTTTTCGTGAACCTTCTCAGGTGGGATTACATGACCTGTGTACAAAAATAAACAAATACATAAATACAAAAAACAGTTCAGTCAAAGCAAAGCTCTTTATTCACTCCCTGGTTGTCATCAATTCAACCCTGACTTACATTTGATTAGCCTCTCCCCCATAAGGTAGTTGTTCATTGTCTCAGCCACAATCCTAGCTACCTCATCACAGTCAAACTCCACAAAGCCATAGCCTTTGGTTCGGCCTGTCTGTTGTTAAAAGAAAAACACAGAGCAAACAGCTCTTTAAAAACCAGTAAAAGTTTCACAAGGTATTCAAGACATTTAACACAAATGTAGGTACATGGGTTTCATTGCACAACTTTTGATTTTACACAAGTGGCAATTAGCTTAATGTACCAACTTTCTGTAGGTACAATTATCTTACACACAGCTACAAGCATGCTGAGGGTAATTTTCAGAATGTACCATTTATATATATATATATATATATATATATATATATATATATAATATATATATATATATATAACTCATATAGACACACTAAAGCCAGAGCGACTGAGCGAGAGATAAAGAGAAAAAAATTATAATCTGATTATGTAAAATTATATTATGGAAATATACTGTATACTACTTTGGTAATTTGCCTACTGTATAATTTAATGTGTGTCTCTAAAGAGCCTCACTATTAAAGTCATACTGTGATGTTAAAACAATACCATCCAAATATGTGAACCAATTTTAACCATTGTAATATTTCTGGGGCGCCCTATTAAATATTTACCCACCACATCGAAATCCTTTTTTTTTTTTTTTTTTTTTTTAAAGTGGTAGTCCCTGTACCCATGACTAATATTGTACAGGATAAAGGCAATAAGGGATTTTTATGTCTGATGAACGTGTATATAACTAAGAAAAACATTGGGGGAAAAAATAAACCAAGCTTAAACGATTGGGTTAGGTGATCTGTTCAACAGTCGGCAGATTTTTGTTGCCACTACTTTTAAAGAATGTAGTGCTGTGTCAATCTGAGAAGCATTTCTATTACACAAAGGGCATTTGTTTATTTTGGACCATCTACACGACTCTGCTTTCAGTGTAATACAGTGTGGGGTGAGCCTCCTGGTCCTAGAGAATCGTACCTAAATAAACTTAGCATTAGGAATTTGAGCTTTGTCCATAAAAAGAAAAGCAAACACAGGCAGAAGTATTAACAAAGACGTTACCCTTTTGCTTCTTGACAATCTTAAGCGCAAGATTTCACCAAACTGGGAGAAGTATGAGCGAAGCTGTGGTTCAGCTAGGGTGCGTGGAAGGTGACCCACATACACCACACCAGGAGATAAAGACTGCTTCTGTAAATGAAAAAAAAACACGGATTATATTTATTTTAGCAGCTCACATGGACCCAATGCTACTGAACTATATAATGGTTAACTGTAGACATACTGAAAAAATATAATCTTAACAAAAAAAAAGTAACAAGTCTTGTTTTTGACGCTTTGCTTTTTCTCATTTAAAAAAACTTTAACAAGATAAATTTACTCACTATATTGGCAGATATTTAATCATTTGTTATCTGGATGTGAGCCCTTAAAGTGTGGAGTTCACATATTCTATACATGTGTGAATGGCCTCTCACAGTTCACATACAAGTCACGCAAACCAAAGATCCGAAATTTTACTCTGAAGCATGAAAATATGCATGTTAAGTTTGTGTCTACCCTGCAATGAAGGGATGACCTGTTCAGACTGACTATACCTGAAACACATTTACATAACTCATTTTAAATTAGGTATTTTTATTAAGTTGATTTTAATGTGTTAGATCAACTTATGAAAAACCATCAATTCTGTTCTTATTAATATGTATTGAATTTTTTTTTTTTTTTTGTATCTGTATGCCCGGCAGCTAAAGGAGGAGGAGTCCTCCACTGATTGGTCCTTTTTGGGTGTTTAAATGCTTATAACACCATAAAGCTGCTTTGTGACAATGTACTATTGTAAAAATCACTACATAAAAATTTACTTGAACTTGTAATATTAGATATATGATTTGTCATCAGCCCTTTATTCATGGCTCTGACGAAGCACTGCAGCTACGACAATTATGGAATGAAACCTGGATTTCTATTGGATTGGCAAGTCCTGCATGACGCCCTCAATGTACTTATAGAGTTTTCCAATTGTTTATTATGGACACTTGATCACTACACAATTTGTACATGGCTGTCCTACACTGTTAATACTGCCCTGGCGCTCAAGTAGGATGACACCCCCCCCTCCCCCTTAGCCTTGGTCTAATACGCACAAATCATTTTGCATACTACACTTGAACAAAAAACTATATTTTACTACTAAAAAAAACAATAAAGGTTAATAAAACACACACTGACAGTTCTAACAACCATAACCAACAGCTAATAACTGTAATAACTAAAAATGTATGTTTTCCACGAGGGAGCATGACTAAGACAATAAGTGAATGAAGTAACAGCGTTTATCTCCATATTGAACAATTAGTGGAGTTCCTACCACGTGCGGCTGTCTTTTTAAAAGTGCTATATAAATAAATTACTTTAACTCATAACAGGGAGTTTTTCCTTGCCACTGTCACTTCAGCTTGCTCTTTGAGGGTTTAAAGGCTTATAACAAGTTCCTTTGTTACAATGTACTATGGTAAAAAAAAAAACACTATATAAATAAATTACTTGTACTTGAATTAATAAAACCGACATTTAAATAACATCATATTTACAACTTATAAATGGCATCCATTTTTGCCCCATATGTCAATTTTTTTCGAGAAAATAATCAAAAGGCAAATATTTATGCCGAGGTATTTACGACCATATGTTGAATAAATCGCAATTTCTGCTGCAAAGATCACATTATTAATGTTATAATTTATGACGTTATTTTGGAGCATTGATTTTTAGGGTTTAACACGCACAAATAATTTTGTTACTTACTATACTTAAAAAAAAATCAATTTTAAAGGTTAATAAATCGGGCACTGACGGAGTTCTAACAAACACGCCAAACACGATGTACTGAATTAACGCACATGGCGGTGAAGATTAAGATGAATGGACAATTCAAACGTGTCGTAAATAACCACATATGAACAGATGGTAATTGTAAGATCTAAAAATGTATTTTTTCGACGAGGGAGCATGAAAAGAACAATAAGTAAATGTATTAACAGCGTTTATCTCCA
Organism: Corydoras sp. C115; assembly: GCA_019802505.1. NCBI lineage: Eukaryota > Metazoa > Chordata > Actinopteri > Siluriformes > Callichthyidae > Corydoras > Corydoras sp. C115. Next base: position 445,525 of record JAFMOC010000042.1, on the reverse strand, counting down.
TGTTGAACAGTTAGTGGATTTCCTACCACGTGCGGCTGTCTTTTTAAAAGTGCTATATAAATAAATTACTTTAACTCATAACAGGGAGTTTTTCCTTGCCACTGTCACTTCGGCTTGCTCTTTGAGGGTTTAAAGGCTTATAACAATTTCCTTTGTGACAATGACTAAAACTAAAAAAAAAAAAACACGCTAAAAAAACGCGCTGCCAGCATGTCAGCCCCGCAAAAACATCATATTTATAAAAGCACGGGGTAAATTACTTGTACTTGAATTAATAAAACCGACATTTAAATATCATCCATCCATTATCATATTTACAACTTATATTTTGGGGCATTTAGAGCATCCATTTACCCCATAATTTCATTTTTTTCGAGAAAATAGGGGGTGGGGGGTTCAAAAGGGTAAAAACATTTTATGCCGGGTATTTACGACCATATGTTGGGTAAATCGCAATTTCTGCTGCAAAGATGGGTAACACATTATTAATTTAGAGTAGCATTTATGACGTTTATTTTGGAGCATTGATTTTTAGGGTTTAACACGCACAAATATTTTGTTACTTACTGGGTTTTAAAAAAAATCAATTTTCTCCCACAGTAATAAATCGGGCACTGACAGAGTTCTAACAAACACGCCACTGATATACTGAATTAACGCACATGGCGGTGAAGATTACGATGAATGGACAATTCAAACGTGTCATTAATAACCACATATGAACAGATGGTAATTGTAATAACTACAAATGTATGTTTTCGACGAGGGAGCATGAAAAGAACAATAAATAAATGTATTAACAGCGTTTATCTCAATGTTGAACAGTTAGTGTAGTTCCTACCACGTGCAGCTGTCTTTTTAAAAGTGCTATATAAATAAATTACTTTAACTCATAACGGAGTTTTTCCTTGCCACTGTCACTTCGGCTTGCTCTTTAAGCCCTTCAGTTTAAAGGCTTATAACACAAATTCCTTTGTGACAATGTACTAATGTAAAAAAAAACTATATAAATAAATTACTTGTACTTGAATTAATAAAACCGACATTTAAACAACATCATATTTACAACTTTTAAATGGCATCCATTTTTGCCCCACATGTCAATTTTTTTATGTACTGAATTAACGCACATGGCGGCGAAGATTACGATGAATGGACGATTCAAATGTGTCGTAAATAACCACATATGAACAGATGATAATTGTAAGAACTACAAATGTATGTTTTCGACGAGGGAGCATGAAAAGCACAATAAGTAAGTGTATTAACAGCGTTTATCTCCATGTTGAACAGTTAGTGGAGTTCCTACCACGTGCGGCGTCTTCGTAATCTGCTGCACTTTCTTCTGGAACTCGGCGTCTTCACTGGGGTTCAGGGCGAGCAGCTTTTTCGCTCGCTTGGCTTTCTGTTTTCCCTCCGTCATGACTGAAAACTAACAACAACAAAAAAAACACGCTACAGAGAACGACGCGCTGCCAGCATGTCAGCCCCGCAGCAAACACGTTCTTTCCCTGGAGTGGAGGAAAGCACGGGGTTCCGTTTCCTCCAAACGCCAAACACAGCGCCTCCCTGCTGGAGTGGAAGCTTACTGCAATTTTACACACATTAATATCATCCATCCATTATCTTCCGCTTTATCCTCCACGTGGGGGTGCGCGGTTACCTATGCCCATCTGGGCAGATACACCCAGGACAGGACACCAATCTATCGCTGGCCACTCACACACACACACACACAAACAAACTCTATATGGGGCAATTTAGAGTATCAATTTACCTTGAATCCATCCATCCATCCATCCATTATCTTCCGCTTTATCGTCTACTAGGGGGTGGGGGGGTTCCCCATGTCCATCCAGGGGAGAACATTTTGGGCGCCAATCCATTGCTGGGTACACACTCACTCACTGACACAGACACACACACACACACACACACACATCACTGGGTACACACACTATATGGGGCAATTTAGAGTATCAATTTACCTTAAGGTGGCACGGTGGCTTAGAGGTTAGCATGTTCGCCTCTCAGCGCTAGGGATTCCCGGTTCGAATCCCCATCTGGGTGGAGTTTCCATGTTCTCCCCGTGTCCGCGTGGGTTTCCTCCGGGTTCTCCGGTTTCCTCCCACAGTCCAAAAACATGGATGAAGTCAATTGAGTTCTCCAAATTGCCCCATATAGAGTGTGTCTGTGTGAGTGAGTGTGTGCCCAGCGATGGATTGGCGCCCTGTCCTGGGTCTATCTGCCCAGCGCCTGAGATGTTCTCCCCTGGATGGGCATGGGGAATCCCACCGCGACCCCCATAGAGGATAAAGCGGAAGATAATGAATGAATGAATTTACCTTGAATGCATCCATCCATTATATTCCTCTTTATCCTCTACTAGGATCGCGGGGGGTTCCCCATGCCCATTCAGGGGAGAAGTTTTTGGGCGCCGGGCAGATACACAGGACAAGGCGCTAATCCATCGCTGGGTACACACTCACTCACACACACACTCACACAGACACACACACAAACACACTCTATATGGGGCAATTTAGAGTATCAATTTACCTTGAATCCATCCATACATCCATTATCTTCCGCTTTATCCTCTACTAGGGTCGTTGGGGGGGGTGAACACAGATTCCGATAGTGTAAAAGCAAGCCTTCCCTCTTAAGTCATAACCATGATAACATCAATTTTAAATGATCTGAGGTAGACCACTGGTGACAAGCCAATGCATTTACGGCTTCTAATACTTTAACATTTAGTCATTTCACAAACACTTTTATCCAAAGAGGCTTAAAAATGAGAACACCACAAGTCAGTAGTTCATGAAACACATATTACTTATTAGAATTTTTAGAATTACTTATTAAACTAGAATTATCAAACATGATCATTATCTTATCCTGTACTCTTTACTATCCATCCATCCATTTTCTTCTGCTTTATCCACGTGGATGTGCATGGGGAGAACGGAGAACGTTTCGGGCGCTGGGCAGATACATCCAAGACAGGGCGCCAATCCATCGCTGGGTACACACTCACTCACTCACACAGACACACACACACAAACACATTATATGTATATGGGGCAATTTGAAGCATTCAATTTAGCTTGATCCATGTTTTTGCTTTAGTCTGAATAAATCACAAAAAAGAGGTAGTGCTGGGTGAGACGCATAGCGGAATACAGGTACACCTCTTTCCCATGATTTATTCACAATAATACACACCCAGGGTTTCATGGTGGTTTAGTGCTTAGTAGGGGTGTCTTCAACTAAGGATTTTCATAGTCGAATCTGATTCGTCAGATTTTCCCTATAGTCGACTGTCGAATCAGTTAAAATTTCACCACAAGATGGCGCTATAAGCATGGTTTTTAATTTTTTTTTTTTTTTATATTTTACTTGTTTTTCTAGAGCACCGTAAATTGCACATTACTTTCTTGGGTTCGTTTTTATCTTTTTCAAAAAACTCCCATACTTTGGAAGCTTTTTTAGTAGCCATAGCCATCGTGGAAAAATACACCGGTAGATGCTAACGGGCCTGTAGCGTGTTCAGCTCTGCTCATTTGGAATGTGCAACTAACTGCAGGGGGAGCTTTATTAATGTGTAGCCTATTGTTAAAGCGCACACATCATTGAAAAAAATATATTAACAGAAATTAGGATGATTTTATTTGACAAAAGGCTATATATATAACGAAAACAAAGACATTTCATGTAAAAACTAATGCTTAGCAGCAGCCATGGGCACCCCCATGTGGTCAAAATGGTACATTCGACTATGAGGTTCATAGTCGACTACGGTTCTCCGTATCGAATCGTCGAATCAGCGAATATTGCAGCTCACCCCTAGTGCTTAGCATGCTCGCCTCTCAGCGCTGGAGATCTAGGTTCAATCAGGGTTAAGTCCCAATCTGGTAGGAATTTCCATGTTCTCTTCGTGTCCGCATGGGTTTCCTCCGGGTTCTCCGGTGTCTTCCCACAGTCCAAAATCATGGATTCAATGTCAATTTAGGATGCTATAAATTACCCCATATAGAATGTGTTTGTGTAAGTGTCTGTGTGAGTAAGAGTGTGCCCAGTGATAGATTAGGTGCCCTTTTCCTTGGTGTCTGCCTGGGTGTCAGGACATCTGCCCAGCGCCGAAACATTCTCCCCTGGATGGGCATGGGGAACCCCCCCCCTTTGCGACCCTAGTAGAGGATTAGGGGGAAGATAATAAATAAATTAATACAAAACCTTGAGTGCCTTATTGCTTTTATAAAACAGTTGCACACACGCTATTATAAAAAGCAAAGTTTGATTCATAAATGTGTTTTAAACAACAATGTTTCCGGTTTCGCTAACAATCAAACACCGCCATCTAGTGGCCAACTTACAGAATGCAGTTTGTAAAATATCAGGAAATATAATCAAATGTATTTCCATACCATTATCTGGCATACCACATTGTGCTACTGTCAGTGAAGTTTGGAAATGCTTGCTGAATGTCCTTATGTGTTTATCCATCCATTCATCCATTATTCATTCATTCATTCATTATCTGTGGGCGTGGTAGCTCAGTGGTTAGGGTGTTGGACTATCAATCTGAAGGTTGAGGGCTTAAATCCCAATGAAGTTACTAACGTGGATCCCTGAGCAAAGCCCTTAATCATCATTGCTTCAAGGGGACTATCCCTGTGACTATCCCAACCCCAGCAATCAAGTTGGGATACTTGTAAATAGCTTTGGATTAAAGCTGGTCTGCTAAATGATAATATGTGATGCAATTGTCCTCCACTTAATCTAGCAGGGTCGCGAGGAAGCTTCTTCATGCACATCCAAGGGAAAACGTTTCGGGTGCTGAGCAGATACAACCAGGACAGGGTGCCAATCTATTGCAAGGTACACACTCACTCACACAGACACACACACAAACCCGCACACTGTATGGGGCAAATTAGAGCAGCCAATTTACCTTGAACTTATGTGTTTAGACTGTGGGAGGAAGTCAGAGAACCCGGGGGAAGCGCACATGGACACAGGGAGGACATGGAAAGCCATCATGCCAGTGTAACATATTAAAAATAATATTTTCTTTTATTCATTAATTCATTATCTTCTGCTTAATCCTCCACAAGGGCAGCGGGGGTTCCCCATGCCCATACGGGGGAGAACAATTTGGGCACTGGGTAGATCGCTGGGGACATTCACTCACACCGGAGAACCCAGAGGTAAGCCAAGCAGACATGGGGAGATTGGGATTTGAACCTGGAGAGGTCCTATATTAGAGTTTATATATAAATGTACACAGAAAAAAAAGTCCCTTGAAGTAAGACTCTTAGCAGTTTTAATTGGGTACACCGACATTATTGAAAGAAAGAACATGGTGCAATTAGATCTCCATTTACGGAGTAAAATTTCCAAGCAGCAGATCAATAGTAAACACTAGCAACATATTTACTAAGCAGATTTCCATGTCAGATTTGCTTTGGCTTCCCCAGAGTTCTAACACTGCAATTGTTGACTGATAACACTGTGTGTAGAGGTGTAGAGGATGGAATAAGAGGGATAAGGCTAAAAGAAAGAGGAATGATGAAAGAAGAGGAGGGAGGAGTACTGAAGTAGCTCTCTTCTAAATTAGATGTCACAAACCGTACACGCTCCATTCAGCTGTATGACGAGGAGGATGGAGCCTTTACCTGCAATCAAAACGAAAATCATTTATTTTACAATGAATGGAAGATCGGAGCAGGCTGAATTTCCCATTGACTGCCCCGCTCAAGATGTTAAAGGTAAGGACAGGATCAGTGTTGCTAATGAAATAATGATGATTTAAAGAACAAATAAAAGCATAAAATATGTAGACACAAAGCTTTAAGATAAGATATACCTTTATTAATCCAACCATGGGCAAAGTTACATAGTTACAGAAGTTAGTGGAATGTTTTGCACAGGTACTAAAAAGAGTTAAAAATATATAACTTATAAAAAATTCAGAATTTGTATGTATTATTGAAGGATCTATTGTAAGTTGTTAATAGTTACATGAGCAAGAACATCAGCATATCTTGGAGATCTATATATATCAATATAATGTGTTGAACTAGATGAACCAAAATTATAAAAGATATTCAGAGTGAAGGTTGAATTAGCAGTTTCGAGTGGACACTATGTTTTTGTATGTTGTTATAGCTTGAAAAGAGTAGCATTTAATTGCAAAATAAAATATATAAATATACTAAATATAATAGTGCTGTTTTTCTACCAGAGTGTTGGTTTAAAGACATGGGCCGCAGCTGGTACTGACAGAGCACTTAACTGGCAGCTCTGTGTCAAGCAATATACTATTGATTATTTGCATTACCTTTCCAGACTTGTTTCGATCTGCAGCTGAAGCTGGCCCACATGACATCCTCAAACTCTACAACCCTAAGGGTAACATTATTAATATTTCTCCCCAGCTGACACCCAACAGCCCTCACACATGCTACAAGCTGGAGGTGGTTGCTGCAGACTGCAACAGTGAGCCATTAGGTACTCTCCATTACAATCCAATTGAGCAGTTACTCAAAGATGCAAGTTATAACCTGGGTGTATGTACTATGTGTATTTTTTGGTTATGCCTTTCCGTTGCATTGTACTCTTTACTTTACATCCACATTATTTAGATGCAATCCTTACAGAAGTCATACTACAGCTGTATCAGAATTAGAATGTATCCGAATTTCCCCCAGCACCACTAGATTTCATCCATGGTGAATAACCAACATTATTCAAGTCTTGCATTAAGAATCCTTGTTTTTAGACTGACTAACACTTAAAATTTGCCACAAAAAAATCAATCATAATTTACCTTGGCTTGCAAAATCTAAAACTTCGGTATATGCTCCTTTTACGCATAGTCTTGATGACATCACCTGTTACTTGTTGATCTGCTAATTGTGTCACCTTTTCAGTCTTATTTGCCTCTGTTCCAACTTATTTTGAGTGTGTTACAATGTTATTTTTGAAATTTGTTTATATCTAACAGTTAAATTGTCAAACCACTAAAAATCGTTTGTCACTTTTCTTCATACCAGCAAAAAACATTAGTTTTTAGTATTATTGCATTTTTACAAGTTTTCTCACAATTAGGTTATTGTAAGTCTATATATGGTTTTGGCATGTTCTAGGTACAGAGCTGTCAGTAGCACTGGGCTTTGATCTTTCTTCTATGGAGAAAAGGTAAGAGGCAATATAAATACAAATAAATGCATTTATATTTTCATTTTCTCCTTACACTCAGTCATTATAGCAGCTTACATAACACTCCCTGCCTTACCGAGCAGTCTCGCAGGAAGCAGACTCTTCCATTAGTATATCACATTCATTCATTCATTATCTCCCGCTTTATTAAGGTCGCGGTGGGGTTCCCCATGCCCATCCAGGGGAGAACGTCTCAGGCGCTGGGAAGATAGACCCAGGACAGGGCGCCAATCCATCGCTGGGCACACACTCACTCACACATACACATTCTATATGGGGCAATTTTGAGAATTCAATTGACTTCATCCATGTTTTTGGACTGTGGGAGGAAACCGGAGAACCCGGAGGAAACCCACGCAGACACGGGGAGAACATGGAAACTCCACCCAGATGGGGATTCGAACCGGGAATCCCTAGTGCTGAGAGGCGAACGTGCTAAGCACTAAGCCACTGTGCCGCCTAGTATATCACATGATTAACTAATTAATTCATTTATTCATTCATTATCTTCCGCCTAATCCTCTATTAGATTCACGAGGGGTTCCCCAATCTATCACTGGGCACACACTTACTCACGCAGACACACACACACACACACACACACACACACACACACACACACACACATATATATATATATATATATATATATATATATATATATATATATATATATATATATATATATATATATATATATATATATATATATATATATATATACATGGGGCAATTTACAGCATTTAATTATTTAACTTGCATCCATGTAACCTGAGAACTTTGACAAAACCCACGTGGACACGGGAAGAACATCCATCCACCAGGATTGGGGAACCTGGATCGCTGAGAGGCCAACGTGCTAACCACTAAGCCACTGTGTCGCCCCACATGATTCATATATTTAAAAAATTATAATTTTGTCTAAGGTCATGGGTTATATTCATTGTATTATACTTAATTTAAACTAAAAACTTAAAAAAAAAGATTTTTAAAAAGCAGAGATCTAGTACCAAAAAGAATACCATGTTCAAAATCACCTATATTCACATTTTTCTTATTCTGATGCCTGACAAACATCTGTTGAATTATTTTTTAATAGGTTACAAAATCTCGAGAAACAAATTCTCACTGAAGCCGGGAAGACACCAGCAATCGTTTATGAGATGAAGCAACAAGTGGAATCCTTTAGAGAAAAACTTGAGGTAGTACAGTCACTCTACCTAGTCCTGTACTGTGCCCATGCACTGTAATCAGCCATGCTAGTAAAGTAACACAAAATTGTAAAAGTAATTTTTGCCGTCAGCATACCAGTTTTTTAAAACCCTAATTTTAGTGCTACCTCATGAAATGTTAATTTTCTTTAGAATGTGGAGCACCTCAGCTGGTTGGGTCTGTTTAAAGAAATGTCTGAGGGCACACACAAACCCTCTCCATTCTACCATAAAAGAACATTGCGCAAGACTCGTGAAGAATGTGAACACGTCAGGGAAAAGTTCCTTCAGATGAGGTGAGTATGGCAATAAAACCAGTCCCTGCACAGTGAATACAGCTTTGCAATTTAAAGATACATCCCATTATTTTCACGCAGTTCTCTTGAGATTTCTGAGGAGGTACGGCAATACCTTAAGACACCAACTTTTGACAACTGGTAAGTAATTTAAAAGTTTATATACAACTTAAGTTGCCAAAATGACTTTTTTTCTAATAGCAACCATTCTATAGCTGCCAAACAGACAACTACACAAATTAAAGTGGTTTACTGGATAAAGGGACTTCGTGGGTAAATCTTTTATGGGGCAGTGCAGAAATATTCGAATGGTTTAAAATTGATTCAGGGAGCGGTACGTGGTTTGCTTAGTGGTTTGCAGGTTCGCCTCTCAGAGCTAGGGATTCCCGGTTCGAATCCCAATCTGAGTGGTGTGTCCATGTTCTCCCAGTGTCCTCGTGGGTTTCCTCCAGGTTCTCCGCTTTCCTCCCACAGCCCACAATATGGAGCAGGGTGAATTAAATTCTCCAAATTGCCCCATATAGACTGTGTGTGTCTGTGTGAGTGAGTGTGTGCTCAGCGATGGATTGGGGCCCTGTCTTGGGTGTATCTGCCCAGCGCCCGAAACATTCTTCCTTGGATGGGCATGGGGAACCCCCCGCGACCCTAGTTGAGGATAAAACCAAAGATAATGGATGGATGGATGGATACATATAACAGGTCATCAATGCTTCTAAAGTCCTTAAAATATCTGCATATTTATTGGATAATTATTAAATAATTCCTTTTTTTAATAGTGTTTTCCAGAGTGGGTTTCTTCAATGTAATCTGAGTTAGAACCATACTGTACATACAAGCATTTATATTGATTAAAATACAGATGATACACTGATTTATTATACCACTTGCCACTTCTAAAATTGTATATGATTGAAGCTTTACAGTTGATATGTTAACATAAGTGGGCAAACATATTATACTTAAAAAAAAAAAAATAAAACCAGAAATAATATTTAATGATCTGAAAATGTTTAACTGCAGACACATCATTCACATTCATTCCTTTTTCAGTTGCTTCTCCCAAATATGGTCGCAGGTGGTGCTGAAGGCTCTCTCAGCACTCAACTGGATGAAAGGCAAAGAATCACTTTGGACAGGCCCCGTAGTCCAGCACAGTCTCATTTCTATAATACACTTATTACTGCCTGTACTTTACTTGCTTTTAATTATATATTAATATTTATTTTTAATTATATAATATATATATATAATTAAAAATAAATATAAATGTACTTTACTTGCTTTTAATTATATATTAATAATTTATTTTTAATTATATAATATATATATATAATTAAAAATAAATATAAATATATAATTAAAAGCAAGTAAAGTACAGGCAGTAATAAGTGTATTATAGAAATGAGACTGTGCTGGACTACGGGGCCTGTATAATTATACATGAAGACTGGTATCAGAATAGGCTTCAGACTCATTCTTAGTAATAGGCTAAAACAAGTAACCTTAATATATTTTTTTCTCGACCACTGAATATTGAATATTTTTCCTCATATAAAATAAATAAATTAATTAAATAATTAATACTTTCACATTTACATATACCATTTTTAGGCGGAATAAGTATGTATGCAAAATTTCAAATAGAGTGGGGAATGATAGCTGGGTCAAATTAAAAGTCAAAGATTTGTACAAGACAGAGTCACTGACAGAGAGAATTACACACAGAAAGAATGGGGTGAGAAAAGAAAGTCAAAATCTGTTACTGGGGATAAAATTGTACCACAAACTATAATATAATGTAAGTGATGCATAAACATCACATTACCAAATACAAAATTCATTTTACATAAGCCTTCACTGTATTTTATCAATTTAATATTCCTTAAATATTAAATTTCTTTGGGCACCCAATCTGCCTATGGGCATGAAGTAAATAAGCATTGCACCTGCTATAACTAAATAGGCGTTCATTACTGAAGCAAGGCACAGCTCTTTTCCCATGAATAAACAGTCCAGAGAAGAAGCAGCCCCTTTCATCTGCCAGAAAGGCCTCATATAATTATGAATGGTTGTTTTAGAGGCTTAACAATCAACAGCAGTACTTCTGAGGTCTAGCTCTTCAATAGCCTATTTATGCAGTGGTCTTCAGGCTTAGTTTTTGAACCCAAGCCTTTTCAGCTTTACAAAACAGGAAGCAGGTTCTCTAGTATTTCAAACACACAAAAAAAGCGAGAACGACAATTTGTGTGTCTGTGTGTTATTATCAAAGGACATCATACCTATTAAACTAAGATAAAAAGGAAGTGTATCTTTAGAATGAATAACACATATATATATATATATATATATATATATATATATATATATATATATATATATATATATATATATATATATATATATATATATATACACAGTGAGTCCAAGAAGTATTTGATCCCTTGCTGATTTTCTTTGTTGGCCCACTAATAAAGACATGATCATTCTATACTTTTAATGGTAGATGTATTCTTACATGGAGAGACAGAATATTAAAAAGAAAATCCAGAAAATAAATCTAAGGAATATATATTAATTGATTTGTATTTCATGGAGTGAAATAAGTATTTGATCCCTTAGTATTCATTAGCAGTTCTGGCTTTTACAGACCAGTTAGACACTCCCAATCAACTTTTACCTGACCTGAAGCCACCTGTTCTCACTAATCACTTGTGTGAAAAACACCTGTCCACAGAATCAGAGAGATCACACAGATTTCAAGTCTCCAACATGGGTAAAACCAAAGAGCTGTCACAGGACCTCAGAGTCAGAATTGTTGACCTTCACAAAGCTGGAATGGGCTACAAAAAGATTAGTAAGGTGTTGGATGTGAAAGTAACAACTATTGGTGCAATTATCAGAAAGTTTAAAGAGTATAACATGACAATCAACAGACCTCGGCCCGATGCTCCAAAGAAGATTTCGCCTCGTGGGGTGGCAATGATGTGGAGAACGGTCAGAAATCGTCCTGCAACCACTCGGCAGGAGTTAGCAAATGAGCTGGGACCACAGTTTGCAAGGAAACAATTGGCAACACTTTGCGCAACTATGGATGGATTCACATCCTGCAATGCCCGAAAGGTACATGTAAAGGCGCGCCTCAAGTATGCCAATGATCATTTGAAAGATGAACCAAGTTATTGGGAGAAGGTTTTGTGGTCAGACGAGACCAAAATGTAACTTTTTGGCCTCAACTCTACCCGCCATGTGTGGAGGAAGAAAAATGCTGCCTATGACCCCAAGAACACTGTGCCCACCGTCAAGCATGGAGGTGGAAGCATAATGTTTTGGGGTTGTTTCTCTGCCAAGGGTACAGGGCTACTACACCACATCACTGGGAAGATGGATGGAGCCATGTACCGCACAATCCTGAGGGACAACCTCCTCCCCTCTGCCAGGGATCTGAAAATGGGCCGTGGTTGGGTCTTCGAACATGATAACGACCCTAAACATACAGCAAAGGCAACAAAGGATTGGCTCAAGAAAAAACACATTAAGGTCATGGAGTGGCCCAGCCAGTCGCCAGACCTCAATCTGATCAAATCTATGGAGGGAGCTGAAGGTCAGAGTTGCCAAGCGACAGCCCACCAACCTTCATGATTTAGAGAGGATCTGCAAAGAAGAGTTGGCCAAAATTCCCCCTGGTGTGTGTGCTAAACTTGTGGTTAACTACAACAAACGTCTCACTGCTGTGCTTGCAAACAAAGGCTTTGCCACTAAGTATTGAGTGTGTTTGGCAAGAGGGATCAAATACTTTTCCTCATTGAAATACAAATTAATAAAAATATATTCTTTAAAATTATATTCTGGATTTTTGTCTTGATATTCTGTCTCTCCATGTTAGAATATATCTACCATTAAAAGTGCAGAAGGATAGTGTCTTTATTAGTGGGCAAACAAAGAAAATCAGCAAGGGATCAAATACTTCTTGTACTCACTGTATATATATATATATATATATATATATATATATATATATATATATATATATATATATATATATATATATATATATATATATATATATATGTGTGTGTGTGTGTGTGTGTGTTTGTGTGTGTGTCTGTCTGTATAGGCAGTGGGAGGATGCAGAGATCATGGTGCTGTTACAGGTCATGTACACAGACCTGGACTTTATCTCTACCTTTAACATAGAACTGGATGTCCTACAGCTGTTTCTCTATGAGGTCTACAAGCGCTATAACAACATCCCCTTCCACAATTTCAAGCACTGCTTCTGTGTTACACAAATGGTGAGTATGTGAGTGAATGATTGAGTGATTTGGATAGAATATAACAGCAATGGGACAGACAACACCGGACAGACACTCAGAGTAATCAGCTCACCTTGTTTTTTTGCAGTTATCGCCACTAGAATCATCTAATCAGACAGTTTGTTGATTCCTGCAGATTATGACATGGGTCACCTTGACTTCATTAAACAGCCCTCAGCTCATTGTGGGTTAATCAACAGCTTTTTATGTTGAACTTGTTACTTTTTAAAATGCTGAGTGATCTTCACCTTCAATAACTTTTCTGTGTAATTCCTTTAACAAATTATTTAAATACTAAATGCTGAGAATCAGTGCTATGGATTTCCAGTTCAAATCCCAATCTGGGTGGAGTTTCCATGTTCTCCCCGTGTCCACGTGTGTTTCCTCTGGGTTCTCCAGTTTCCTCTCACAGTCCAAAAACATGGATCAAGGTCAATTTAGTTCTTCAAATTGCCCAAATGGAGTGTGTTTGTGTGAGTGAGTGTGTGCCCAGAGATGGATTGGCGCGCTGTCCTGGGTGTGTCTGCCCAGCGCCCGAAACGTTCTCCCCTGGATGGGCATGGGGAACCCCACCGCCACCCTAGTAGCGGATAAAGCGGGGAGAATGTTCTGGGCGCTGAGCAAATACACCCAGGACAGGGCACCAATCCATCACTGGGTACACTCACTCACACAGACACAAACACAAACACACAATATGTAGTGGCAATATAGAGCATTCAGTTTACCTTGAATCCATGTTTTCATGGGAAACCCACACGGAAATGGGGAGAACATGAAAACACCCTGGAGTCCAACAGTGTGAAGCATACGTGCTAACCACTAAGCCACCATACCACCCAACTTCCATTCATTTTTTTGTGTAATTCTCTAGCATGCTAGAATGCTATGCTAGAAGGCCTTGGTGTCACCAAAATCTGACCATTTGAGCAACACTTATTAAAACAACCATTTGATCAACACTTATTCTATGCTATAGCCCTACAGAACTGATAGTAAAGGCCTTAGGCAGATTATCTGACCCTTGCAATAAATTATGCTGAAATGATGGGTTAAATCAGGCATGCCCAATACAACAATCGGCTATCAATCACACAATGCATGTTGGTAGATCGCCATGGACCACTCCACAGTATCGGCAGACATACACACACACACACACAAGGATATACACATACTGTGAGTCATTTTGAATCGAAGATCTATCCCCATGCAAGCACCCTCTGCTTTCCCAGATTCTCCCTCTATTCCCAATACAAGCGGGATTTCAATCACGTCTCATTTAAATGTGTGTTATGTTGAAACTGCATTTAAAGGTGGGCAGGTCAGTGTAATGTAAAACCAGTTGCAACATCCATGTGTCTTCCGTTTGAGAGCAGTAGTTGATGCTCTGGTTTCAAAAATGGCTTCGATGTTCCACCTGCTTTGGAAGATGATATTTTAGTCCTGCAAAGGGACATTAAAATAAAGTCAAGGGCTTCAGTTCGGCAGTTTTGGAACTTGCTGGCAGATGAAAAGTAGCCAAACATAAGAAAATGGGCCACATGGGCCACATGGGATCAACATTCTTATGTGACTCAGTCCACCTTCACTAATGATCAGTTGGAAGCCTGTTTGAGAATTGGCATCAGCAGGTAATGTCCAGACTACTCACACCTGATGACATTCAGCGCAAATCATAGAATAATAATGATTTTATTTGTGGATTGCTAGAATTATGGCAGCTGCCACTAGAATAGTAGGGAGCAAGGCTGTATGTTACTTTCCAGCATGCTTTGCAGCCGGGTTATACAGTATGTGTTCTATGTTTTTTTTTTTGCTGTTATTAATATTCATTAATAATGAATATTAACAGGGTCAAAAACGTACACCCAGGACAGGACAGTCTATCGCTGAGCACACACTCACTCACACATACACACACACACACAAACTATAATTACATATAATTTCAATTGACCTTGATCCATGTTTTTGGACTGTGGGAGGAAACCGGAGAACCCGGAGAAAACCAACACAGAACATGGAAACTCGACCCAGATTGGGACCCAGGAATCCCTAGCACTGAGAGGAGAACGTGCTAACCACTAAGCCACCGTGCTGCCCCAGAGAAGTGCAATCCAGCTTAATGTTTTTCAGGATAAACAGCCTCTAAATGTTATAACCAGTCTATTTTTCATTGGTTGCTTTTTTTCTTTGGCAGATGTATGGTTTGATCTGGTTAACAGATCTAAGAAGTAGGATTGACGGTATTGATCTCCTAATCATGCTGACCTCAGCTGTATGTCATGATCTTGATCACACTGGGTACAACAATGCATACCAGGTAAGAGACATAGTGCTACGTTTTGTGAGCTTAAATGAGACATGAGCACATTTTAAAGACAGTTTCATTGTACTTTGGTAAATGACAAGCAAAAACTATGGACTCTGGGCTTTATCTGTCAATAAAAAGTTATATAATAAAATTATATCTTACCATAATGTTTAACACTAGATCAGTTATTGTAAACAGAAAATGTTAAATATTCATCCTAATTTGAATAACAGTACTCATATTATTCATTCATAATTTATCTTCCACTACTGCTAGGGTTGTTGCCCAGCGATAGATTGGCGTCCTGTCCTGGGTATATCTGCCCAGCCCCTGAAACGTTCTCCCCTGGATGGGCATGGGGAACCACCCCTCGACCCTAATATAGGAAAAAGCGGAAGATAATGAATGAAAATGAATGCTAGGGCTGTGGGGAGGGGGGTTCTTCTTGCCCATCCAGGGGAGAACGTTTGAGGCGCTGGGTAGATACACCCAGGAAAGGGCACCAATCTATCACTGGGCATGATCATTTACACAAATACACACAAGCACACTCTATATGGCCAATTTAGAGCATTCAATTTACATTGAATCCATGATTTTGGACTGTGGGAGGAAATTGGAGAACCCAGAGGAAACCCACGCAGACACAGGGAGAAGATGGGAACTCGGCCGAGATTGGGATTCGAACTTGGATCTCCAGCTCTGAGAGGCGAACGTGCTAACCACTAAGCCACCGAGCCACCCAGCACTCATATTATTATTATTATTATTTTTATTAGTAGTAGTAGTAGTAGTAGGAGGAGGTACTGTCAATGTTGCAGTATGTACAGAACATACAGAAGATTAGAGAGTCTGTGTTTCTCTCAGACTCCCAGAGTAACAATAAGCATTAAATAAACACCAAATCTAAAATGTATCAATTAAGTAAGGCTAAAATACTTATTGTTAAAAAATAAATATATAAATGTGTTTATAAACATGCAGTACAAAAAAAGTGATTGTGTTTTTGTGATATGCAAACTGATTTTCAGATTAATGCACGGACTGAACTCGCACTAAGGTACAATGACATCTCACCACTGGAGAACCACCACTGTGCTGTAGCATTCGAGATCCTAGAAAAGGTAGCCTTTTGCTTATCTGATTTAGTTTGAGTTCAAAGAGTTTTTATTGCAAACATGTGCATATAATTAGGTCACATGAAGAGAAACTCAGTGTTGGACTACCAATCTGAAGGTTGTGAGTTCAAATCCTTGGTTCACTGAGGTTACCCATGTGGGTCCTTGAGCAAGACCCTTAGACCTCATTGCTCCAGGGGGGCTGCATTAGAGCCAACCCCATGTTCTGACCCAGGGGTGCTTAATACGTCGATCGCGATCGACCGGTCGATTGCGAAGGGGTGCAGGTAGATAGCGTTGAAGGTTTTAAAAAAAAAAGCGTTTATCACGTATCAGCACTTTTTTACAGCACAGTATCTGAAGCACTTATACACACGTGCACACATTCACACGCAATGTGATTCATTCTAAATCGCAATCTCTCTCCCTGTGTAAGCGAGCGGTCTGGGTTCCCCCCCCCCGTCTCTCTTGCTGTTCCCAAAACCGGTACGTGACAACGCCTCTGTGCTTAAATCCTAAACACTGCCTCGAGAATCATCTACATTATTCATTCATTCATTATCTCCCGCTTTATCCTTTATTAGGGTCGCAGTGGGGTTCCCCATGCCCATCCAGGGGAGAACGTCTCGGGTGCTGGGCAGATAGACCCAGGACAGGGGGCCAATCCATCACTGGGCACACACTCACTCACACAAACACACTCTATAGGGGGCAATTTTGAGAATTCAATTGACTTCATCCATGTTTTTGGACTGTGGGAGGAAACCAGAGAACCCGGAGGAAACCCACGCAGACACGGGGAGAACATGGAAACTCCACCCAGATGGGGATTCGAACCGGGAATCCCTAGCGCTGAGAGGCCAACGTGCTAACCACTAAGCCACCGGGCCGCTCATCTACATTAGATTAACATTTACATTACATTAGATAGATACTGTTTGTGTTTTTGCACTTTATTAGACTGACAATACGAGTGAAGGACTTTGCTCCAAAAGAACTAAAATGTTCCACTTTCATTTAGAGTGGGGGGGGGGGTGAATATTTTTTTTAGAATGTCAAACTCAAAGTGCATTTGCTTTTATTAATGTTTATGTTCTGTTTGGGGGCAGCACGGTGGTTTAGTGGTTAGCGTGTTCTCCTCTCAGCGCTAGGGATTCCTGGTTCAAATCCCAATCTGGGTGGAGTTTCCATGTTCTCCCCGTGTCTGCGTGGGTTTCCTCCGAGTTCTCTGGTTTCCTCCCACAGTCCAAAAAAACATGGATCAAGGTCAGTTTAGTTCTCCAAATTGCCCCATATAGAGTGTGTTTGTGTGAGTAAGTGTGTGCCCAGCGATAGATTGGCGTCCTGTCCTGGGTCTATCTGCCCAGCGCCCGAAGTGTTCTCCCCTGGATAGGCATGGGGAACCCCCCGCGACCCTAATAGAGGATAAAGCAGAAGATAATGGATGGATGGATATTTGGGGAAATGCAGTTTACAGTGATTTTTACATTTGTGCTGTATACTGTGTGTTTGGGTGTAACTAAAATCAGGTTTTCTCAGTGCTATTTGCTGGAATGTGTTTAATGAAGGAGCAATTCTAACAGATTCGACAATACTAACATGATGTGTGTAAACAGGTTTCAATATAAAAGCCTAAAAAAATAAGAGATTGACCCTGGTAGATCTCGATGACCTGTCCAATGGAAAAGTAGATCTAGGGTCAGAAAAGTGTGGGCACCCCTGTTCTGACCCCAACCAAGTTGGAATTCTTCGCTTGGAGTATGTCACTTAAGATAAAAGCGTCTGCAAAATGAACAAATGTAAATGGACTGTAAATGTAAGAGGTTCACTTAATGAAGGCATAGTGGAAAACATGGTAGAAAATCTTTCTTAATCTTAGTTTATATTATGACTCAATACTAAACATATGTGTGGCAAAAAGTTTTAATTGCAGAAGACACAGATGAAAACTGATGAATGAAAACGAAACTACAGGCAAAACATTGCTGACTATAATTACAATAACATAGACCAAAAAATCCTTACCAGGGAAAATGTGAAAGACTCCTAACAATATATGAGATTGTGTGTAAGTATTAGACTCACCCACACTGCCACTCAAGGAGGACAAGTCTCGTGTCCTCCCAAGGTTTCAACCATCAAGCCATTATCTTCCGCCTTATCCTCTATTAGGGGGTGGGGGGGTTCCCCATGTCCATCCAGGGGAGAACGTTTCAGGCGCTGGGCAGATACACCCAGGACAGGGTGCTAATCCATCGATGGGCACACACTCACTCACACAGACACACACACAAACACACTCTATATGGGGCAATTTGGAGAGTTCAATTGACTTTGATCCATGTTTTTGGACTGTGGGAGGAAACCAGAGAACCCAGAGGAAACACACGCAGACACGGTGAAAACATGGAACTCTACCCAGATTGGGATTTGAACCGGGAATCCATAGTGCTAAGAGGTGTATGTGCTAACCCCTAAGCCACCGTGCCATCCCTCCCAAGGCTTCTTCCTTAAGCAGTTTCAAAACTGTGTCCTGTATTTCGGCCACTAGATTTATTTGATTGTTAGAGAAACTAGAAACACGTTACTAGGCAATCTGGGTTCATTTTAAAAAACGGACTAGATTACGTCATGGAAGCCCAGTTTATTAACGATTTTGCTTTCAATAAACGCATTTATATTCAAAACTTGTTTTTTGGTATTTGGAATTTTGAATCCTGAAATTTTTGAGAACCACTGTACTATTGTATAAAGCATTCCATCCATCCGTCCATTATCTTCCACTTTATCCTCTACTAGGGTCGCGAGGGGCTTCCCCATGCTCATCCAAGGGAGAATGTTTCAGGTGCTGGGCACATTCCATTGCTGGGCACACACTCACACAGACACTCTATATACAAACTCACTCTATATGGGATAATTTGGAGAATTCAATTAATCTTAATCCATGTTTTTGGACTGTGGGAGGAAACCGGAGAACCCGGAGGAAACCCACATGGACATGGGGAGAACATGGAAACTCAACCCAGATTGGGATTCGAACCAGAAATCCCTAGCGCTGAGAGGCGAATGTGCTAACCACTAAACCACCGTGCCACCCTGTATAAAGCACTATATACTGTAAATAAATAAAATTGAACTCAATACCATTATTAAACACAGATATAAGGAAAAAGGGACAGAATGTAAATGCAACAATTTTCTGTATGGTACCTCTAAAAAGATCCTAAAAAAAATCTGTATATTCTGAACTCAGCTGCATGTCTTTTAACCCACACATACTCTCGTGATCACATTACACCAGTCCTTGGAACGTCATTGGCTTCCTGTTCCCCAATGCATTCAGTGCATTCACAACACTCTCCACAATCAAACTCCCTCCTATCTCACTGAACTCCTCCATCTTCATGCCCCATCACGTAGTCTTCGCTCTTCTGACGCAAGCACCGAACTTGGGGTGATGGAGTTGCTGCCCCCTCACTTTGGAATGCTCTCCCAAAACAAATATGTGAGACTTCTGATCTGCCTACTTTTAAGTCACTCCTCAAAACCCATCTGTTTAGGATAGCTTTTAACCTGTAAATGATTTTCTGTTGCTGAATATTAAATTTGCTTTTCTTCTTATCTTAGAAACTGTTTTGTTGTTATTATCTTTGTTTGATGTGTTTTTGATATTTTATTAATGTTGTACTGTTTTTTTGTTGTATAGCATTTTTGAGGTCCCAGGAAAGCGCTATATAAAAAAAAGTATTATTATTATTATTATTATTATTATTATTATTATTATTATTATTATTATTATTATTATTATTATTATTATTATTGGCGGCACGGTGGCTTAGTGGTTAGCACGTTGGCCTCTCAGCGCTAGGGATTCCCGGTTCGAATCCCTATCTGGGTGGAGTTTCCATGTTCTCCCCGTGTCTGCGTGGGTTTCCTCCGGGTTCTCCGGTTTCCTCCCACAGTCCAAAAACATGGATCAAGTCGATAGAATTCTCAAAATTGCCCCTTATAGAGTGTGTCTGTGTGAGTGAGTGTGTGCCCAGCGATGGATTGGCGCCCTGTCCTGGGTCTATCTGCCCAGCGCCCGAGACGTTCTCCCCTGGATGGGCATGGGGAACCCCACCGCGACCCTAATAGAGGATAAAGCGGGAGATAATGAATGAATGAATGAATTATTATTATTATTATTATCAACAATCCAGTAAAGATGGTTACTGTAATCAGTACTCGATTTGCAACATTAATCGTGCTCAAGGTTAAACTGAGCTTTGAGACCTTAAAACCAATTCTAACCAGCTTATAAATATGCCGATTTTTTTTTACCCTGCAGTGTTTCAGTTTTTAAAACAAGCAAAATATTATTATTTTTTTTAAAAACCACCCCTATATTGTGTTAAATTACTATCCTAATCCTAAATTAATTATGTATGTGATGTATACAATTTAGTAGAAAATGGGCAATTTATCCATAAAAAACAAAATGAATTAATTACCACTAATTAGTTAATTAATTGTTTTTTTTTGTTTTTGATTCATGTGTTGTCATCGACGATGAACAATTGTGCAAAGTTTCAGCTTAATCGGATAATGGGAAGTGGGTGAAATAGCATTTGCAAACTTTTTACCAGACACACAGACAAATAGATGAAGCTAATATAGGGGTGGTAACAATAATAATAAAAATGTGAATTTACATACTTGTATAGTAATATAGTTTCACAAAAAGCTTGAAAAAAACTTACAATCTCTTTCAGACTGAAAGCAACATCTTCCGGAACCTGACAACAGATCAATACAAGCGGATAAGGGAGGGCATAATTAAGTATGATCCTTTATGTCAGTGTATTGAACCCGAGCCCCGCTGATCAGGTTGATGTGGCGGCTGTTCAGAACATGTGTCTTTCTCAGGTGCATCCTGGCCACGGACATGAGCAGACACACCGAGATCCTCAACAAGTTCAAAAGCATTCAGCCTCGATTTGACTTCAATAACAAAGATCACAGAGATGTGGTAAGAGGCACCACAAATGTTATATATAGCAACAAGTTACAAAAAAGTTTAGTATTTTGGACTCCTAAAAAGCATGAGTCAGGCTGCAGAGTTTTGAATTGTTTATAGAGGCCTGATTGTTAGAAATGTTAGCATGCAATCATTGTTATTGTCAACACAGCTCTCCATTAAAATGGTTACAGATTGTTATTATTAGAAGTATTTAATCTAAAAAAAATAATACGTTCTTGCTTTATGCTGTAGTTGATGATGATCATGATCAAAGTAAGTGACATCTCTAATGAAGCGAGGCCGATGGACGTGGCCGAGCCCTGGCTGGACTGCTTACTGCAGGAGTTTTTTAACCAGGTATCATACCTAAATAACGCCTGACTCATTTACTGCAACCTCATGACTTCTGCAAATAATGTCAAATTTGGACTACTCCTATTAATCCAGAGTGACATGGAAAAGCTCGAGGGACTTCCTGTTACACCTTTCATGGACCGAGACAAGGTGACCAAGCCATCGTCTCAGACTGGCTTCATCCGCTTTGTTCTGTTCCCACTCTTCATCGAACTGGCCAATCTGTTTCCCTGTCTTGAGGTATGCATGTGTTTGATGTGTTTTTTCAATGCTTTTTTACTCTCCCATATTACCCGGGTTCATTTACCATCTTTGTGTTCAACAGCAACACATTATTGATCCAGTGAGAAAGGCACTGGACTACTACACCGAAATGGAGAACGCCTTAGAAAAGGAGAAGCCCAATCGGACACAGTGTGAAAAGATAACCAAACTTAAAGATGTTACGGTATCTAATGAGGCTGAGCAGCCCCCAGAGCCAGCACTGAAACCCAGCTCAGTGTGATAACATCACGACTTTCTTTAGGAACATGTGAGAACTAGAGTTGTACATGAATCCCATTTCCTTCTTTGTTAGCTATACACCAGGAGTATCAAACTCAATCGCACTGGGGGCCAAAACTCAAAGCACACTTTAGAACAGCAGGCCGAACAGCATTAACATTGTGTTATTAAACACAATAAAAGTAGGGCGGCACGGTGGCTTATTGGTTAGCACGCTCTCATCTCAGCGCTAAGGAATTCCCGGTTCGAATTCCCGCCCCATGCCCATCCAGTGGAGAACGTTTCAGGCGCTGGGCAGACACACTCAGGACAGGGCGCCAATCTATCGCTGGGCACACACTCACAGACACGCACACACACAAACACACTCTATATGGGGATATTTATTGTGTGTATTATTTGGATCGTCAGTTCTTTTACTTTTACTCTTTATATGTGTTTTATTAAATTTTTATTGTTTATTTTTTTCATATATATATATATGTATATGTATATATATATATATATATATATATATATATATATATATATATATATATATATATATATATATATATATATATATATATATATATTTTGTCTTGTTCATGTGCTTGGAATTCTTTTGAATTTTGTTAAGTGGCCGACATAATGTGGAATGGAGGATTTAGGTCCATTTATATTTTTTAATAATAAAGGAT
>JAFMOC010000042.1:0-420000 GCA_019802505.1 Corydoras sp. C115 | reverse complement strand
TACTGTACCAGTATAATCCTATATAAATATCTGGTTGTTGTTTTAAGAATTATTGTCTTGTATCTCATGTCATTATCTTCTGCTTAATCCTTTACTAGGGACTAGGGGTATAACGGTACGCTGTCTTCTGTGTGAACCGTTCGGTACGGGCAACATGGTTCAGTATGCGCTTTCTAGCGCAGAATACAATGGAAAAATAGGCAGAACTACAATTAAGAGCCAAACCGAGTGGCGAGTTGCACTTTAGCTGTGAACACCGCTAAGCATACCATCCTAAGTGTAGCTCAGTTTAGCAGAAATTAAAAAAAAAGCTTGGTTTAAAAGGCGGAGCATGGAACCGTGTGGGCAGAGTTTAGGTTCCATGTAACTGACAGCAGCACTGGAGCAGGGCGGGTTGAACACGGTTGGTGGGTCGGTGTTGTGCGCCGTTTCTGAGGTATGTTTGTGGAAACATTTTGAACGTGCTAACGCAGAATATAACCAGTGCTTCAATAACCAGTGCTCATAATCTCCACTACATTTTACATTAACTTAACTAAACCTATGATTTTTATGACTTTTTATGACGGTGGCTTAGTGTTTAGCACGTTCACCTCTCAGCGCTCCACTAAGCCACCATACCTCCCTGTTGTTCTTTAATGATTTTTTTATGTAAACTCTTGAATATGCTTTTGGCTTGTTTTCACACATCTCTAATTGAAAAACTAGCAAAAAAAATAGAAAATGAGCACAAATGAAAATCCCAGAAATGTGTGTGCAATGTGACGGTGTCTGATCATGTTGGGTATGTAATTAAATAGTTCAAATCAAGTGTGAATTATCAAGGTCACTCACAATTTTTTAAAGATACTTAGTTTAGATATGCAGTTATACATATTTAATATCATAGTGCACATACAGTTTACAGGTTTATCCTGTTAAAACTCCTACAAATACTCAGCCTATAATCAAAGATTCTGTGCAAAAAAAAATTGTTAGTGTCTAAAATGCAACATTTCACTTCTTTAGAAATAAACAGAGAGTACATTAGCAGCCTGTGTGGCACATTTGGAATTCGTCCGCCGAATTTGTTATAATGAGTAAAATATTTGTTGTGAAATACAGGAGGTGAGGAAAAAAAGTACTATAAAAACAATACTCACTCACTTTCTATACAAAAGCTGTTTGCAAGTTTACTCACAGGCTTGAAAGCAGCCTGAGGGATTAGTTATGTCATGTTGAGTTACCTTATCTGCTGCATTTGTCAATAGCTAATGACTTTAAAACCGTTAAAAGCTTATATTTTGCTGTTAAGGTCTTTAAAACATACGATTTGCAAATAACTAAAGTCATTAGACTGTCAACCAGCCATGCACTTTCAAACAGCGGTTCTTAATATTAATGACTATTTAAGCACACACACACACACACACACACACACACACACACACTGGTGTACACACTAGCTGGTCATTATCTGTAGCTTCAACACACATATTGTGCATCTGAACCTTGCTGTTACTATTACACTTACTAGAATTTTCTTATGGCATGAGTACACATGAGTTTGATACTGAACTCTGATTTCTTAAGCCACTATTCGAAATGCCCCACTGTCTGTGTTATTTTATAATGGGTTTATTAACACCTTGTTGAAGGGGTTTAACATTTTCTTAAAAAAACAAACCCATTATTAACATTTTCTACAATTTGAATGCTATGCTAGGTCGTGAAAAAGACAAGTTCAAGTGATTTACACCTTTTATACCTGTAAACTAGTGCAGGATGGGATGCACCTGCAACCGCCTTGCAGCAGCAACTTTAAGGGCACTTTACATATCTGCATTGTTTTAAATTGAGATGAATCTCAGAAAATCCCCAGTGAGTGTGTTGTGTTTCTAAAAAGATCATCATGCCTGTTATATTCTGAAGGACTTGTTATAAGATATATGGATGCTGTGAAATGTTTTATTTGGCTTACTACCAGTGCACTACGGCTCATTGTGCTGTCCACTGCTCAATGAGTTTTATATCATTAGAAATACCTGAATGATATGGATCATTAATATATATTGGTGTACCTTATACTAAAATATTTGATTTACACTTCTACATATATCTATACATGTCAGCTCAGAAATTTATAGTAATTTTCATTTCAAACCAGTTATAGTACTATTATATATATTATATATAGTATAGTACATACAGATTTACTTCTTCTACACATTTAGAACAATAGCAAGTGTGCAATTACTACTTTATGTGCTATATTACTCACAGAAGACTTTACAGTGCCCCCTTTTTTGATGAATAAAGAAATAACTTATTGTCATTTCTCAAACACTGGATTTGGGCTCACAAATATATAGTTTGATTTTCTTAAATGGTTAAAGCAAATGATGCATTTTGAATCTACAGTATATGCTTATTTAGTTTGCTAAATGTCTGTTGAACAGTGCATTTAAAATGAATAAGCTCAAAAACGTTGGAAGGTTAACCTGGTTCTGTTCCCAAAGCCAGCTATTACCGGATTTACCTTATTTTATTTTATTGAATCTAATTTTATTAAATTTACTTCCATTCAAGCTAATTAAAGAAGTCATTAAATGCAAGGTTTGACCCAATACTAAGACCAAATGTAGTTATAATGTTGAGAAAGATGATGTGGGAAATGGTTCCCAACATCATGATGGGAAATGGTTTTAGAACTAGTTTATTAAACTAAAGCTAAAAAGAAAAACACTCTGACCAGGTCCTGAGGTTCTGGAAAATCCCAAACCCTGTACACCAGTACAAGCTGATAACCTATTTACTCTTGAAACTAAGGCGCTGCGTTCGTGGCATCTCAAAACGTGCAGATAAAGGCTCTGGGTTTGTCTGAGGCTCTTGGTGCTGTGGCATTTCCACATGCTGCCACTGATTCTGGGCTTGCACAAGCATGCTTCACCGTGTGGCCCTGTATAAAGTACACATACGGCCGGCCGGAGCTATAGAACTATTTTACCTGGGCGCTAAATGATCGTTGGTCAGCTTTAATTAGCCTGATCTTAGGCCCTCTTAGGTACCTCAGTTTCCGTTATACAGCCATTTTTCAGACATGATGAAGTCAAACGTGCCCCAAACTTTACCTCACTGGAACCAGTGCATGTGGGGACACAAGATGCTACGCTGCAGAAACATACTTAGACGATGACATGGGAAACGGAGAATCTGGACCTAGGCTCTGTGGTGCGAGTCGTTGCTGTAGCCCCCCGGAGATCCTCGGCTACGGTGGGGTTTGTACATATCCTGATATGGGTCAGGATAGTCCTCCTCCACCAGTGGCCATTCTTCCCGGCTCTTCTGCTGATGTTCAGTGTTGTGGTAGTTTTCATTCATCAAACTGCGCTTCTCATTCGGAGAATGGTTACTGGCATGATTTCGGTTTCGGTTTCTTTGGCTCTGTTAATAAATATTTTGAATATTCAGTATCAAATCAAATAAAATGTTGATGTTATGTTGAGGTTACAGAGCCGGACCTGATTTTGCATAATATTTGTTTTCCTTAAGAACAGCATATTTAGGGCATTGAGAATTCAAAAATGGGCGTGGCATGGTAGCATGGTTAGGGTGTTGGGCTTTCAATCCGAAGGTTATGAGTTAAAATCCCAGGTTTACTAAAGTTACCCATGTGGGTCTATGTTGGTCCTCATTGGGATGCTGTGGTCAACCCTGTTCTCGTTTTGTAAGTCGCTTTGGATAAAAGCGTTTGCTAAATGACCATTCATCCATCCATTATCTTCCACTTTATCCTCTTCTAGGGTTGTGGGGGGGGTGTCCCCATGCCCATCCAGGGGAGCACGTTACGGGCGCTGGGCAGATACACCCAGGACAGGGTGCCAATCTCACTCATTCACAAACACACTCTATATGGGGCAATTTGGAGAATTCAATTGACTGTAATCCATGTTTTTGGACTCCGGAGGAAACCGGAGAACCCGGAGGAAACCCACGTGGGCATGGGAAGAACATGGAAACTCCACCCAGATGGGGATTCGAACCGGGAATCCCTAGAGCTGAGAGGCCAACATGCTAACCACTTAGCCACCGTGCCGCCTTAAATGAACAAATGTGAATTAAAAATCAATGCATGCACAGTGACAACAGTCTCACCAATTCGGTTAATTTTCATTAGACAATTTCAGCATGTTTTTAAACATAAATACCCAGCATACACCCACTTTCTAGTTTTATTCAATGTAAGTCTGTTTTATCTCATACAGCTCTGTGTGTCTATAATGATTGTAATGGTAAACCTGATGCCCACAGTTTAAATTTTCGGTCTTAATCATTTGGTTTAATAGCGTACCATGTTATGTCCTTAATAATCACAAGAAATTACATTTAAAAATGTAGCGTTTTATATATTGTACATTTTGTACGTTCTGACCTGCAGTGTGGCAGTGGTTGTGGGGTAAGCTGAGAGAGCAGTGGAGCCGAGGTTACGTCCCAACAGAGGGTTGAGTGGAGTGCTAAGGGAGGTGTGTGTTGCTCTCCAGTAGGCTTCCAGGTACTCAGCCAGGTGTTCACATGCATCCTCCAGCTGGTTTTCATCCAAAATAATGTCAAACATTTCCTGGAAATGCGTAAAGCACCATGGTGTGAATATTCAAGCCATGGGAAACATTTTATAATAAACTATATTTGTTGGGTGGTTGTAACACTGACGGGAGGACACTGTGCCAATTTGTCTGCCGCCACCAATTGGACATTAAGGTGCTTGCTCTGTGACTTTCCCCGTGATTTGATTAGCCTCTGCAGGACCTGTCAACACAGATAAATGTATCATAGAGATGGAGCAGGATCTAAAACAAGATCTGACATCAGTTCTTTTCATAAAGTTGCTGTCATATCAAAAACTGTCATGTCAAAATGATTTACAAACAAATGATATGTAATTACATGGATAACTAAAACCCATATCTACTGGCATTGAGATATTCTAGATTGGCTTACATTAACTTTACTTTTAGATGTACTGAGAGAACATTTTGGGAACACTACCAATACTCCGTGGGCTCTGTCTTTACTCTTAAATCAGTCTCATGCTTTAATATGTTACTCATTCTAAGATGCTCACATGCTCTCAGCACTTGTACAGGTAGGTTATCTGAGTTACCGTATTTCTTTCTGTCAGATCAAACCATTCTGGTTATTTTTTATTAACCTCATCCCGCAACAAAATGTTTCTGTCCACAGAACTGCCACTTACTGGATGTTTTTTTTTCTTTATTGCCTCAGTCTTTAGGGTAGCCTTAGAGACTGCTGTGAGTAAAACTTCCAGAACATATCTTTCACAGAAAATCAAAAATCAGCCCGTGTGTCACCAACAATAATGTTACAATTAAAATCACTAAGGTCAGAATTTTTGGGATGTAAAATTGGGATACAACTTCTGAATGTGGTAGGTGTCTCTCTGGTGTATAAATTCAAATACCTAATCATGCATTTTTGAACAAGTGTGTACTATTTAGGGATGAGACAATTAAAGATTTTTATGGTACAGTTACTGTCTAAGTACTGATTACGATTATACAATTATTATGCCTTGCCTTATCTTGTATTATCTTGCCTTGCCTTATCTTATCTTACCTTACCTTGTCTTATCTTATCTGACCTTGCATTGCCTTGCCTTATCTTATCTTATGTTACCTTGCCTTGCCTTATCTTGTCTTATCTTGCCTTAACTTGCCTTATCTTACCTTGCCTTGTCTTGCCTTATCTTGTCTTATCTTGCCTTAACTTGCATTATCTTATCTTGTCTTACCTTACCTTGCCTTATCTTGCCTTGCCTTGCCTTACATTTACATTTACATTTGGTCATTTAGCAGACGCTTTTATCCAAAGTGACTTACAAGGTGAGCACAGGGTTAATCACAACATCCCTGAAGCAATGAAGGTTAAGGGTCTTGCTCAAGGACCCACAGTGGTAACTTCAGTGGACCTGGGATTTGAACCACCAACCTTCAGATTGATAGCCCAAAGTCCTAACCACTGAGCTACATCGCCTTACCTTGTCTCATCTTGGCTTGCCTATTCTTGCCTTGCCTTACCTTGCTTTGCCTTACCTTGTCTTATCTTATCTTATCTCATCTTATTTGGTTTAAAGGACCTCTAGTGGTCTGCACAGAGCCTGAGCTTTACATGAAGATAAATGTGAAATTTGCAAAATATCTGCAAAGCTTTTAAAGCTTTAGTAAAACCTTTGTTTTCAGACCAGAGCTGGAATAAAGTGCAGCACATTTTACCTTAGGAGAGGACACTTTGACATGGACAATGATGGGTGCTAATGAAGTCTTCAGAAGCTGAGCGGGGTGGTTAATTGTGTCGGCATCCAGCACAACCAACTGAAGAGACCTGGCCAGCTCGAAGATCCTCTCAATCTCACTCTGAACCTCCGCTATTTTTAAGAGAACATTCAAAAGAAAAAGGCTTTTACATCATTATAAAAAGTATATATATACTTAATATAAATATTATATAAAAAGTTTCTTCCCACAGGCAATCACACTCTTGAACATCCAATATCTTCCGCTTTATCCTCTACTAGTGTCGTGGGGGGGTTCCCTATGCCCATCCAGCTTGAGAATGTTTCAGGCACTGGGCAGATACGCCAAGGACAGGCCGCCAATCTATCGCTGGGCACACACTCACTCACACACTCACGCACACACACACACAAACACACTCTATATGGGGCAATTTGGAGAATTCAATTGACCTTGATCCATGTTTTTTTTTAACTGTGGGAGAAAAACAGAGAACCCAGAGGAAACACGCGCGGACACGGGGAGAACATAGAAACTCCACCCAGATTGGGATTCGAACCTGGAATCCCTAGTGCTGAGAGGCGAAAGTGCCAACCACTAAACCACAGTGCCGCCCGCACTCTTGAACAGTTAAACAATAAACAATACACCTAACAATCGGGACATCTAAAGCCATACTGTACCTTCTT
The DNA here is from genome assembly GCA_019802505.1 of Corydoras sp. C115. NCBI lineage: Eukaryota > Metazoa > Chordata > Actinopteri > Siluriformes > Callichthyidae > Corydoras > Corydoras sp. C115. The sequence continues at coordinate 413,021 of JAFMOC010000042.1, read as the reverse complement.
AATTAATTATTTTACTCTGCTGACAGTATTTACTGTACTAAACACTTTAAGATTACTCACTTTACTGTGTGTCTATGTTTACAGGTGTGTGTCAATGATATAGAGGGTGAGAGAGTGTGCACGCACGTGTGTGTGTGTGTGTGTGTGTGTGTGTGTGTGTGTGTGTGAATGGACGGATACGATGAGTGTCCTGTAATGTCCTGTAATCTGTAATGTTTGTCATTTTTGTGCAATACAAGCTACTGAAACCAAAGACAAATATTTTTTAAAACAATTCACTTTTTTTCACACTTCGTTAAAATTGGTAAACTGGGACAGTCAGTGCTGGCACTTCACACCTTCACCCATCTTACTATTAGAAATGATGGTGACACAAAAATGCTAACAGGTCGTGGAGTCATTTTGACTGCTCTGCTTATTTTAATTATGGAGCTCTTATTAGGAGTGTCCTGATACTTGATGACCCTGTCCTTTTATTTTGTTTTTTTTACCGTTTTCCCCCTAAGCATACCAAGATGCTACAGTGATGTCCTCAGAGCAGTTTTATCTTCACTACACAACAGAGGGAATATAATAATGAAACTTATTTAAATTAAGATTCATTTTACAAACAAATTTTTTCGATGGAGAGATCATTTCTGTCAAACTAATAAGTCTGAGTTCTTTTATTTTCATTCATTCATTCATTCATTCATTCATTCTTTCTTTATCTTCCACTTAATCCTTTACTAGGGTTGTGAGGGGGCACACACTCACTCACACAGACAAACGACTTTATGGGGCAATTCAGAGCATTCAATTTACTTTGAATCCGTGTTTTTAGACTGTGGGAGCAAACCGGAGAACCCGGAGGAAACCCACGCACACCCAGGGAGAACATGTAAACTGCACCCAGATTGGGATTCAAACCTGGAATCCCCAGAATTGAGAGGCGAACATGCTAACCACTAAGTCACCATGCCACCCTTTTTAAAATTAGTTATTGAAAATGCTAATAATTGCTTTTTGATATCCTAATCAAATATTCATTCATTCATTATTCATTCATTATCTCCCGCTTTATCCTCTATTAGGGTCGCGGTGGGGTTCCCCATGCCCATCCAGGGGAGAACGTCTCGGGCGCCGGGCAGATACACCCAGGACACCCAGGCAGATACACCCTCACACACTCAAACACACTCTATATGGGGCAATTTAGAGAACTCAATTAACTTGATCCATGTTTTTGGACTGTGGGAGGAAACTGGAGAACCCGGAGGAAACCCACGCAGACACGGGGAGAACATGGAAACTCCACCCAGATGGGGATTCGAACCGGGAATCCCTAGCGCTGAGAGGCGAACGTGCTAACCACTAAGCCACCGTGCCGCCCCTAATCAAATATACAAATACAAATATACAAAGAAAAAAAATTTATTCCCTATATATGTGAGCATACTAGGCAAATAAAGAATGATTCTGATAAGTTCTTAAGTGAAGGATAGAAGAGCTAAAACATACCCAAATTTGATCTGGTGTTAGACCTTTCAATGATGGCTCTCTTGCTTGGGTTGTTCAGTACAGATCTTTTAGCCAGGGAGATGTCGGCCATTACTCTCGTGATCGATATCCTTGGTTTAACAAAACAAAGTCAGACGGTGAAAAGGGTCGATGGAAAAGAATGCTTCATCCTCAATGCATGCACAAAACTCAGCCTTTTCCATGTAAGCCTCCACTGGTAATTTCAAGCCTTCTCACCTGCCATCAAACCTGTGCTTCAGGAAGTCAAAAAGTGCTTTCTGCATCATATCTGTCACCTGAGCTCAATACGCAGGGGAAGGTCAAGGTGGAATGTAAAGAGAAGAGGTGGATTTGATGAAAGAGGAAGGCATATGAGGTGAAAGAGAGGCAAACAATGATAAGGATTAAAGTTCTATAGGGGAAAGAAGCAGAGCCAACCAATGTGATCTCACCAATCATTTGCATTCATCTGATATTTTGACAATTGCACTTATTTTCTAAATGGAACTTAAACAAATACAACATAAAATAGTAATACATGTGTCATCATATAGTTACAGGTCACATGGTATGAGGTAGATATTGGTGTCCAATATCTTTAATGTATTGAATAAACAATAACATTTAACTAAAACATGCAGAAGTGTGTTTCTTATATATGATTTGTTCACTCATTTTCACAAGAAAATCAGTAAAACATGGAATTTAATGAGGGGTGTTTAAATTATTGTAAATAAACAAATGTACTGTAAATGTATTGAATGAAAATAATAAATCCTTTATTATATTAAGGAGTTTTATTATTTTTTTATCATTAATAAGCATGTCAGTTGCATTCACCTAGCATGAGTTACAGATCACATTATTGTAGAAATTAATCTTGAACCCAAACAACTCCAAAAATACAGAAATTAAACATAGGGAGGACAATACAAATTCCTGCATTTTATTTGCGCCACACTTATTCGTTTAGGATTTTATGTTTCCATCTTAAAATCCCAAAATAGCTAAGCTGGAAAACCAGCTGGGTTTATTCCATAATACAGAGACATGAACAGGGGTATTGGGGTTGATTTTCTTTGCTTCAAATTTCAAAACATGCTCCACTTTTGAGACTATGGCATGCTGCACCCTGAAGGTTGTTGCCTTGGCAACCCAATGTGGAGAAGATGACGGCTATTCAGTGAATATCCATGTGTTCCCTTCCCTCTGCTTTTGAAGACAGATATTTTTTTTGCTCAAACTAGAATCTTTTTTTAAATTACATTTCAAATAAAAACTCTCAAGGGAAGATGCCTACCTCATATCCCTTTAGTGAAGGTCCAACCAAAACCACCGGCCTCATAGAAGGTACCACATCATAAGGAGGAATGTGCTCTGCCTGAATCAGAACATGGTTAGTGTAAAGCATTGTCACTGTTAAAACATAGAAAATACAATATAAGTGAACCATTCGCATAATGTTTAGCTCTATAGGACAAAAAAAGAACTACTTACCACTTTCTGTTTCTGTTTAGCTGTTGAAACAATATAAAATATACTATAAAAATATACTTGTAAAGACCATTGTTCCTGAATATGTAAATATGTTTGCCATCATCCTGTCATAGCATGACACATTTCTCCTAACGATTTCACTTCATTTATTTACATCGCTCCTTATGGGTTTGTATTTAGCCTCGCTTTTTGTACTTTTTGTTGTTTATTTCCCCATTTCTTCACTTGTTTGTTTATTCAGTGTTTCTGTCCTTTTTTCTGATTATTATTTTTATTATCGAGATCTTTTTTCTTTTTAATAAGCCTTTTTATTAGCTCATTACTTTTCCTTAATGTACAGTCTGGGCTCAGATTTTAATGATGACTGATTGTTTTGGTAATAGACCCCCTCCTTCCCTGTATGTGTTCCTCTACCATGTTACAATCTGATTCCAAACTAATTATTTATTTTGCTGAATATTGAAATGAATATTTAAATGAATATTTCTGTATAAAACTGAATTCAAATTTTAATTGGGACAGTATTGAATATGTTACCATCATTACAAACTGTTATCAATTTAAATTAAGACATTATTATTGTTAAATTGTTTCTAAAATATTTTTAGATTATTAAAACGTTCTTAATATACCCTCAGATGTTGTTGTTTAACAACGTTTTTTTGTCCTGTTGCTAAAACGATTCCTTTTGTCATTTTTGCCATTTCAAAAGTAACACTCATTAAAAATAAAAGGGTAATTCTGGTTCTTAAATCGGATTGGCTGAGCCGTTCGTCCAGCCATGACATTATTGACAATAATGCATTCCTCTGACCGGGTCACATTCATATCAATGCATGACATACAATACATTATTTTAAATCATGAAATACAGATTAATAGCAATATAATTTTGTTAGTGAAACCGGAATCCTGTTACCCAGCGATCAGGTTTACTTTTAAAATTGGGCGAGATTACAGTTTATCAACAATTTAGCTTTTAGTAAACATGTTAATGAATCAACACTTGCTTTTTTATTATGGTGTGTTTGGAACCATTTTATAGAAGCAATAAGGTACTTGAGGTTGTGCTCACACACACACACACACACACACACACACACACACACTCTATATGGGGCAATTAGGAGAATTCAATTGACTTGATCCATGTTTTTGGACTGTGGGAGGAAACTGGTGAACCCGGAGGAAACCCACACGGATACGGGGAGAACATGGAAACTCCACCCAGATGGGGATTTGAACCGGGAATCCTAGCGCTGAGAGGCGAACGTGCTAACCACTAAGCCACAATGCCGCCCATGTAATTATTTATTTAATATAATATAATTGGTTTCTGATAGCCTAAGCACTCAAATATACATGTATATAATCTGTATACTTGTGTTTTTTTTACTGTTAGCGCTGCCCAGACACTGAAAAATGAGCTGTCTCCAACTGAGCCAAGATTATTTGTCTCATAAAAACAAAAAATACGAGTTTTTAGTTTTGCAAGTATGTGCTAACCTGTAGAGGGGGGATTGGGTTTGAAGGTCCCTGACACCATGTCTCCAATACTGGAAGATGAATTTCCTGTAGACTTCCTGCAGAAGGAAAAGGAAAAGTTATAAAGCCACATGATGTAAATCCCAAGCAATCCCACACAACCACACAAAACTCAATAACCACAAAATAATAATTTGGAACACAGACACCTGGAATCCCCAGTGCTGAAAGGCAAACTTGCTTACCACTAAGCCACCCGGGTTGTAAACATGTTTTTTTACATAATAATTGTCACTGAAACAGGGGTAAAGGAATAAGGAATGAAGACAAGATTTCTCATGGAAAGGATTTCAGGCTTAATTAACAGACAGTATTTTAATCAACATCAAAGCTGTTAGCAGGGGTAGCTCGCCGAACGTCCCACTCCTGTCCTTCATGGATTTCGTTCTCCCCAATGCAATGTATCCAATGTAACAGCTTATAAAGGCTGCATTAGGTGCGCCAATTACACTCAATGATCAATGCTATCGGCTCCACCTTTCCTCCGACCAAAGCCAATTTATGATTGCTAATTTATAATCACTAATATAATTAGAAATAAATAATGAACAAATAAATAAATTATTATTCATTAAAAAGCAAATACTGTTTTTCAGGTATTTGAAGTCCTCACTTTGGGAAATACTTATTTTAGTTATCCTTAAAATGTTTATTTTATCAGATTTATACAGTACATAATTACATAGGTGATGTAAAGGTTATAAGACAAACCAGTTGTTACAAACTAGATGTACTATGGAAAAGTAATATAATTACTTTATATTTATATAATTATACACCAAGTATAATTATCTATAGTTTTTGCTTAAGATATTCTGCCATGAAGAATACAGAGCTTCCACACGTGAACAACGTAACCAATTTTATTTATTGTTTAATTCATAATGCACCTGATAACTGTTTCTTTTACTGCTAAACCTTTGGATACTGTCTATAGCTTTATTATCGTTTGCCATTTGATATCACTACCAGACATGGGAGATAAAGGAAGATGGATCTCCAGCTGAGTTTTGCTTCTCTTAAGGTCATTTTAAATGTCAGGGAGAATTTTTGGCACTTTTTTTGACAATTTTTGGGGGGGATTGAATTAGAATTTTGTGAAGCTGCTGCAGAAACAATGCTTTACAGGGACAATGCTCTCCCACCATTTTAATAAATTTTGAGGAATGAGGCCCGGAGACCTTTCTCCCAACAGGAATTGACACTGCATTCAAAGTAACATTTAAATTCCAAATGTGCTGGCATGGTGTCGCTCGCCGAAGTCCCAGTCCCGTTGTGTCCATAGAGCTCTCTCACCCGGCGGCACATCTTGTTGCAACTTATAAGGATGCACACGGCATCAGAGCCGGATCAGGTGCGCTAATCAATCTCCCTGATCAGAACATTGGCTCCGCCTCTCATCCCCACCCTCAATGCCACAGTGTTTTTAGCTTTTTTCATTAGCTTTTCCATTTTAGCTAAACTCTGTGACACTAAACCGAATATTTTTTCCGAGTTGTGGACAAAACAAGACTTGTAATTATTTTATACTACACTCTGAGAAAACTCGATCAGCATGTTTTACTTTATTTTAACTTTATTTTTATTTTAAATTTATATACACACCATCTCAGGATTTAATTGAGAAAATTAATAACATGGTAAACAATAATTTAAATAATTTAAAAATACTGCAGACTATGCACATCAATTGACCCTGACTTAATTACCAGCAAGTCCAGAAAGTAATGAACGAATTTTCCATAAACTATACTTCATTATTCAAAACTTTAGGCTTACCCATGGAATCGTCCTCTTTTCTGTTCCTGCTGAAGACGGATATTCTCTAGTTTTAGAGGGCTGGGAATAAAACCTATGTCACATCCCTCTTTCACCAGTCGTCCAATCCACCAGTCATTGTTGTACTTCTGTAAAAGTCACATTGTAAATTCATAATTCACTTCAAGGTTATTAATAATGATGTAGAAATTGTTTAACACACATACCTTCCTGGTAGCCAGGAAGGTTGGGTCTTCATTACTTAACATTCTTTTAAGTTGAATATTTTGTATTTGTTTATTGGATCTTGTTTTTTTTTTTATCTGGGGTGGGAAAGTTGATTTAAATTTAAATTAAAAGTTAAATTAAAGTTAAATTAAATGTTTCCGGCGCTGGGCAGATACACCCAGGACATGGCGCCAATCTATTACTGGGCACACACTCACAAACACACTTTATATGGGTCAAAAATATGGGGAAGAACATGGAAACTCCACCTAGATTGGGATTCGAACCGGAAATCCCTAGCACAGAGAGGTGAATGGGCTAACCACTAAGCCACTGTGCTGTTCTAGTAGAATATATATTAAATATATTCAGATTTGTGGGCTGTGAGATAATTTTAACAAATTTGTTGTCAGTTATTATAATTCTATATGGTTTTCAGATTTTCAATAAGTTTTTACACAGCATGTGTAAGAAGTGCCTCGTCACTCCTCACATTCTTTTCTTGTTTTTCCTCTCCACAGTTGGTTTTCAGACAATTAACTTATTAGTATTGTTTTGCTCCTTGTTAAAGTTAATTAACTGAGTTTTCGTCACTGAATTAGAATTAGAATTAGAATTAGAATTCAACTTTATTGTCATTGCTCAATATGAACAACGAAATACAGTTTGCATCCATCCAGAAGTGCTATTGCAGATATATAAATATATACAAGTGGTAAGTAATATATACAGATGTGAATGTACAGATTATAATATGAAATATGAAATATACAGCTATGATGTACAGACTAGTGGAATATACAGATGTGAATATACAGATTATAAATATGAAATATACAGCTATGATGTACAGACTAGTGGAATATACAGATGTGAATATACAGATGTGAATATACAGATTATAAATATGAAATATACAGCTATGATGTACAGACTAGTGGAATATACAGATGTGAATATACAGATTATAAATATGAAATATACAGCTATGATGTACAGACTAGTGGAATATACAGATGTAATGTACATATTATAATATGAAATATACAGCTATGAACATATATATATGAATATGAATATATATATATATATATATATACACTGAGTGGTACAGATAATGAAAATAACTAAATATTGTGGATGTTGTATGAGTCCATATGTTATTGATGTGAGTCAATATGGTCCGGAAATCAGGAGGCAGAGTTCAGGAGTGTGACAGCTGTGGGGAAAAAGCTGTTCCGGTACCTGGTGGTCTTAGTCCTTAAGCTCCTGTAGCGCCTCCCAGAGGGCAGAAGAGAAAAGAGTCCGTTTGCAGGGTGACTGGGTTCCTTGAGTATTTTTCCAGCCCTTTTCAGACACCGCTTTGTGTAGATGTCCTCTATGGTAGGAAGTGGTGATCTGGTGATGCGCTGGGCGGCTTTCACCACCCTCTGCAACGCTTTCCGGTCTGACACAGAGCAGGACCCGTACCAAACTGTAATGCAGCTGGTCAGGATGCTCTCAATGGTGCAGCGGTAGAAGTTCACCAGAATGTCTGAGGACAGATGGTTCTTCCTCAGAGTCCTCAGAAAGAACAGGCGCTGATGTGCCTTCTTGACCAAATTGGAGCAGCCGGTCGTCCAGGTGAGATCCTCAGAGATGTGTACACCTAGGAACTTGAAGCTGTTCACACGCTCCACTGCCGTCCCATTGATATGAATGGGTTGGTGCTGGTCAGCCTTCTTCCTGAAGTCCATGATGAGCTCCTTTGTTTTCTCGGCATTGAGCAGAAGGTTGTTAGTGTCGCACCACTCAGCCAGCCGATTCACCTCCTCTCTATAAGCAGTCTCATCGTTGTTTTTGATGAGTCCAATCACCGTGGTGTCATCTGCAAATTTAATAATGGTGTTGGAGCCATAGACAGGTTTGCAGTCATGGGTGAAGAGGGAGTAAAGAAAGGGACTTAACACACAGCCTTGTGGAACACCTGTGTTTATGGTGATGCTAGATGAACGATGGTTGTCCATCTGGACATATTGGGGTCGGTTGGTTAAGAAGTCCAGTAACCAATTGCACATGTGGGGACTGATGCCTAAGTCTGTGAGCTTTGTGATGAGTTTTGAGGGGATGACTGTGTTGAATGCTGAACTGAAGTCTATGAACAGCATCCTGACGAAGGTGTTTTTATTGTCCAGGTGTGAGAGGACAGAGTGCAGTGCTATGGAGATTGCATCCTCTGTACTCCTGTTCTGTCGATATGCAAATTGGTGGGGGTCCAGGTTGGGAGGGAGACAAGATTTGAGTTGTGCTAGGACCAGCCGTTCGAAGCACTTTGTAATGATGGGAGTGAGGGCTACTGGGCGGTAATCGTTCAGTATTGATGGGTTGGAGTTTTTGGGTATAGGAACAATGGAGGTTGTCTTAAAGCAGCTCGGTACCACAGCACAAGCCAAGGACAGATTGAATATGTCCGTCAGCACTCCTGCCAGCTCTTCAGAACACACTCTGAAAATACGCCCAGGGATGCCATCAGGACCTGCAGCTTTGTGGATTTTGATCCTGCTCAACACCATTCTTACATCAGTGGTAGAAAGAGTCAGTGGTTGATGGTCTGCAGACACATTTGTCTTGGTTGCAGTTGTCGGGTTCCCTCTCTCGAACCGAGCGTAAAAATTGTTAAGCTCGTCAAGGAAGGAGACATCAGAGGAGATAGGGGAGGGGTTGGTGGTCTTGTAATCAGTGATGATCTGAAGTCCTTGCCACATGCGTCTGGGGTTGGAGTTGGAGAAGTGTTCTTCTACCTTCCCCTTGTAGTGGAGTTTGGCTTTTTTAATACCCCTCTTCAGCTCGGCCCTGGCTGTACTGTAAGCCTTAGTATCACCTGACCTGAAGGCGATGTTACGGGCCTTCAGCAGTAGGCGAACATCTCGATTCATCCAGGGTTTTTGGTTGGGGTACATGGTGATCTTTTTCTGGGTGGTGACACTGTTTGTAGTTGTGGAGATATATTCCAATACCGATGAGGCGTACTGATCCAGGTCTGTGTGCGAGAACATATTCCAATCAGTGTTCCTAAACCGGTCCTGGAGCATGTCGTCTGTCCCCTCTGGCCACACTTTTATTGTTCTCACAGTGGGTTTCACACGTTGGATGAGTGGTGAGTACCAAGGTGTGAGAAAAATAGAGAGATGGTCAGATTGTCCAATGTGGGGGAGGGGTGTTGCTTTGTATGCTCCAGCCAGGTTGGAATAAACATGATCCAAAATCTTGTTCCCTCTGGTGTTGCAGGAGACATGTTGGTGGAATCTGGGAAGGACTGTCTTTAAGTTGGAGTGGTTGGTTGAAATCACCAGCAACAATAAAAACAGCCTCAGGGTGTTTGGTCTGGTGCTTGCTGATGGCAGCATAAAGTTCTTTCATAGCCAGCTTAGCATTAGCATCCGGGGGGATATACACTGCAGTGATTATGATGGAGGTGAATTCTCTAGGGAGATAATAAGGTCTACATTTGACCGTTATAAACTCCACATTAGGTGAGCAATGACTCTCGGATGTAGCAGAGTCTGTGCACCAAGCTTTGTTAACATAAATGCACAAACCTCCACCTCTGGTCTTGCCGGAGTCCTCTGCTGTCCTGTCGGCTCGGTGTGCGTGTCGTCCTTCTAACGCAATAGCGTTGTCCGGGCAGCTGCTGTTTAGCCATGTTTCCGTGAAAATCATGACGTTTGAGTCCATAATTCTTTTGTTGTTGGTGATGGAGAGACGTATTTCATCCATTTTATTTGCCAGAGAGCGAACATTGGCTAGGAAAGGCTCATGATGTAAACGTGATGTAAACGCGTTTGTCCATGCTGGCTCATTTGTCCATGCTTTGTTAATAATGTGGTCTGTGGTTCGTCATTTATTCTCTTTTCTCACGACATTTCAGTGCTTGAGCATGAATCAGTCTTGAGTCTGGTTATCATTCATGTACTCTCCATGCATTTTAATTAAAGACCATGTATGCATTCATCGCATACTGGCTATATTCAGCGTGTTTTTGCACTCTCTCCAGCAGCATGTGAATATTACCCTCTTAAAATTTGAGCTATCTTATAAATTAGGGGAAAGATCTACATATGTTTCTTTATCCAATCTTTATGTTCTCTTTACAATCACCAAGAAGTGACCAAGTAAGCATAAATGAACGTTTACATCATTAATTTAACGTCACATGCTGGGGCAAGATACTGGCTATTTCAGGATGTTAATACATTATATATATTTATTTTTTATTTATATTATAAATATAAATTAAATAAATAGACATGTTAGCCATGGCACTATCTGTAAATTGGTAGTTCAAGAAAAACCTCATTATATTTATGGGTTTTTCACTTTGCTAAGTTAGAGAAGATTCGGCACACAATCAATGGCTCCACATCACAATATGAGAGCACCTTTCTTGATTTATTGAGGGAACAACAGTCAGTTAATGGCTCAGAGTGATGCTTTCAGACCAGTTCCAGTCCTAATTGGGAGTATAAAGACAGCCATTTACTAACATTTGGATTAATTACATACTGGTGTGGGTGTGGTTTGGGATTGGGATTTTATTTTATTATAATTAGTGTGTATTAGAATATTAGTGTAATTCCTTGTTTAATTTATTTTTTATTACGTATTCTTTATTATTATTATTTCCTATCTTTATATATATATATGTGTGTGTGTGTGTGTGTGTGTGTGTGTGTGTGTGTGTGTGTGTGTGTGTGTGTGTGTGTGTGTGTGTGTGTGTGTGTGGTGGCACGGTGGCTTAGTGGTTAGCACGTTCGCCTCTCAGCAATAGGGATTCCCGGTTCGAATCCCCATCTGGGTGGAGTTTCCATGTGTCCGCGTGGGTTTCCTCTGGGTTCTCTGGTTTCCTCCCACAGTCCAAAAACATGGATCAAGTTAATTGAGTTCTCTAAATTGCCCCATATAGAGTGTGTTTGAGAGTGTGAGTGTGTAAACAGAGATGAATTGGCGCCCTGTGTATCTGCCCAGCGCCCGAGACGTTCTCCCCTGGATGGGCATGGGGAACCCCACCGTGACCCTAATAGAGGATAAAGCGAGAGATAATGAATAAATGTGTGTGTGTGTGTATGTATGTACACCTAGTTACTTGTTTCATTGTAAAAAAAAAATAATAATAATCATTGTTTCTAATTTTTATTTCATTATTTTTAATGTCAAGAAAATCCAGTTATAGTCTATACCTTATTATATACATTTAATTGCAACATTTCAGATATCCTCAAATTCTGGATCTTCATCTGTAATGCTGTAATTTGTAATCTTGACTGATCTGTTTTTGCTGTATTGTTCAAAGGCAAATAAAAAAAAACAAGAAAAACAAATTAATAATATATTATTTTTCTTTTGCTAGGAATACCTCTTTAATGTGGAGAAAGTCTTTTGCATCAAAGGAAATAGCAGTTCCAGCAACAGGAACATCCTCATCCAGAGCCCCACAATAACTGACATTCGTCTTCACAGCAAAGGCCACTGCTTTGGTCTACAAAACAGATCATCCTTTAATGATTTGTAATGACTAGGTAGGGACATTAAAATGATATTAGTTCATTTGATTGATCATAAGGAATTTGGAACAGCTGTAACCTTTGCTCTTTCGAGTTGGACTGTAGCCTGCTGCTCTCGCTCCTGCCGACCACCTTGCTCCTCATCCAGAGACACATCTGAGTCAGACGGCCTGCTCGTGTAGGAATCAGCGGAACCCTGCAAGCAACATGACTCATAGTTACATCCACCTTACAACTCATACACTGATGCACTCATTTTAAAAAGTATGACTTGTAAAAGTGGGTCACAGTGTGGACAGTGGGTCTTCGTGCAGTAGCTTGTGACCTGTATGGAAAATAATATCACTTGACCAAAATAGCCACTTTGTTTTTACTTAATACCTCACTAAATGTAGCTCCTTCCAAATTCTAGCTGACGAACTATTACACTAGTCATATATTTTAAATAACATAGTGATATGCATTCATTCGTTATCTTAACCTTAATCCTCTACTGGGGTCATGGGTGGGTTCCCCATGCCCATCCAGGGGAGAAGGTTTTGGGCGCTGGGCAGATACACCCAGAACAGGATGACAATCTATCAATGGTTACACTCACAAACACACACACACACACACACACACACACACACACACACACACACACACACACCGAACACTATATGGGGAAATTTGGAGCATTCAATTTACCTTGATCTATGTTTTTGGACTGTTGGAGGACACTAGAGAACCCGGAGGAAACCCATGCGGACACGGGGAGAACATGGAAACTTCACCCTGATTCGAACCTGGATCCCCAGCACAAAGAGGCAAACATACTAATCCATAGTGATATTATATTTTCCATTCATACATCCATCCATCCATTATCTTCCATGTAATCCTTAACTAGGGTCATGGGGGTGCCCATCCAGGGGAGAACGTTTCGGGCTTTGGGCAGGGTACACCCAGGACAGGATGCCAATCCATCACTGTGCAATTAGGAGCATTTAATTTACCTTGATCCATGTTTTTGGACTGTTGGTGGAAACCAGAAAACCCATGGAAAACATGGAAACCCAGATTCAAATCTGGAATCCCCAGCACAGAGAGGCGAACCCATATTGATATTATATTTTATTATATATAATACTTAAAAAAGTGATTTCATCACGTAGTGGATTTCGTTATAGAGTGAACATGATAATTTCATTGTCTTTTGTGTTCAGTAAATGTGAAATGAGAAAACAATTTGTGTTATATATATCAGAATTGCCCAACCTTTTTTGCACCATGGACCAGTTATATGTAACTCACACTGCATCTTTTGTTTAGACTTTGCACATTGTATGGTCTTAAAAATGTATGTAACTGTATATCTACACTGTAAATACACCATGAAACAGAACCAAATTCCTCTGATGATAAAGAAATCAAATTTTATTCTATTCTAATGTAGCCTATAACACAACATTAAAAAGACTTAAAAGTGCAGTACAAGTACTTTCTCATAACATTTAGATTTATTATTATTATTATTATTATTATTGGGGGGTTCGAATCCCAATCTGGGTGGAGTTTCCCTGTTCTCCCCGTGTCCGCGTGGGTTTCCTCCGGGTTCTCCGGTTTCCTTCCACAGTCCAAAAACATGGATCAAGTCAATTGAGTTCTCCAAATTGCCCCATATAGTGTGTTCGTGTGCGTGTCTGTGTGTGTGTGAGTATGTGCATGGACAACCCCCCTGCGACCCTAATATAGGATAAAGCAGAAGATAATGAATGAATGAATATTATTATTATTATTATTATTATTATTATTATTAAATATTATTAAAGAGTAACAATAAACCTATTGGTAAATATAAAGAAATCTGTGATAAAATGCCTAAAAATCCTAATATACAGCATTTGCCTTACAAAATTAAATTCATACTCATAAATAACAAAACATACAACTAACATCAATCATCTGGACAGCCCCAAATTTCTTTAAAGAAAATCCATAAGTGTATTTATTATGCAGCACTAATAAAAATGAATAACTGTAATCTTTCTTTTAGACTTTTTGATAAATAGTCCAAGTAAAAAACTCATAACACATGTCCATTTACAACAATATAATAATACAGTATATCATCCAGTAAAGTTCAGCAGCTAAAAAACATATTTAAATGCATATTAGGGACAACTAAATCATACACTTGCAGGCAAATATAGAGAATCCATAAATATAGAGAATCCGTAAATAGGGAATCCATTTACTACTTGATATCAGGATTAAATTTGTATTCACTATGATTTTAAAACTCGTATTATAGAGGTTGATCAATTTAGCAATAAAACACATGGAGTGAAATAGAATAGAAACATAAAAAAGCTGGATGGTATCATCAGAATACCATGAAAGGGATGACAAGAATTCATTATGTCACTACTGGAACCGAATCAATTACAATATGCCCCAAATGTGTAAACCTGCCAAGAGTCCTGCTGTATTTTCCACAGGTTTTCTTTTTATTTCTGTGCATGCACATGCAAGGGGGAGGGGGCATGCTGCTGACCAGTGCTTCTCTTGCCTGGACCAGTCTGATATCATTACTATCAGAGAAGCTGCAAGCCCCAGTCCATCCTCTGTTATTATCAACAGCTCACTAGCTACAAAAAGATGGCTTCAGCACAGAAAGAGTGTGGGGGGGATTAACCAACAGAAGACAATCTAATAAATATGCCCTACAGAAAGCTTTAAATGGACAGCGACAATTAAAGATTACTATATATAGTATTTAGAGAAACAGAGTGGGCGTGAATAATTAAAGTGAAGAGAAAAAAAGGCAGAAAATATATATAAAACACCAATTATTATTATAATTCATTTATTCTTTATCTTTCGCTTAATCTTCTACTAGGGTCGCGAGGGAAGGGGGGAGGTTCCCCATGCCTATCCAGGAGAGAACATCAGGGGCTGGGAAGATACACCCCAGACAGGGCGCCAATCTATCACAGGGCACACTCACGCACACACAAATACACTCTATATGGGGCAATTTAGAGCATTCAATTGACCTTGAATCCATGTTTTTGGAATGTGGGAGGAACCCAGAGGAAACCCATGCAGACACGGGGAGAACATGGAAACGCCACCCAGATTGGGATTCGAACCGGGAATCCCCAGCGCAGAGAGGCGAAATTGCTAACCACTAAGCAACTGTGCGGCCCTATTATTATTATTATTCATTTATTTATTAATTTATGATCTTCTGCGAAATCCTCTACTAGGGTCCCGGGGGAAGGGGAAAATATATATAAAACACCAATTATTATTATAATTCATTTATTCTTTATCTTTCGCTTAATCTTCGAATTAAGCTAAAGGTTAATTAAGGTTCCCCATGCCAATCCAGGGGAGAACATCAGGGGCTGGGCAGATACACCCCAGAAAGGGCGCCAATCTATCGCTGGGCACACTCATTCACACAGACACAAATACACTCTATATGGGGCAATTTAGAGCATTTATTTGACCTTGAATCCATGTTTTTGGACTGTGGGAGGAAGCTGGGAAACCTTAATGGGCACAGGGAGAACATGGAAACTCCACAAAGATTGAGATTCAATCCTGGATCCACAGTGCTGAGAGGCAAAAATGCTAAACCCTGTGCCGCCCTATTATTATTATAATTATTATTATTATTATTATTATTATTATTATTATTATTATTATTCATTCATTCATTATCTCCCGCTTTATCCTCTATTAGGGTCGCGGTGGAGTTCCCCATGCCCATCCAGGGGAGAACATCTCGGGCGCTGGGTAGATAGACCCAGGACAGGGCGCCAATCCATCGCTGGGCACACACTCACTCACACAGACACACTCTATATGGGGCAATTTTGAGAATTCAATTGACTTGATCCATGTTTTTGGACTGTGGGAGGAAACCGGAGAACCCAGAGGAAACCCACGCAGACACGGGAGAACATGGAAACTCCACCCAGATGGGGATTCGAACCGGGAATCCCTAGCGCTAAGAGGCGAACGTGCTAACCACTAAGCCACCGTGTGTTAGAGAAGTCCGATCTTTCCCGGAGGAGGGCGGCTACGCGGGAATTCGGGCGTACGCCGCTTGCGCCTAGTGAGCGCTTCCCGGGCACTGACTACGCGGGGGAAAAAGCGTATGTCGGTCCACGGAAACGCTCCCACGAGTGCGACCTGCGTGGAGAAAGTGCGCAGTGTCGCACCGTGGTTGAACGCGGAAGGAGAGTCCAGAAAAACACCGGGATAAAATCCAAAACCGAATTTATTAAAAATGGTGTAGGAACACCAACAGAAAGGGGGGAAACAAACGAACAAACTAACATAGGGTATTATAACTGCAAAACAAAGACGTCCACCGAAATACTGGAAAACGGAAACTAAATAACAAATCAACTAATCACGTGCACAAAACAAACCAATCACCCAGCTGAGATAATCAAGAACACAAACGAGGGACAGGTGCCCCAGGCACCTGTAACACCGTGCCGCTATTATTATTATTATTATTATTACAAGGACTGAACTAATGGACAAGAACTTAAAAATATATATCTTTTCCAAGATGCCCTAGTTTTGATTTCTTGGAAATTCCAGATAATGCTCACGACTCATAAGACGAATCAGAAAGACGATTAACCTAACAGACATCCCAGCCCAGCGGTTATATGACCAGCATTACATAAGAACAACATTTATCAATCGGTCTAGTGTCGAGCACTGAGGCACTTTCTGATTTTATCGAAGCCTGAGTCATCCACCTCACTCACTGACTCAGAAGCAACCCTGTTATCTGCTATTACACAAAATCCCTGTGGTTCTCGAAGCATGCTTTTACCACTTTAAATTGTAATTAAATCTAAGTGGAAATTCAATCCAGCATGCACCCATAGTGGTTTTATATATACACAATATGGACAGTAACACATTACTGCTTCAGAAGCTTTATTTGATTCTATTGAATGTTGTGTTGCCTCTTTGCACATGTAACACATTTTACTCATCTGAGGTTTCTTCATATATTTGGAGGCTGTCTGTGGAAACTTTTGCCAGTGAAGTTAAACCCCCTAAACTCCCCCAACAATTTTGTCATTGTTTTGTTATAGTTTTGTGCACTAAGGCAAAGTCACACAACATTTACATTATATACATTACATTTGGACATTTAACAGACATTTTTATCCAAAATTACTTAAAAGTATCCCAACTTAATGGTTGGGGTCAGAACACAGGGGCAATCAGGGTTAAGGGTCTTGCTCGAGGACCCACAGTGGTAACTCCAATGGACCTGGGATTTGAACCCACAACCTCCAGATTTATAGTCTAACACCTAAACCACTGAGCTGCCACACCCTACACTAAATTAGGATATTAGGTTGTTTAGCAGATTCCAACAAGAACCCAACAATGAGGATTAAGGGCCTAGTTTTAGATGATTTGAACCCACAACATTTAGATTAATAGCCCAACATCCTAACCACCGAGCTAACACCCCACTACAATAAAAAAAGGGCTTTCCCCAAACTGCTTCCACAATGTTGAAGAAAATGACCAACAACAACTCAACAATGAGGGTTTAAAATCCTTGTTCAAGGCTAGTAACTTCAGCGGATCAGTGATTTGAACCCACAACATTTCGATTAATAGCCCCACATCTTAACCACTAAGCTACCACACCCACTACAACCAAAAAATGAGCAATTTGGAGCATTCAATTTACCTTGAATTAATATATTCCTTTAGACTGTGGGAGGAAAGCGGAGAACCTGGAGGAAACCCACGTGGACACGGGGAGAACATGGAAACTCCACCCAGATTGGTATTCGAAACTGGATCCCCAGTGCTTTTTCTGAATTTTCTGAATAACCTAAAGAATGAATATGATATCCCCTCCGATGGCACATTTGAAACAACTGCATGCTTCATCCAAGATGTTTTGTCATCCCCCAAGAAATACGTGGGAGGAAGAATATGCCCGCCAAGACTGCAGGTGCCTTCCTTGGCTGCATGCCTCCTTATTGTCTCCCAGCACCAAATGTAACAGGGTGGGGCACAACAAAGACCAGAAACAAGGTTAATCAGACTTTATTTACAGACTGCATTATAATTACATTTAATTACAGTGACTGGTTGGTAAATCTGCCCTTACACCACGTTCCTGCTGCTATCTCTCTCTCTCACACACAACTGCAAATAAAGGCTGCACACGATTCATTAGAGGAATCTTCGACAAGAATGCTCTAATATCTCTAATAAACAACTTTTGCCTTTCCCTTTCCACCAGCATTGCCACAGCCATTTTCAGAATTCTACTTACATACAGATGTCTTTACTATAGATATTTGAGCTACACTGATTCATTACTTTGAGTATCTTAAACTGATTTTATTCTAATGTTGTTACTCTACATCATGGGAATTTTAACATCCATCCATTCATTATCTTCTGCTTTATCCTGTACTAGGGTCGCGTGGGGGGGATTTATATGAGTGTGGGAGTGGTTTATTAAACCACAAACATCCAAATACATTTTATATCTTTGACAGATATGATTATACGTTCCAGAGACCCCATGATGAACACTGCAAAAGGCATTGCTCATTGCTTCAGTAATGGATTACTTCTGTCTGACTTCAAATCTTGAAACGGAGGATTTAGCTCGCACATCCATCCATCCATCCATCCATTATCTTCTGTTTTATTTTCTACTAGTGTCTACTAGTGAGGGTGTTCCCCTTGCCCATCAAGGGGAGGATGTTTCGGGTGCTGGGCAGATACATCCAGGACAGGACGCCAATCTATCACTGGGTAAAGACTCACTCACACAGACACACACAAACACACTCTATATGGGGCAATTTTGGAGAATTTAATTGACCTTGATCCAAGTTTTTGGACTGTGGGAGGAAACTGGAGAAACTGGTAGAAAACCCACATGGACACGTGGAGAACATGGAAACTCCACCCAGATTGGGATTCAAACCGGGAATCCCCAGCGCTGAGAGGCGAACGTGCTGACCACTAAGCAACCGTGCCACCCACCAAATTTAACCTCCATCCATCCATCCATCCATCCATCCATCCATCCATTATCTTCCGCTTTATCCTCTATTAGGGTCGTGGAAGGGTTCCCCATGCCCATTCAAGGGAATAAGTCTCAGGCACTGGGCGGATACACCCAGGACAGGGCGGCAATCTATCGCTGGGCACACACTCACTCACACAGACACACTCTATATCTGGGAATTTGGAGAATTCAATTTACTTGATCCATGTGTTTGGACTGTGGGAGGAAACCGGAGAACCCGGAGGAAACCCACGTGGTCACGGGGAGAACATGGAAACTCCACCCAGATTGGAATTCGAACTGGGAATCCCTAGCGCTGAGAGCCGAACGTGCTAACCACTAATCCACCGTGCCGTCCCCAAATTGAACATATAACAAAAAAAACCCTGCAAATTTTACATAAAGTTTCATTAAAATCCTAAAAATTAGGCCTTAGGTCCTTAGGTCTCAATGGAACTAAGCTCAGATTAATTATCACTGGAGCAGATAAGAGAAGTGTTTATAGAATGTGAAGTGACTCTACGCAGTGAAACATGTTACACTCAGTAGATAGAGCTTTTTTTTCATGATTGTGCCAACTCAGCAATACTGCAGGGTAGAGTAAAGAAGAGAAAAAACGGCTTAGTATTTAGCCAACAGATGACAGTACAGGCACTGCACAAAAGGCTGCCAGCGTTTTTCTGCAGCTTGGTTTATCACACATGCTGCACACAACATGGCCTGTTAATGTGCAGTGCTACAATAATTAACAGCGGGATCTAAAATTGCAATATGGTTTGATGTGAAATCTGCATCGGTGATAATATATTCAAAAGGAATAAAAGAAAACGACATATGATCTGATTGTCAGAGCTCTGAAATAATTATATTAAGTAACACAATACAATTAATCATCTCATTATCTTCTGCTTAATCCTATACTAGGGTCTGGGAGGGGGGCGGTTGTGTTCCCCATAGCCATTCAGGTGAGGATGTTTTGGGTGCTGGGCACACTCTCACTCTCACTTGCACAAACACACACACACACACACACACACACACACACACACACACACACACACACACACACACACACACACACACACACACACACACACACACACATTATATAGGGCCAATTTAGAGCAGATTCACTTATTTATATTTATGATCTTGGACTGTGGGAGGGGCAGCATAGTGGCTTAGTGGTTATCATGTTCTCCTCTCAGCACAAGGGATTCCTGGTTCGAATCCAAATCTAAGTGGAGTTTCCATGTTCTCCCCGTGTCCACGTGGGTTTCCTCTGTGTTCTCCGGATGATCAAACATGTATCAAGGTCAATTAAGTTCTTTAAATTGCCCCATATAGAGTGTGTTTGTGTGTGTGTCTGTGTGAGTGAGTGTGTGCCCAGTGACATATTGCCACCCTGTGTATCTGGTGCATCTGCACTGCGCCCAAAACGTTCTCCCCTGGATGGGCATGGGACCCTAGTAGAGGATAAAGGAGAAGATAATGGATGGATGGAACTTGGACCGTAGGAGGAAATCGGAGAACCCAGACAAAACCTACTCGGACATGGGAAGAACCTCTACGCCATTTTGCCGTCCCTCCTTTTCGTTCCATTCTATTATATTTGATTTTCATACTTATTTTCTTTTCGACCAATAAGGGTTTTCCAGAACAGTAAAAGTTGCTAATCCTTGATTTAAAGACCCATGGAATTGTGAATGAAGTCAAGACAAGTTACAGCTTTGTCTAGTGTATGTTTGGCTCCTCTATAAATGTTATATGCATTTCATGTTTTGTTTGAGGTATTTTTATTGTTTCTATATTTAAAACCTACTTATTACTTACCTAGTAGGCTGTTCAGATGTTACCTTCAGTTGTTTCCAAAATTAGTACCTAAGTACCCAAATTAAACCGAAATGTTCTGCTGATTATCTAAGCTTTATACACACAATGTACTGGACTCCACAAAACTGCCAAAATTCCAGCTAAAAAGAACATCACCAAATGTGCATCGTCTGTCCTAGGCAAAATGATCAGGCCTAAAAAAGAACAAGAACTCCATGCTCAGACAAATTAAACAAGTATGCTTATTTCTGTAACCTAACACTGCTTTATTAACGTAACCTTAAGATGTAAGCTGGAAAAATATATTTGGAAACATAATACTAATAACTATCCATCCTACTAGGGTCGTGGGGGGGCATCCAGGGGAGAACGTTTCGGGCACTGGGCAAATACACCCAGGACAGGGAGCCAATCCATCGCTGGACACACACTCACTCACACAGACAAACACACTATATATGGGGCAATTTGGAGAATTCAATTGACCTTGATCCATATTTTTGGACTGTGGGAGGAAATCGGAGAACCCGGAGAAAACACACGCAGACACGGGGGGAAAATGGAAACTCCACCCAGATTGGGATTCAAACCGGGAATTCCTAGCGCTGAGAGGTGAACATGCTAACCACTAAGCCACCCTACTAATAACTAACATTTTTTATTTCTTATTCAACTATAACAAATTGATATCATCTAAACATATGGTATATTGCAAAAGAGGAGAATTTGGCCCAAGAATGCTAACAAGTACTAGCCTTAAACACTGTGTACATCCTTATAATATGTTCTACTGCATATACATTTTACACATACATAACACACACAAAAAACACACACACACACACACACACACACACACACACACACACACAGAGATGCACGCACGCAAGCATGCACACATACTTTTATTTACTGCACATTTAACACCTTAATTTTAATGCTAGGTTTTGCTAAGCTTTTCTAAATTCATAGTAAATTCCAAACTTTCAGTAATTATCTCATTATCTTATTTTCATTATCTGCCACTTAACCCTCTACTAGGGTCACGTTGGGCGTATCCCGCATTGGGTAGATACACACGCAACAGAGCGCTACGACAGACACAGTACAGGGGCAATATAGATAGAGGCCATTTAAAGTAGCCACTTTACCTTGAATCCTAGAATACATGTTTTTTGGACTGTGGGAGGCAACCGGAGACCCTGGAGAAAATCCACACGGAGAACATGGTAACTCCACCCAGATTGGGATTCGAACCCGGATACCCAGCACTAAAAGGGAGGATCTGCTAACCACTACGCCACCACGAGGACTATAAATATTTTATCAAACATCATTTATTTGCTTGTTCTCTCCTTTGTAAGTCGCTTACACCTTCTCAATGACCGAATGTACATTTTGTTAATACATTAAATATATTTTCCTTGTCTAAAGAAAGAACATGTGTGTCTTTTTTTACTGATTTTATGGCGCTGACATTATAAGGACCTATTAGTACTATTAAGTCCAATTAAGGATTAATTAGTTAACTCTTTTATTTTAGGCTAATTTATTTAATGCTCTACATGTGTCCAAAACCTCATGTACTGCTCTTTACTCACCACACATACCATTATCTGAGAATGTTAGGGGCATGGACTTGAAAGCATCACACCACACTTTAGCCCTATCTCTCCAGATGCCAGGTGGGGCTCCAGTCTATCACATAAAATGATTGCGGTGAGATGGCTAGTACTTAAAGCACTTAGTGACCAGCTCATATCAACATCATAGCTCTCCCTTTCCTAATTTCCAGGAAAGCTGAAACATCGGACAAACACTTTTAATCAATTAGAAAGCAAATTTGGGACCAGTACCAGAAGCCATTTATTTAACAAGTTAAGCTACAACAGATACAAGCAAAGATTTTGATTTAATAAAGGAGCTTTGAGTAAAACCATTGTCATTTACAGTGTCTTCCCATGACTGCATTAAATAATTGTTCACAATTATATTTACAACAAATACTATGCCAATGGAATAACAGTTGCGTTTCAAAATTATTGAATCCCACTACAGTACAGTGTTTAAGCAAGTTTGACGTTTATTTTATATTTGGTTCACAATCAGGTCAAAAAGGACTTTAATAATAAACTAATGTAACTTAAATTACAACACTAACTTTTTAGGCATATCAACAAATGTCCTTTTACTGATTTCCTCATTGACAAAATTATTCAACCCCTTAGTCCCATTCATCATTAGTACTTAGTACTTAGTAATAACATACTTCAGACGTGAAATGGGCAAAGTCCTCTAGTTCATTGACGATCTTGGGCTTGTTTGCTGCAACTGCCTTCTTCAAGTCCCACCAGAGATTGTCTATGGGATTTAAGTCAGGTGGTTGTGATGGCCACCCAAGAATCTTCCAACCCGTCTTCTGCAAATGAGCCCTGGTAGAAATTGAGGTATGCTTGGGATCATTGTCTTGTTGGAAGGTCCAACGTCTCCCAACCCTCAGCTTTGTCACTGACTGCATGACATTTTCACCCAAGATCTCCTGATATTTAACTGAATTCATGATACCTTGCACACAGTGTTGATTCCCTGTACCAGAAGAAGCGAAACAGCTCCAGAGGACTGACTCACTGCCACGCTTCACAGTAGGCAAGATGTTCTTTTCTTTAGAGGCCTCATTTTTCCTCCTTCAAACATATCTTTGAGCCATAGGCTCAAAAAAATTCCGATTTTGTCTCGTCGCTCCAGAGAACAGTGTCCCAAAACCTTAGTGGTTTGTCCACATGTTTTTTGGCATACTATTCTTGAGTCGGCTATTCTTGTGCTTTGGAGTCAACAGAGGGGTGCATCTGGGAGTTCATCTCGCACTGTATGCCTCATCGTCTGGGCCGAAACCTGAGTGCTTCCCCTGGGGTGTAACGGACAGCAGTCATTGAATCAACCTCTTTCGGACCCGCCTAGGTAGCGTTTGCACTGTGCCTCTAAACTTTTGAATTATGCTTACAATTGTGTCTCTTGGAATATTTAATGGGTTTGCTATGTTTTATATCCGCATCCTGGCTTATGAAGAGAAATGACCTCCTCTCTTGACTTCTTTGACCATGCCCTAAACTTCACCATGTTGCAAAAGACACTATTAACCGTGTAGAAGGAGCTGAGTATCTACAGTATGTCCTTTTAAATCTACTTAATTGCTGCTCATTATGGCTCTGTTCACATCTGCAGGTGCTTTCAATGCCTGACTAAAGACACCTGATTTGAGACCTCATTTTTGAGCAGTTGAATAATTTTGTCACTGGAGAAATCACAAAAAGGATATTTGTTTATATACTAGAAAGAATACTTTAAGTTGTACTTTAAGTTGCATTTGTTTATTATTAAATTCCTTCTTTGACCTGATTGTGAACAAGATAAAATAAAATAAATACAAACTTGCTAAAACTTTACTTTGGTGGGGGTTGAGTAATTTTGAACACAACTGTACATATGCCCACATCCACACAGTGTTTTGTAAAACAGATGCTAAAATCTGGCTGGATGATATGCCGCATTTTAACTTAATCTTTATGTAGTTTCAATAACCAGAATGTCTCCGCAAAACACAGTCTGGCCTGTAAATACCAGGTGAAAAGCATTCTATTTTATATCCCTGACACCATGCTTCATCAGAAAGCTTTACTCTCCCTTATGTACTGGCATTTTTCTGGGTAATGAGAATGAACCCAAGTACCCAAAGCAAGCTCACATGTATACAAGAAGATTATACTGCCATGAAGAACATCAAATTGATTTATAAAGCAGTGGCTTTTCATTGTGATTTAACATGAGGATCAGTGATATTACATGGCTCTCGCTGAGGGCAGCAAATGTTACTCATTCATCAAATGGCTTGGCACCATCAGAGGTGTGCAGTAAAGTGACATGAGAATGCTTAAAATCACTTGAGCACTGAAAGTAGCACCTGCCTGTGTCTTCTTTTATTATAGCAAATAATAAAAAGCACCATAAAACCGATTTTATTTCGTTCTGTTCTATTAATACAAAATTTTTGTTATCCATATGTGTTTCCCCTCAAGATAATAATATTTGCACAATATTAAACGAAAGCAATCAGAGAATATAAGTAATAAGATATGACCGAATGAGGAGGTAAAACATTTAAAGACAATTGGGGATTAACGGAGTGTGAGGTTATTTTAAGTACGACTAGACAGCATATGGCAGAACATTTTTATCCCATTTATAATTTTATTACTATTTAAATGCTTTTTTGATGCATTGTGTATATCTTACTAACATGGTTTCTAGGTAAATTGAATGCTCTAAATTGCCCATATAGAGTGTGTTTGTGTGTGAGAGTGTGCCCAGTGATTAATTGGCACCCTGTCCTTTGCCCATCTCCCCAGCACCCAAAATGTTCTCCCCTGGATGGGCATGGGGAACCCCCCGTGACCCTAGTAGAGGAATAAGCGGACGATAATGGATGGATAGATATCAGACAAAATTACAATTCATCAGAGCTGCACGGTGGCTTAGTGGTTAGCACGTTCCAGGTATGTTCCTGGAGATCCAGATTGATTCCCAATATGGGTGAAGTTTCCATGTTCACCCCCATGTCCACATGGGTTTCTCCAGGTTTTCCAGTTTCCTCCCACAGTCCATAAACATGGTTTGTAGGTAAATTGAAAGTTGCCCCATATAGTATGTTTGTCTGTGTGAGTGAGGGGATGCCCAGTGATAGGGTGTATCTGCCATCTCCCCTGGATGGGCATGTGGAAATCCCCCCATGACCCTTGGGAAAAAATTACAATTCATCAGGGCAGCATGGTGGCTTAGTGGTTAGCATGTTCCAGGTTTGTTTCTGGGGATCCAGATTCGATTCCCAATCTGGGTGGAGTGTCCATGTTCTTCCTGTGTGTCCACATGGGTTTCCTCAGGGTTCTTTGGTTTCCTCCCACAGTCCAAAAACATGGTTTCAAGGAATTAAATTCTCCAAATTGCCCCATACAGTGTGGTTGTGTGAGTCTGTGTGAGTAAGGGTGTGCCCAGAGATAGATTGGCACCCTGTCCTGGGTGTCTCTGCCCAGCGCCCAAAACATTCTCCTCTGGATGGACATGGGGAACCCTAGTAGAGAATTAAGCTAAAGATAATTAATGAATGAATCAAATTCATCAATAAATTAATACAAAAATTATTTACTGCTAAGTCAGTAGAGCTAAGTGAGTATTCTGGAAAACCAACACATTAAAGCATTTACATCATGATATAGAACATTAACAACTGCATACATCAGTTCCAATGCAGAAACACTAGTAGAAATTTATGTAGTATTTAAATGTGACCACTTTCTATGTGTCTGTAAGTTTTGTAAATATCTGTAAGTTTTTCAGAACCAAATGCAAAAGCCAACATCAGTCATGTAATGAGAGGTGCTTCAGTGCCAAAAGGAATGTAGGAAAGTTGCATAGATGTGGAGGTACATATTGGAAGGAACTTGTCAATCTCTTACTGAAAAGATGCCAAGATGGGCCTGAGCGCCGCTAAGTGGCAGCTGGTCCAAAAACCGTGACCATGTTGCCTATGTTGTTATATATGTGCTTTTCTTAAGGTGTCTTTTTTTGGGTTCCCAAACTGTGTTCCTTCAGGATCATAGTGTGGGGCTGTTTTTTATCACCTGTTTTTTACTTTCCCAATGTATTACAGATGTATTACATCTGATCTTTCTCACTTTTTGAATTTCCCCATTGTGGGACTAATAAAGGTATATCAATCAATCAATCGATCAATCAATCAAAAGGTAAGATGCAACTCGTGAAGAAGGCAAGAGTGAGACGAGACATTTCATTTCCTCCGAAACTCCATTTTTATCATTGTTTCAGCTCATAAACATGACAGCCATCATATAAAACCATAAAAGTGCACGATTTGCTGGTGGCGAAGAGAATAGACTTAAACATCTGGATATATATGTGACTATGGGCTGTCAGGAATGAAATGCTGGACATAGCAAATGTTTTTTTTAATTAGTATGAAATGTTTGGCTTCTTGTTGGTTAAGTCAATCATTTAGGTTTATTTGTGGCTTCATCATTCTGCTGACAAAAACCTACATTACTGTAAACTGGAATTTAGTTAATACATCTTCCTTATAAAGATCTGAGAAAATGAGAAATATTAAATATAATTTCATACCAAGTTCACAGGGCAATCACATTAATACAAACCACACCAGAACAGGATTATGATACAATCAAACTGTATTCATCTCAACAGACTGATAGTAAAGGAGTGGGATCAATAAATTAAACTGTCCCTTATCACTGGGAAACACACATAAAGGTGAAATATTACAGACAACCTTTGTAGAAATGAGGAATAGCTGAGTGATGGTATTTAAAAGCGATTCAATAATGAAATGTAGAAATCCAGCCAGGCATGCCATGCCATGATTGATAAGAAATAACAGGCTGCTGTTTTACACCCCCCCCCCCCAGTCCCTTGTTGCACACTGCCTCCAAGGAAGAAAGGCTGCTTTTCATTATGGCCAAAAAGAGCAGGTTACAATGTTACACACTCACAAATCCCATAACATCGTTCTCATCCATTATTCAAACACTACACATGTGTATGCCTAAGTTTGTATATATTTTTTTAGACTTTCAATTACTGAGCATGCCAAATCTGAAACCAGCTCAAATATATCTGCACATGTAAAACAGCATGGTACACACAGACCCATCTGTTCCCATCTGCCCACTACTCACCACCTCCGAATCTTCGAAGCCATGCAGATACAAATTGTCGTACATGGAGGTCTTCGATTCCTACAAGTGCTTCTTAATTAGAGAAAACGGACGCAGAGGAGAGTAAAAAATATATAGTGAGCCAAAAATCCTTGTCCCAACAAAAAGACCAGTAAAGAAAAAGCGCCCGGGCTTCTTTTCCAAATTCCCGCTGTTACTAAGATGTGTTCATTAGCATCAGGCTTTAGCTTTCACATCAGATAAAGCGCTGAGCATCACCCCAGATGCAGCAGAGACCTGGCATTTTATCAGCCCTGCACATACAGTGCAGGAGAGCGGCGCTTTTCTCAAATCCCAGCCTGATGACAGCACTGGGGGTGGGGGTTAGTTGATGATTGGCTGGCACTAGCTCCAGTTACATTGGCTAAGTGGTTGCTTTTCCCTTAATGCTGGAGAAGAGGGGTGGATGGGAGCAGGGGGTTTCAACCATCCTCCCCTCAACCACGGGTGGCTTGTTTCCTGTATGCTTTTCTCATCCTTGCTATTTTTTGCCTGCTCCACCCTCCTTATGCCTCTTCCTATTTTCTCTGTATGTAGGTCTCATTACTGGTGGCTCACAAATAATAACTAATGCTGGGGGCTTTACTGTATTAGCATTCACCAAATTTATTTACACAAAAGGCCTTAAAAAAAAAGGAGACAGCATTCCCAATTCTGTGTCAATTAAATACTGTGTCATGAGATATATACTGTATACTAGCTTTTGTTTATATATTTTGTTTGATGTATACACACAATAAAACTTAATTCATAAACTTTTAAACTCGCAAACCTACGATAAATATTTAGATATATAGTGGCCCCGTTAAAACTGATACTACAGATCAGAATACTCCAATGCCAGAAAACTCACCAGTAATACTGCAGACAAATTGGAAATAGCTTCTTCTTTGCACACTACAGTTTTATTATTATTATTATTATGATTACTATATTTACTTTTTCTTACTCATCCAGGGTGGATTGCAAAGTAGGAATTTCATTGCGCAGGGAAACATGTTTGTACATGTGCATATGACAATAAAGCTTTGAATCTTGAATAATCAGGTTGCATTTTTTCGAGGTATTTATATACATTATTTAATTAAAATGATTTTCCAAAGTGGGCGGCATGGTGCCTTTGTGGTTAACACGTTTGCTTCTCAGCACTAGGGATTCTGGTTCGAATTCCAATCTGGGTGGAGTTTCCATGTTCTCCCCGTTTCCGCGTGGGTTTCCTCCGGGTTCTCCGGTTTCCTCCCACAGTCCAAAAACATGGATCAAGGTCAATTGAATTCTTCAAATTACCCCATATAGAGTGTGTATGTGTTTGTGTCTGTATGAGTGAGTGTATGCCCAGAGATAGATGGGCGCCCTGTCCTGGGTGTATTTTCCCAGCGCCCGAAACGTTCTCCCCTGGATGGGCATGGGGAACTCCCCCGCGACCCTAGTAGAAGATAAAGCGGAAGATAATGGATGGATTTTCCAAAGTACTCCCGATCCCATGTAGCTATATTCATAATGGTTGCATGACTTCATCAGATGGATGAGGAGTCATACACAATCAGGAGTGATTTCTGCCCTTGACGTTTATACAGTGGAGTTTCTTCTGATTAACTGAATTATTTCATGATGTTGTGAATTTTACTAAGAAACACTGCCCTTTTACTTGTGGCTCTTTAAACTTTATTAAAGACTGGCACAAATTAGTGAACCATGACCTGTACTCATTTGCAGTCAAAATCTTGGGGGATTCTCCTATTTATTAGAGTTATATTTTAATATTAATTCACTCATTATTTTCCACTTACTCCTCTACTAGGGTCGTTTTGGGGGGGACTTTTCAGGTACTGGGCAGATACACCCAGCACAGGGTGCAAATTTATTGCTGGGCACACACTCACTCACACAGATGAGGCAATTTAAAGCATTTAATTTACCTTGAATCCATGTTTTTGTACTGTGGGAGGAAAACCTCAGGAAACCCATGCAGACACGGGGAGAACATGGAAACTCCACCAAGATTGGGATTCTAACCTTGATCCCCAGTGCTGAGAGGAGAACGTGCTAACCACTAAGCCACCATGCCATCCATCCATCCATCCTCCACTTTATCCTGTACCTGGGTTGCAGGGGGGGGGGTTCTCCATGCCCATCCAGGGGAGAACGTTTCGGGCGCTGGGCAGACACACCCAGGACAGGACACCAATCTATCGCTGGGCACACACTCACACAGTCACGCACACATACACACACTATATGGGGCAATTTGGAGAACTCAATTGACTTGATCCATGTTTTTGGACTGTGGGAGGAAACCGGAGAACCCGGAGGAAGCCCACGCGGACACGGGGAGAACCTGGAAACTCCACCCAGATGGGGATTCGACCCGGGAATCCCTAGTGCTGAGAGGCAAATGTGCTAACCACTAAGCCACTGAGGTGCTGAGGCACTAGGTGCCGCCTGCCATCTATCTTAATATTTATAAATCTATAAATATATTATAATAATATAGTGATGTATATACAGTATGTGATGTATATATTGATGTCCATGAGCCACTCGCACCGTACCTGGCTCTTTAAGTTTGTTTAGTGTGTGTTCCTTTGTTTCTGGCCTGTTTATTTATGGAATGTCAGCTTTTGTTAATTGAAGCTCGTTGTGTTAATTAACTTGTGCCTCTGTGCCTTTTATTAAGACCAGTTCAGACCGCTGTAAGCCAGAGATCGTCATTTACGGTTCAGCCCGGGTGCATGTGAGTTCTGTTTCCAGTTTGCTGTGTGTTTTCTGTTTCGGTAATAAACGTACTATGTTTTGGCCGCAGGTGGCACGGTGGATTATTGGTTAGCGCATTCGCCTCTCAGCACTAGGGATTCTCGATTCGAATCCCAATCTGGGTGGAGTTTCCATGTTCTCCTCATATCTGCGTGGGTTTCCTCCGGGTTCTCCGGTTTCCTCCCACAGTCCAAAAACATGGATCAAGGTCAGTTGGATTCTCCAAAAAAATTGCCCCAAATAGAGTGTGTGAGTGTGTGTGTGTGTGTGAGTGTGTGTGCCCAGCGATAGATTGGCGTCCTGTCCTGGGTGTATCTTCTCAGCACCTGAAACGTTCTCCCCTGGATGGGGAACCCCCCGCGAACCTAGTAGAGGATAAAGCGGAAGATAATGGATGGATGGATGTTTTGGCCGCTACCTGGTATTCAGTGTACATTTCTACCCTGCATTCACAGACCTAGCTTTACAGTAGATGATATTTAAATCTAGATTCAAAACACATAAAAACACTTTAGTATATTTTGTATCAGACCTCCTAGTAAATATTAAGGAATATTTAGTAACATATCCATTGTTTGCAAGAACTGCAGCCATAAAATATTGGTTTCTTTCTTTGTTATGCTTTTTAAGGATTTACCAAAGCCCCTTTCATATCTTTATGGTTTGAAATCTTCTTTAAGACACAAATTTCTACTAATTTGGGTTAAAGTCTGCTGATGGACTAGACCAGTGTGAAGAATGCACATATTTGCCTTTTTCTCTCATCCAAAATATTTGCTGTCAATATTCATGTCAATATCCAAAATAAATAAATAAATAAATAATAAGATAAACATGTATTAGTCCCACAAGCCAGAAATTCATTTTAATTATTAATAAATGCTACATTACCCAAAATATCCATCCATTATCTTCTGCTTTATTCTCTACTAGGGTCGTGGGGGGGTTCCTCATGCCCATCCTGGGGAGAAAGTTTCAGGCGCTGGGCAGATACACCCACAGGGTGCCAAACACTCTATATGGGCCAATTTGGAGAATTCAATTGACTTTGATCCATGTGTTTGGACTGTGGGAGGAAACCGGAGAACCCGGAGGAAACCCACGTGGACACGGGGAGAACATGGAAACGGGAATCCCTAGTGCTGAGAGGCGAACGTGCTAACCACTAATCCACCGTGCCGCCCTTACCCCAAAAAAGTGATTATAAATATTAATTCATATTAATTATTTACTAAAACAGCCTATTCTCAATACTTATAGTCTGGAATTTGTATAGGGATTATGTCAAGTCTATTTCGCCATTGTAAATAGCAAACATACCTAAGAATGCTCATTTTGTTACTTTAAATATAGAAAAAAAATATCTAGATGTGCTGGGACATTTTAGAAAACCAACGTGCAGATATTTGTGTATGGTTGAGCTTCACGTGTAACTTTTTTTTTTTTTTACAAGACAAGGTTTAATTGTTGTTTCATTTCACACATAAGGATTGCTGCTGGTCTGTGGAAACATTAAGACTTTAGGGCCCTCTAGTGTTCAGCACAGAATGTGCATGTTAGAGCCTGTTTCATGAACATGCATGATTACATTCATGTGCTTGAACAGCATTACATTTAGAGAGAGAGAGCTTTATTGTCGTTGTCTAAGACAACATATATCCACAAAACATTCAATGAGGTTTTGAGACATATAATAAGTAATAATGTTATAATAAAAACACAAATATATAATAATATAACAGTACAGTTGTTTTTAAACTTTTCAGACCAGGTACCACCCACTATCAAAGCAAAACTTAGTACAAAACAAAAGTACCCCCTTTTTTTTTATCATGGAACAACATACGGCAAACTTCAATTAGGTGAGAGTGTATATTAAGGCAGTAATCCCAATCTGGGTGGAGTTTCCATGTTCTCCCCATGTCCGCATGGGTTTCCTCCGGGTTCACTGTTTTCCTCCCACACACCAAAAACATGGATTCAAGGTAAATTGCTCTAAATTGTCCTTAATAGTGTGTGTGTCTGTGTGAGTGAGTTTGTGGCCAGTGATATATTGGCCCTCTGTCCTGGGGGTAACTACCCAGCACCCAAAATGTTCTCCCTTCGATGAGCATGGGAAACCCCCCGACCCGCTCGACAGTAGAGGATTAAGGGGAATATAATGAAAGAATGAATAAAGAATGAACAACCTCAAGTGCCTTATTGCTTTTAGGAAATGTTAACAAACACTATAATAAAAAAAAAGTGTTTGATTCATAAATGCGTTTATTGAAAACAAAAATGCTAATAAACTGGAGTTTTGCTACGTAATCGAGTCTGGTTTTTAAAGTGAACGTTGATCATGTTTCCAGTTTCTCTAACAATAAAAAAAAAAAAAATTGGCCATCTATTGGCCAAATTACAGAACGCAGTTTATAAAATATATTGAGAAAAATAATGTATTGTATTTCCATGCCATTATCTGGTGAACTGCATTGTGCTACTTTGTGTGCCACAGTTTAAGAATCACTGTAATAGTTTAAAAGTAACAGCAGCAATATGGCTATATGAATGACGAAAAAAATACAGTACAATAATAATAATAATAATAATAATAATAATAATAATAATAATAATAATAATGCAGCAATAAAGTATAAGTATAGCAGTACCTGTTATATATAAAAAACTGTTGTACTAATTATAATTATATAGTAAAGTATAATATATGATGTAAATTGTATTAATATTATACATTAGTGGAACCACAGTACGATCAGCTCACACAAGGCTATTTTCAGGTCACAAGTTTAAAAAAAAACATTGTAAAAACTTTTTATTAATATTTAAATCTTGGTTCGCCTCTCGGCACTAGGGATTCCAGTTCGAATTAAATCTGGGTGGAGAATCCCAATCTGGGTCCATGTTCTCCCCGTGTCCGCGTGGGTTTTCTCCGGGTTCTCCGGTTTCCTCCCACAGTCCAAAAACATGGATCAAGGCCAATTGAATTCTCCAAATTACCCCGTAAATAGTGTGTTTGGGTGTGTACCTGAGTGAGTGTGTGCCCAGCGATAGATTGGCGCCCTGTCCTGGGTGTATCTTGGATTTAAGAAACATTGGACATTGCACCCCAAATCATAACTGGCTGGATATTTCACACTAGACCTCAAGCAATTTTGGTTCTGTTCCTCACCTCTACTGTTTAGTAGATGATCAGTGTATTACACTCTGTTTAGAACATTCATGCCCTGCAACATTTGGGGTGATTTCTCCAACTTATTCTCAATTCCTGTTTATGTGGGTTTTATCAGTGGGAAGCCCAAATAATGTAAAAACAAATGTAAACAAATAAATACTTGAAATGGTTTAAATTATGGTCCCTGAATCTATAATCTATGAAAGTTTAACTTTTTGAAATGAATTATGGAACTGAATCAACTTTTCCAAGATATACATTTTTTTTGGAAAGGGTCTATATGTTCGTAGGGAAACCCAAGAACAAATGGGTTTTCATAATTTTATACCTAGACCTAGTGTTAGTGATGCTTGTTCTCCCCAGAAGAGAGCAGCTATGCGGAGCAATTGTGTACGCCCGCTCGTGCCTAGTGAGCGCTTCCCGGGCACCGACTACGCGGGGAATAAAGCGTACGTCGGTCCATGGAAAACGCTCCCACGATTACGACCTGCGTGGAGAAAGTACGCATCGACGCACCGTGGTTGAACGCGGAGAGAGAGTCCAGGAAAACACCGGGATAAAAACCAAAACCGAATTTATTAAAAAGGTGGTGATGGAACACCAACAGAAAAGGGGGGAACAAATGAACAAAGTAGCATTGGGTATGATACCACAAAACAAAGACGTGCACCGAACAGAGGGGAAACGGAAACTAAATATCAAACCAACTAAACACGTGCACAGAAACAAACCAATCACCCCGCTGAGACAATTAAAAACCCCAAACAAGGGACAGGTGCCACAGGCACCTGTAACACCTAGAGTCATCTATGGATTCCATTTTTATCTGTGAAAAGCGTTCAAATGTTTTGAGCTGGAAATCACTTAGAATAAATTTTATGAAAACCCTGGTTAAATTTTTCTTTCAGTCCTTCGTCAAAGTGTGGATCTGAAAACGTATTATTTAGTTTCCATGGCTGCAGCTTAGTGTCTGACTCAAACTGTTTTTTCTGATTAATTCTCACACATCATCATGAGGCCATGAACTTTTTAGACAATTATCTGAGTGGGATTAAACAGAGAGAACATAACGTCTGAACATCCTGTACCAATCATGAAACATCTTGAGATATGTACAAAAAGCCACTGACTGTTTTTATTTAATTCCAATAATGATTCCAGTAAAGATTGTTAAAGCTGAATATTTTAAGAGCCTGCACAGAAACCAAATTTAACAGAATTGCTCAGTGAATAAACACAGTGTTTAAAATCTCGAGCAGCACAGGACAAGTTGCCATGTCTGTATAACTTTAGCTGTTGGCTGCAATCATAATAATTTTAGGTTTTCCGTATTTTTTTTGTTAGAACCGCATGTTGAATAACTTTGTGACTATGCAAACACTGTAACTAAGCAAAAATGGAAGCCACAAAATCTCATAATTCAAAATTTATGTACTGGGATTACATGTTTAACCAACATTGCCATTAACATTTACCAGCAAATGCAACAGTTTTAGACATCCTTGTGTCTTGGCTGCTTTGAAAAACATATTATATGTTGTGAATGGGCAGCACTGTGGTTTGGTGGTTAGCACGTTCATCTCTCAATGCTGGGGATTCCAGGTTCGAATATCAATCCAACCGGATTCTACTGTCCACTCTATTTGAACAAGGCTTTTCTGGTACAACACTTGAATGGTTTTAATCCTATCTAACAGGAAGGACCTTCAAAGTGATTTCTAACTCTTACCAAGCACTCACTGGTGTTCCTCAGGGCTCTGTATTTGGTCCCCTTCTCTTTTCATTATACATGACATAACTGGGCACAGTCATTCAGGGACATAGTTTCTCTTACCACTGCTATGCTGATGACACTCAGCTTTATTTGTCTTTTGCCCCTCATGACACTACAATCTCAAATCAGATATCTGCCTGCCTCACCAACATATCTGTTTGGATAAAGGCCCGTCATCTCAAATTAAATTTAGCAAAAACAGAGCTTCTCATAATTTCAGCTAAACCCTCATTCCATCATGACCTGACCTTCCAAACTGATGGCTCCACTATCTCTCCAACCGATTCGGTCCGTAATCTTGGTTTCACATCTTAAACCATCTGATCAAGGCACTAAAACTGTTAGGGTCTCTGGATCCTAAGTTACAGAGCATTTGTTTGTAGGTCTTCTATTCTAGAGACCCTAATCAGGGCTAATGTGCACCAGCTGCAGCTTCCGTATTTAAAGAGCTGCTCTGTGGCTGGTGGGTTAGCCTTGAATATGCCACCATATGTTTTGCACTTGCGACCTCAGGGTTAGTGGGTATGGCTGGGCCCGTTTAGAGGGATTAGCCGTGGTCCCACCAGGAGGCGAGAGGTATTTCAGCTCAGTATTTTACCTCTTGTTGTTGGGACCTCTGTAGACTATCCATCCATCCATTATCTTCCGCTTTATCCTCTACTAGGGTCACGTTGGGGTTTCCCATGCCCATCTAGTGGAGAACATTTCAGGCGCTGGGCAGTTACACATAGGACAGGGTGGCAATCTATCACTGGGCACACACTCACTCACATGGACAAACAAACTCTAAATGGGGCAATTTGGATAATTCAATTGACCTTGATCCATGTTTTTGGACTGTGGGAGGAACCCGGAGGAAATCCACATGGGCATGGGGAGAACATGGAAACTCCACCCAGATTGGGATTCGAACCAGGAATCCCTAGTGCTGAGAGGCGAACATGTTAACCTATAAGCCACTGTGCCGCCCCCTCTGCAGACTAAAGCCTACTAATTCAGA
Organism: Corydoras sp. C115; assembly: GCA_019802505.1. NCBI lineage: Eukaryota > Metazoa > Chordata > Actinopteri > Siluriformes > Callichthyidae > Corydoras > Corydoras sp. C115. Next base: position 376,539 of record JAFMOC010000042.1, on the reverse strand, counting down.
AATGTATCGTATGGGCCTCTTAGCCCTTATGGTGTTCTCTTCGACCAACGGCTTCCTCTTCAGTGGTAACCATGTGAAATGTTCACTTCTGGCTCTGCAGAACAGGGTTCGAGATATTAAATGAAAATATCAAACGTGTTTTTTTCCTTTTCATTTAATTGCTGGTTTTCCCTCTGTCTCTTACTCTAAGTTTTTAGGTACAGAGTGGGGAGCAGGTCTGCCTTTTGAGTGGAGAACTGCGTTTGTTTCCTGCCCTTACGTTGTGGAGCCTAGTGAGCTCAACCTCTGTTTACTCCTTAGTGGCACAGCAGTAGCTCTCTGGGCTATGGATTGATAGCCTGGGGTTCTAATCCACCCCTTGACCCTAGGGTAACTTTTCAGTTACGCTCTTAGTGCGGTTCCGCGTCCGGGCCCGTTCTTCGCAGGCTTTTTATGTTGATATCTTGATAGAACATGCTACTCAGCTGTTAGTTCAAGCACTCATCCTATCCCGACTCGATTACGCTTGCTGCACTGCTTGCTGGTCTCCCAGCTTGCACAATCAGGCCTCTACAACTGATTCAAAACTCTGCAGCCCGACTTTTGTTCAACCAGCCCAAGTGAACTCGTCACTCCATTACTCATCTCTCTCCATTGGTTCCTGTAGCTGCTCACATTAAGTAGAAAGCACTGACTCTGATCCACAGGACAATCTCTGGATCTGCCCCCTCTTACCTTCACTCTATTTTTTTCAAAATACACTCCAACATATTCACTTCACTCTAGTGATGAGTGCTCTGTAGCGTTCACCACTGCAAAATGGTGTAGTGGAAATTATTTTATTAATCCATTTTTGTGTTAGTGTGACATTTACAAAACTTTTCTACATAACCTTGAAAGCAAATGAGAGAAGCGATATTATGGGACAGAATGTGTTGGGAGGATGTTATTTCACAAAACAGGTGCATTGGAAACGGGGTGATCAAGGTTCTGGGTCGAAGTGCCCCAAAACATTCCTTTCCGGATGCAAACAGGTTGTGAAGGATTGGAAACCATACATGGTATAGCTTCCTCTACCTCTGTTTTTCTTTTTTACCTGGTCTTCTTACATTATTATTGGACAGAACTGTATTACCTATTTTTCTATTGGCTGTGTTTTTCGTATGAATACTGAGGCTGAGCAGTCGTGAGCTCAGAAGCTTACAACAACCTCCATTAGGTTGTTTGTCTGGTTTCTCGATTTGCAAATCTTATTAAATCATTTTTTACATTAACTGTTATTCTGTCATCTGATTATTTACCACCACAGAACCCTCTTTCCAACTCTGTCTGTGAGGCGGAGTCACTTAACATTTTTAAGAAACAACTCAAAACACATCTCTTCCAGAAACACCTAATATATATATATATATACTTAGAAATGAGAGAAAACACAAATCAGACGTTAAGGAGAAAAAACAGAAACACTGTAGAATTATCAAACATGACCAAAACCTAATTTGATCCTGCACCCCTTTTGTTTATTGTAACGGGTGCCTAGGGCACCCGTTTCTCGGCCGTTGTGTGTGGGTGTTTTTGGTTTCTGTGTTTATGTGCCTGTGTTTTGTTAATTAGCTGTCTCGTGTGAGTATTTTGGGTTAATTAGCGTCGCGGGTTCATTGGGTGGTTTTGTGCACATGGTGGGTATTTAGTTCTGGGGTTAGATGTGTTTGGTGCGCGTCTTTGTGTTTAATGTCAATCTGTCCTTCTTTACCTGTATGTTTGGTGTTTTTGCACCGTTAATAAATATTCCTTTGTTGTTTCTACCTGCGTGCCTGGCTCCCTTCTGCGCGTTTAAATCCCAGGTGGGCAACGTGACAGTAAGACGCGCCAACGTTTTGGGAGTCCAGAGCCCAGGTAGGCTATTTTAAAATTTTTCTTTGGGGGGGCCGTATAGCCTCGTACTCGCGGCGCGCTCCGTCGTTTCCGCGAGTGCGCCGTTATGCGGAGCCCGCCGTCCCGGAGCCGGGGGAGCGGCTCAAACAGCGTGATGGCGGAGTGGAGCGACTCCGATGAGGAATGGATGTGGAGGGTTGGGTTTGAGGCGCTCTGCGCAGAGGAAGGCCTGGACATTGTTCAGGTTTCCGATGACGAGGCGGGCGAATCTTACCTGTATGGGCATATTCTGCCCGTACACACCCTCCGCAACACTGAGGAGTTCTGGACGGAGGGTCCAGTCCGGTTTGTTAAACCCCCGGTGGCGAGACCCAGACGCAGAGCGCGGCGACGGCGTGGAGTGAAGCCGCAGCGGGCGCACAGCGCAGCCGCGGAGCGCGAAGCGTGGACTGCGGGGCAGTCACGTGACGCGACCGCGCCGGTCCGTGCCGCGTCTGGGTCGCGCTGCGAGGGGGCGGTACCGGAGCCGCCGCCTGAGTGCGCGAATGTGTTGTGTCCCCCGTCCTCCTATGTGTCGTGTGACCAGTCTGTCGTCCCCATGTCCGACATGTTTGTCTCTATGTGTTTGGGCGTTGCGGTGGGGGTTTATGTGTTTTGTGTTCAGGATGGAGAGCCCGAGGTGCCGGCCGAGGTCATGCCAGCGCGCGTGCCCGCCGAGGTTCTGCCTGCGCGCGTGCCCGCCGAGGTCCGCCCAGCGCGCGTGCCCGCCGAGGTCCGCCCAGCGCGCGTGCCCGCCGAGGTCCGCCCAGCGTGCGTGCCCGCCGAGGTCCGCCCAGCGTGCGTGCCCGCCGAGGTCCGCCCTGCCTGCGTGCCCGCCGAGGTCCGTCCAGCGTGCGTGCCCGCCGAGGTCCAGCCAGCGCGCGAGCCCATCCCGCAGCCCAGGGGCGTCACGCCGCCCATCCCGCCGCGCCCAGGGGCGTCACGCCGCCCATCCCGCGGCCCAGGGGCGTCACGCCGCCCATCCCGCGGCCCAGGGGCGTCACGCCGCCCATCCCGCGGCCCAGGGGTCCGAGCGCCGTCCAGCCCGAAGTCGAGGGGCTGCGCGCCGCACGCCACGCCGCCAAGGGGCGTCCGCCTCGCCACGTCGCTCGCCCCGCTGCCAGGGGGCGTCCTCCGGACCACGCCGCCCATGGGCGTCCACCTGACCCCGCAGCAAGAGGGCGGGGCCCATTCCTCGCCCAACGTGGGCGGCCACCGGACCACGCAGTAGGAGGGCGTGGCCCAGTCCTGATCCGCCACGGGCGGCCACCTGACCTCGCAGCCGGAGGCCGTCCGCAGCTCCGCGTCCGTAGAAGGCGCCTTCACGACCGCGCCCGCAGAGGGCGTCCACCCCGACACAGGACCCATGAACGTGTCACACGCCTCCCCCGCAGAGGGCGTCCACCGGAGGGCGCCTATCTAGCCCGACTCAGGAGGGGCGGACGACCCCTCCCACCCCCCCAGAACTGTTTTTTGGGATTGTCTTGGTCGCGTCCCCGCGTTACGCGACCGTAAGGGCGGGGGTAGTGTAACGGGTGCCTAGGGCACCCGTTTCTCGGCCGTTGTGTGTGGGTGTTTTTGGTTTCTGTGTTTATGTGCCTGTGTTTTGTTAATTAGCTGTCTCGTGTGAGTATTTTGGGTTAATTAGCGTCGCGGGTTCATTGGGTGGTTTTGTGCACATGGTGGGTATTTAGTTCTGGGGTTAGATGTGTTTGGTGCGCGTCTTTGTGTTTAATGTCAATCTGTCCTTCTTTACCTGTATGTTTGGTGTTTTTGCACCGTTAATAAATATTCCTTTGTTGTTTCTACCTGCGTGCCTGGCTCCCTTCTGCGCGTTAGAGCGCCGCGGCGCTGCGCTGTATTTGCGCAGCCGCGTTTAAATCCCAGGTGGGCAACGTGACATTTATATATATATATATATACATTTCAAGATGTCAAAAGCATCTGCTAAATGACTGAATGTAAATGTAATGTAAATGCAGGATTAAGCGGAAGATAATGAATAAATGAATGTTGTTATTGTGAATAAATCACGGGAAAGAGGTGGTATTAATAATTTATTCACAATAATGCACAACCTTGAGTGCCTTATTGCTTTTATAAAACAGTTACTAACAAACTATAATGAAAAAAAGTCTTATAAATGCATTAATTGAAAGCAAAATCATAGATAAATCTGTGATCTGTGATGTAAAAGTGAACACTATTGGCTGAGTAACAGATTTCAGGTTTCTCTAACAATCAAATACTGCCTCCTAATGGACATAAAACACCTGAAACAGGTTTTAGTGCTCATCAGAAATGAAATTAATCTGTATTGTATTTCACGCATTGATATGAATGTGAATGTTTTGTACTCAAACCTTACTCACCTGACTTGTCTAGATATTCACTAGCATTCATTAAACAGTCAGGTTTGTGAGGATAAAGATAAGGTTACTTATTTTCATAAAGGTTATGTTTGCACAGGCAATCCAGCACAGTAGAATGTTGCACCTTTTAATTCATCCTGCATATTCCTGGCTGTGTTTCCGTTTGCTTCTTTTTCCATCAAGGTAGCAGACCTGTCTAAACAATACACATAACAGTCGGGACATCTAATGCCACACGGCACCTTCTGAATTTATTTATTCACTCTGCTGACAGTATTTACTGTACTGAACATTTTAAGTTTACTCACTTTACTGTAAATCTATGTTTGCAGGTGTGTGTGAGTGATAGAGAGGGAGAGAGAGAGTGTGCACGTGTGTGTGTGTGTGTGTGCGTAAATGGAAGTATAGGTCTGTAATGATTGTCAATTCTGTGCATTACGAGCTACTGAAACCAAAGAACAATCTCATGTATGTGTAATATATATATATATATATATATATATATATATATATATATATGGTGGTTTAGTGGTTAGCACATTCGCCTCTCAGCACTGGGAACTACCAATCTGGGTGGAGTTTCCATGTTTCCTCCCACAGTCCAAAAACATGGATCAAGGTCAACTAAATTCTCCAAGTTGCCCCATATAAAGTGTGTGTCTGTGCATGAGTGTGTGCAATTGATTGGCGCCCTGTCCTGGGTGTATCTGCCGAAACATTCTCCCCAACCTCCTCTGCAACCCCTAGTAGAGGATTAAGCGGAAGATGGTGGATGTATATATATATATATATATATATATATATATATATATATATATATATATATATATATATATATATATATATATATTCAGATTCTTCAGTATGGAAATTCATAATCTAACCTGCCTAAGATGTGGTAATCAACTACTGTCATTTACAGTTAAATGCAGTTTAACTGTAATTACAGTTTACAATGTAAAATGTTAAATGTCACAGTTTTAGGTTAATTAGCTGTGGGCTTCCTTTCGCCATTTTAGTTAATTAACCTTTGGTGTTTATTGGTCTGTTTTCTGCACGTGATCGGGGGTTTTTGTATTTAGTTCTGGTTTCCCCCTTTCACTGAGCACGTCGTCCCCTTTGTTACCCTGCTTGCCGTTTGCCTCTGTCTGTGTTAGTGTATCTTTAATAAACCTGTGTTTATCCCTCTGTCGCGTTCGTGCACCTGAGTATTGCGCAATAGGTGCAGAGCCACCAAAAGAGGTGCAAGCAGCAGGGTGTCTGAAATATATACTGTAAAGCTTAGAAACTTAAGCAGTTACCAAATTACAACTGGTAACATGATTGATTAATCAAGGTCTATACTATTGCAAACAAAAGACTGTGTTTTCTAACCTTTGCACAGGACCTTATTGTTTTTACTTGAGTTGAGTTTTGTTATGAATGATGAAAAACTGCAAGCTGTTGAGTTTTTGTATGACTAGTTACAGAGTCTGTGGTAACATGTTTACAATTAAAACAAAACAGTTAATCAATTGGCTGAGAGCACGCTTTAACCTCCACTAGGGTTGCGAGGGGGTTCCCCATGCCCATCCAGGGGAGAACGTTTCGGGCACTGGGCAGATACACCCAGGACCGGGCGCCAATGTATTGCTGGGCACGCACTCACAAACACACTCTATACGGGGCAATTTGGAGAATTTATTTGACCATGATCTATGTTTTTGGACTGTGGGAGGAAACCGGGGTGGCACGGTGGCTAAGTGGTTAGCATGTTCTCCTCTCAGCGCTAGGGATTCCCGGTTTGAATCCCAATCTGGGTGGAATTTCCATGTTCTCCCTGTGTCCATATGGGCTTCCTCTGGGTTCTCCGGTTTTCTTCCATGGTCGAAAAACATGGACCATGGTCAATTGAATTCTCCCATATAGAGTGTGTGTGTGTGTGAGTGAGTGTGATAATGATAATGGATGGATGGGAGGAAACCGGAGAACCCGGAGGAAACCCACGCGGACATGGGGAGAACATAGAAACTCCACCCAGATTGGGATTCAAACCAGGAGTCCCTACCGCTGAGAGATGAACGTGCTAAACACTAAGCCACAGTACCAGCCTCCGAAAAGGCTTCATATGAGTAATAATAGTTTTGGTTCATTCTGTTTCTAAAGCTCCAAATGATGCATAGTTCAGCCTACAAACCAAGATGATTTATGCTTGCATTAGGGTTTGCAGACAAATTTGCTAAAGTAGGTTTCAGTAAGCACAGCACCCTGTAAAAATAAACCTCACAGACTATTTAAATCCAAAAGGTGCAAAATTACTAACAGCTCACTGCTTTAATTAGCACTTTTACATCATTAAGGTAATAAAAAGAAACGGTCATGGAAAAATCTGTTTCCTTCAAATGATGTGATCTGAAATTAAAAGGAATGAAAAAATCCAATTAATCCCAAATCCTTTAATTTAAGTAAATTTGTTGAGAGAGAGAAAAACTGTACTAAAAGCTTAATTTTAATCCAATAAATTTTTTAATTAATTAATTAATTTTCAAATCTGTCATCTAATAACAAATGTAAGTACCTCAAGATTTTAAGACTTTAAATGGAACCAGTTTTTACATTCATTCAACCATCCATTATCTTTATCCTCTATTAGGGTCACGGGAGGGTTCCACTATGAAATTGGGGCACACAACAGGCCAACAAGAACATGAGCAAATCGACATCTGAAAGGCTTAGGAATTGTTGAAGATCCAGACTTTACACTGACTAAAAGTCTGTGGCAGGAGCTACAATAAACCAACAATGAGCTACAGCGAGGTTGACTTTAAAAATGTTTGAAATACACCAACATACATGCATGAATACAATCAATACAAACAAGCATACATCCATCCATTATCTTCCATTTTATCCTCAACTAGGTTTGTGGGTGGTTATCCATGCCCATCCAGGGGAGAACGTTTTGGGCGCTGGGCAGATACACCCAGGACAGGGCGCCAATCTATCACTGGGCACACAGCCAAACAAACACACACACACACACACACACACACACACACACACAAACACATACACACTATATTGGACAATTTGGAGATTGACCTTGATCCATGTTTTTGGACTGTGGGAGAAACACAGAGACCCTGGAGAAAACTCATGCGGACACGGGGAGAACATGGAAACTCCACCCAGATTAGGATTCAGACCTGAAATCCCCAGCAACTGACAGGGGAACGTGGTAAACTTCCCACCAAATATTTTTGAGAAAAAATATGAGGCCAGAAGCTGGTTGAAATTGGGGCACACAACAGGCCAACAAGAACATGAGCAAATCGACATCTGAACGGCTTAGGAATTGTTGAAGATCCAGACTTTACACTGACTAAAAATCTGTGGCAGGAGCTACAATAAACCAACAATGAGCTACAGTGTGATTGTCTTTAAAAATGTTTGAAACCGGAGAACCCGGAGGAAAAACAAACATACAAAAATATTGACTCTGTTATGCTTTACTTTTTGGGGTCAAAACATTGTCTGTAAGAAGGAGTCAATTGGCATCTTTAAGAAACAACTCCAAACACATCTTTTCAGCAAACACCTTTATAAAATAAATAAATAAAAATGGGGGGGGTGCAGGATCGTATGATGATCAGGTTTGATAATTCTACAGCGTAGCTGGTTTTTCCGTAACTACTGACTTGTGTTGGTCTCATTTGTAAGTCCGGGGCAGCATGGTGATATAGTGGTAGAGCATTCACCTCTCAGCGCTGGGGATGCAGGTTCAAATCCCGATCTGGGTGGAGTTTCCATGTTCTCCCCGTGTCCGCATGGGCTTCCTCCGGGTTCTCCGGTTTTCTCCCACAGCTCAAAAACTTGATTTAGGGTCAATTGAATGCTCCAAATTGCCCCATATAGAGCGTGTTTGTGTGTGTGTGTGTGTGAGTGAGTGTGTGCCCAGTGATAGATTGGCGCCTTGTCCTAGATCTGCCCAGCACCAGAAACGTTCTCTTCTGGATAGGCATGGAGAACCTTCCTGTTAACCTAGTATAGGATTAAGGGGAAGATAATGAATGAATGGGAACTGTTTGGGAAGACCTTACTAATCCTTGAAAATACAGCTTATTTAAAATACTGTACTCTAGGTTGGAGATGAGCTCCTGCCTGCAAGTATTTCGGGATTTTGTTCATGAGTGCGGGAAAGATGGAGTCAGAGGTTGACAGACGGATCAGTGAGGCTCTCAATGCTCTCTTACCCATAGCCATGAACTCTGGGTAGTGACTAAAAGAATGAGGTTGTGAATACAAGTGGCTGAAATGAGTGGCTGGGCTTTCCCTTCTAGATAGGGTAAGGAGTTTGGTCATTCGGGAGGGCCTCGGAGTACAGCCGCTGCTCCTCCACGTCAAGAGGAGCCCATTGAGATGGTTCGGGCATCTTATGCAGATGCTTCCTGGACGGTCCCTGATGGGGTGGGTCTTGGCATGTTTAACTGGTAGAAGACCCCCAAGGAAAACCCAGGACAAGACAGACAGATTATGTCTCAAGATTGGCCTAGGAATGCCTTCTGAGGAGCTGGAACAGATAGGGATGCCTGGGCTTCTTTGCTTTGGTTGCTGCCCCCATGACCTGGACCCAGATAAGTGGTAGATAATGGATGGATGGATGGATTAAACACTGCACCATAACTTTAAAAAAATACAGTGGTAAATTGGTACAGAATAAAGACCGGAGACTGGATTTCATGACCTCAGGTATGGACTTTATTTAACAGACCATATTTAAAGTACAGCTTATGGCAAACTGCGTCCCTGTCAGTTCTGATCTCTCCCTCCATGGCATGGGGTGTTCCAGCTTATAAAGGCTGGACATGTTCATCAGTGGTGCCCCAGACAGGTGCGTTAATTACTTCTAATCAACCTATTGAGGCATTTCCTCCACAAATACGTAAAACATCTACATATTCAAATCTTCACATGTTTAATATAGCTTACTTAAAATTTAAAATACTGTGCAGAGCTTCAGCCTATCAGAATGACTCTTTGGAACAAGTTCAGAGTTTTGCGGGAGGCAGGCTTTATGACTCAGACAAGGCTATGTAAAACATCTTTGTCTGTTGGCAGCATATGTGTAACTAACTTTGCCAACTTTCAATGACACCTACAGGCATCCCAGATATCACTGTCTACCACACAGTACTGCCCATAACTCAGTGAATTACATCATAACATGTTGATAATATGAGATTAGTTTTTATTTTTCCTTTTTTAATGAGCTCAGTTACTTTAATATACTCCTGGCTCACCTGCCTTAACTCATATATAACTCATCCCATTCCTAATCCATAAGGTTCAGCAGTCATCAGTCCACCCTTTGCAGCTAGAACAATTTCAACTCTTCGGGGAAGACTGTCCACAAGGTTTAGGAGTGTGTTTATGGGAATTTTGGACCATTCTTCCAGAAAGTCATTTGCGAGGTCACACACTGATGTTGGACGAGAAGGCCTGGCTTTCAGTCTCCGCTCTAATTCATCCCAAAGATGTTCTATCAGGTTAAGGTCAGGACTCTGTGCAGGCCAGACAAGTTCATCCACACCAGACTCTGTCCTCCATGTCTTCATGTCTTTATCCAAGTCATCTCCAAACTGTCTCCATAAAGTTGGGAGCATGGAATTGTCCAAAAAAAGCACTCACTGGAACTAAGGGTTCAAGCCCAGCTCCTAAAAAACAACCCCACACCATTATCCCCCTCCACCAAACTTTACACTTGGCACAACCGCCAAACCCAGACTCATCCATCAGATTACCAGATGGAGAAGCGTGATTCATCACTCCAGAGAACGTGCCTCCACTGCTCTAGAGTTCAGTGGCGTCGTGCTTCACACCACTGCATCTGACACTTTGCATTGCACTTGGTGATGTATGGCTTGGATGCAGCTGTTCGACCATGAAACCCATTCCATGAAGCTCTCTGCACTGTTCTAGAGCTTATGCGAAGAACACATGGAGTTTGGTGTTCTGTAGTGATTGCCCGTAGAAAATTGGCGACCTCTTGGACTACCACTTCGTGGCTGAGCTGCTGTCATTCCCAAACACTTCCATTTTCTTATAGTACAGCTGACTGTTGACTGTGGAATATTTAGGAGTGAGGAAATTTCTGGAATTCAATGAGCCCCTCAGAGCGACCCATTCTTTCACAAATGTTTGTAAAAGCAGTCTGCATGCCTTGGTGCTTGATTTTATACATCTGTGGCCATGGAAGTGATTGAAACACCTGATTCTGATCATTTAGAAGGGTGAGCAAATACTTTTGCCCATATAGAGTATATGCAGTGACAGAGTAGCTCACTCCAGGCATGACAGTAGCTTTGTTGTCCATAATAGCCTGTCTCCTGTACCCATGGCAACTGATGTGCTCAATATTGTGGGTCCATCATATCATAATGACTTTCCAATGAACATTTGCATTTGTCAGAGAGCTACAGAGAGATTTTTTAAAGCCGCTGCTTTTCATGAAAGATGCATGAGGGACGGGCCAGCTGTAACTAGGCAATCTGACACAGACATCCAGGTCACTGAATCCCTTAGAGCACTTCAAACCCCATCAGCCTCCTCCTTTGCAAACTTAAGTCTCGGTCAATTTTATCCAGACATGACTCTACTGAGTCTTAGTAGGTAAATTGGTAGGCGGGAAGGTAGGTAGGTGGGAAAATGGGTGGGTATGTAGGTATGTAGGTAAATTGGTAGGTGAGTAGGTAGGTGGTCAGGTGGGTAGGTAAGTAAGTAAATGGAGTAAAAAGGATGGTAGTTAGGTGGGTGTGTTGGTGGTAAAGTGGGTGGGTAGGTAAGTGAACACGTACGTAGTTTGGAGGGTAGTTGAGTAGGTGGGTAGGTAGGAAGGTCAGTGGAAGGGTAGGTGAGTAGATAGGTGGGTAAGTGTGTGGGTAGGTAGATGTTAAGGTGGGTGGGTGGGTAAGTATGTAGGTTGTAAAGTGGGTAGGTAGCTAAGATGGTAGATAAGTAGATAGGCGGGTATGTAAGTACAGTGGGTTGCAAAAGTATTCATACCCCTTGAACTTTTCCATATTTTGTCACATTACAACCACAAACATAAATATATTTCACTGGAATTTAATGTGAAAGACCAACACAAAGTGGTATACAATTGTGAAGTGGAAGGAAAATTATACATGAATCAACATTTTCTTTACAAATAAAAAACTGAAAAGTGCGACGTGCAAAAGTATTCAGCCCCCCTGAGTCAATACTTTGTGGAGCCACCTTTTGCTGCAATTACAGCTGCAAGTCTTTTAGGGTATGTCTCCACCAGCTTTGCACATCTAGTGACTGAAATTCTTGCCCATTCCTCCTTGCAAAACAGCTCAAGCTCAGTCAGATTGGATGGAGAGCGTTTGTGAACAGCAGTTTTGAGATCTTGCCACAAATTCTCAATTGGGTTTAGGTCTGGACTTTGACTGGGCCATTCTAACACATGAATATTCTTTTTTTTAAACCACTCCATTGTAGCTCTGGCTCTGGCTTTATGTTTAGGGTCGTTGTCCTGCTGGAAGGTGAACCTCCGCCCCAGTCTCAAATCTTTTGCTGACTCCAACAGGTTTTCTTCCAAGATTGCCCTGTATTTGGCTCCATCCATCTTCCCATCAACTTTGACCAACTTCCCGGTCCCTGCTGAAGAGAAGCACCCCCAGAGCATGATGCTGCCACCACCATATTTGACAGTGGGGATGGTGTTTTCAGAGTGATGTGCAGTGTTATTTCTCCGCCACACATAGCGTTTTGCATTGTGGCCAAAAAGTTCAATTTTGGTCTCGTCTGACCAAAGCACCTTCTTCCACATGTTTGCTGTGTCCTCAACATGGCTTCTGGCAAACTGCAAACGGGACTTCTTATGGTTTTCTTTTAACAATGGCTTTCTCCTTGCCACTCTTCCATAAAGACCACATTTGTGTAGTGCACGACTAATTGTTGTCCTGTGGACAGTTTCCCCCACCTGAGCTGTGGCTCTCTGCATTTCATCCAGAGTCACCATGGGCCTCTTGGCTGCCTCTCTGATCAGTGATCTCCTTGTTCGGCCTGTAAGTTTAGGTGGACGGCCTTGTCTTGGCAGGTTTACTGTGGTGCCATACTCTTTCCATTTCCGGATGATGGATTGAACAGTGCTCCGTGAAATGTTCAAAGCTTTGTAAATCTTTTTATAACCTAACCTTTAAACTTCTCCAAAACCATATTCCTAACCTGTCTGGTGTGTTCTTTGGACTTCATGATGCTGTTTGCTCCCCAATATTCTCTTAACCAACATCTGAGGCCGTCACGGAGCAGCTGTATTTGTACTGAGATTAGATTACACACAGGTGGACCCTTTTGAGTCATTAGCACTCATCAGGCAACTTCTGAATGCAATTGGTTGCACTCAGGGAAAAGGGGGCTGAATACTTTTGCACGTCGCACTTTTCAGTTTTTTATTTGTAAAAAAAATGTTGATTCATGTATAATTTTCCTTCCACTTCACAATTGTATACCACTTTGTGTTGGTCTTTCACATTAAATTCCAGTGAAATATATTTATGTTTGTGGTTGTAATGTGACAAAATATGGAAAAGTTCAAGGGGTATGAATACTTTTGCAACCCACTGTAAATGGGTAAGTGGGTATGAAGGTAGGTAAGAGTAGGTAGGTAGGTCAGTGAGTAGGACATGGGTTGGTAAGTGGGAAGGTGGTTACTATAGGTTGAAATGTAGGTTGGTATGTAGGTAAGTAGGTAGGTAGGTGGGAAGGTAGGTAGGTAGGTGGGAAGGTATGTATCTTGGATGGTAGGTGAGTAGGTGGGTGGGTAGGTACTGTAGGTTGTGAGTGGGAAGGTAAATGGGCAGGTAGATAGGTAGGTAAGTGGGTAGGTAAGTAGATATGCAGGTATGTAAGTGGGTAGGTAGCTAGAAAGGTAGTTATGTAGGTAGGTAAGTGGGTAGGTAGGTCAGAGGAAGGATAATTGGGTAGATAGGTGGGTAAGTGGGTGGGAAGGTAGGTGGGTAGATGGGTAGGTAGGTAAGTATTTAGGTAGTAAAAAGTGTAGGTAGCAGGGAGGGTATGTAAGTAGGTAAATGAGTAGGTAGGTGGGTAGGTAGGTGAGCAGGTAGGTAAGTAGGTAGGTTGGTAGGTATGTCGAAAGGTAGGTAGTTTATTGATCCCAAGAGAAATTCAGGAAGTAGAAAATGTGCAGTTGGACAGAGCTACTGGGAAGGCTGCACCTTTAGCACATCACACTATTCACCGAGCATTTACCTTCTCTACTGACCCTGATGCGACAGAACAGCCCGAACAATGACACTACCACCAAACCTGATCAGACACTGAGAACATGTTTACTACACGATGTTTAATGTGTGCTTCGAGAAAATATGACATCTTTCTACCTGGCGAAGAATGAAACTGGTGGAGGTGGTACTGCCATCAGATCTCTTGAGTCGGCTGCGGCGGGAATAGGTGCCTCTGCTAACCTGCAGGAGGAGCACAAGCCATTCATCACTTTTTCTCCTTCAGGTAGAGGAAGGGCACCTTCTTAGAACTCACAAATACACATGCACACACACATACACACACACAATGACCTTAACTTAAAACATCAGTTGCTCTAGCATGTGCCCCCTCAGTAATCATTACTGGCCTTCTATATATAGTATTGTATGTAGCTTTTCAAAATAATATCTAGCTGTCTGTCTGTATATATATATATATATATATATATATATATATATATATATATATATATATATATATATATATTATACAGACATATATATTATTTTAAAACGGAAAGCTACATACAATACTATACATATTAAATATGTAAAAGGTATACAAAACATTTAGAGACATAGCGTGTGTAAAATGCCATTTCTGCACTACAAAGACTGCTTGCTATTCCCTGCCTTTCACCTGAGACTTATAACAAGGAAATCTAGTGTAAGTGTAAAAGCCATGAGAGAATGTGTCATGTTAATCACAGAGTGGGAGGCTGCAGTCTCAGAGCATCATCAGGTCACTGTGTCTATGGGGCTAAACTGTCCTTCTGAAGGACTCCTTCTATGTGTTGTCTGTGTAACAGTGTTTTCCAAGATACCCAGCACAGCCTCAATAAATCACAGCCATCTACTTAGAGAAACATCTTTCTGATTTCCATCATCCTGATCAATCAGGCTGGTTGACTGAAAAAACAATAACGGAAATAAAACAAATGAGCTTCTCTGTTCATTATGAAATGTTGAGCAGGAGTGTAAGCGGAACCTGAAATACAATTAAAAATTCATTTGCAGAGACCATTAAAAATGTAGCAGTGAAATGACCGGGTTTTAAAATAAAACTGAGAAATGCATGCTGAATAATATTTAAGTTTATGAACATGTAATGTTTGATCTGGCCTCTGTAATAAATATATATATATACATGTGTGTATTTCTGCATAGATTCACAAGGGCATATACATATATATATATATATATATATATATATATATATATATATATATATATATATATATATTTATATATATGTGTGTGTGTGTGTGTGTGTGTACATCTTTTTTTTTATTGCCAAGAATTGTGCATAATTTTCTTTTCTATTTTATAATTTATGATACAGTCTTTCTGTGTACATATATATATATATATATATATATATATATATATATATATATATATATATATATATATATATATATATATATTCTGTGTACATATATATATATATATATATATATATATATATATATATATATATATATATATATATATATATATATGGCAGCGCTAGGGATTCCCGGTTCCAATCCCAACCTGGGTGGTTTCCATGTTCCCCTTGTGTCTGCGTGGGTTTCCTCCGGGTTCCCCGGTTTCTTCCCACAGTCCCAAAAACTTGGAAGTAAAATGAATGCTCCAAATTGCCCCATATAGTGTGTGTCTATCTGAGTAAGTGTCTGCCCAGCGATAGATTGGCGCCCTGTCCTGGGTGTATCTGCCAAGTGCCCAATACATTCTTCCTGGATGGGCATAGGGATAATGGATGCCTATATATATATATATATATATATATATATATATCATTCATTCATTCATTCATTATCTCCCGCTTTATCCTCTATTAGGGTCGCGGTGGGGTTCCACATGCCCAACGTCTTGGGCGCTGGGAAGATAGACCCAGGACAGGGCGCCAATCCATCGCTGGGCACACACTCACAAAGACACACTGTATATGGGGCAATTTTGAGAATTCAATTGACTTGATCCATGTTTTTGGATTGTGGGAGGAAACCAGATAACCCGGAGAAAACTCACGCAGACACGGGGAGAACATGGAAACTCCACCCAGATGGGGATTCGAACCGGGAATCCCTAGTGCTGAGAGGCGAACGTTATAACCACTAAGCCACCGTGCTGCCTATATATATATATATATATATATATATATATATATATATATATATATATATATATATATATATATATATATATATATATATATACTACTCAGACAGACACACACTATATATATATATATATATATATATATATATATATATATATATATATATATATATATATATATATATATATATAGTGAAATACAATGGAAGTACATGATTTAACACATGTATTAAGTGATTACAATCAGACAGCACACTTTTCTCTGTGCAGAGTCTTCTCGTACCTGAAAGATGCTTTTGGGAGCGTCGCTGGTCCCGTGTCTGGAGTAGATATGGCGGGACATTTGCGCCAGTTCGTCGCTCCATGGAGGAGGCTGTCTTTCTTTGCCGCTCCACTCATACCGAGAAGCCCCACGCCCGCTGTCCTCCAGCTTTGCAGAGGATAAACCGAGAGAGGACGAAAGAGGAGAGCGAGAGAGAGATGCGGTGCGAATGCTGCTGCTGCTGCTGCTGCTGAAAGCGCTCCACTCTCTGCTGAGCGCGCGTGCATGAGCGCGGGAGCGCGCCCCGTAACATCGCTCTAATGAGCTCTGCGTCATCAGCTAAAGGTCACTCAGGTATGCGGGTCCGAATCAAAGGCCATCCATCCATCCATTATCTTCCGCTTTATCCTATACTAGGGTCGCAAGGCAGGGAGAACCCCCCCCACCCATGTCCATCCATTGGAGAACGTCTCGGGCGTTGGGCAGATACACTCACACAAACACATTCTATATGGGGCAATTTGGAGCATTCAATTGACCTTGATCCATTTTTTGGACTGTGGGAGGAAACCAGAGAACCCGGAGGAAACCCACACAGACACGGGGAGAACATGGAACCCAGAAACGGGAATCCCCAGCGCCGAGAGGCGAACGAGCTAACCACTAAACCACTATGACATTGATTGACATATTCCTGAGAAATTATCAACTGTTTTACTAAACATGACGACGTAATCCAAGGCACGGTGGCTTAGTGGTTAGCACGTTCTCCTCTCAGCACTAGGGATTCCCGTTTCGAATCCCAACCTGGGTGGAGTTTCCATGTTCCAGGTTTGTTAAAGACAAATAAAACAATTAAAAGGAACTCTAAAATTCATAGGCAGCCAGTGCAGTTCAGCCAGGAAGGAGTTATGTGCTCCCTCTTGCGTGATCGCGTTAGAAGTTGGGCACCTCTGATTCCCACACTTGTATTCTGTCATCGACTGGAAAAGGTCAGACAGCCTGTGCACTTTTGTATGAGCACATCCAATAAAGAAAGTTAACAGTGCGATCAGTATTTATAATTGCCCGCTTTTTGCTTCTAAGTATAAAAATGTACTTTTAAAAGTGATGAAGAATGAAGTAATAGAGTCCTGTTAGTACCTTGATAGTATGTAATAAAATGAGTGATAATTCCTTAATTAGCAAAAATGATTCTTTATAGTTGTTTATTAATAATTTTTGCTAAAAAAAAATAAAAATAAAAAATAATTAAAGATGGGCGGCACGGTTGCTTAGTGGTTAGCACGTTCGCCTCTCAGCACTAGGGATTCCCGGTTCGAATCCCCATCTGGGTGGAGTTTCCATGTTCTCCCCGTGTCCACGTGGGTTTCCTCCGGGTTCTCCGGCTTCCTCCCACAGTCCAAAAACATGGATCAAGTCAATTGAGTTCTCCAAATTGCCCCATATAGAGTGTGTTTGTGTGCACGTCTGTCTGTGTGTGTGAGTGTGTGCCCAGCGATAGATTGGCGCCCTGTCCTGGGTGTATCTGCCCAGCGCCCGAAACATTCTCCCCTGGATGGGCATGGGGAACCCTCCCGCGACCCTAATAGAGGATAAAGAGGAAGATAATGAATGAATGAATTAAAGATATTTATATTATGAGCGGCACAGTAGCTTAGTGGTTAACACGTTCGCCTCTCAGTACTAGGGATTCCCGGTTTGAATCCCAATCTGGGTGGAGTTTCCATGTTCTCCCCATGTCCGCATGGGATTCCTTCGGGTTCTCCAGGTTCTTACAGTCCAAAAACATGGATCAAAGTCAACTGAATTCTCCAAATTGCCCTATATAGAGTGTGTTTGTGTGTGTGTCTGTGTGAGTCTGTGCCCCGCGATAGTTTGGAGTCCTGTCTCCCCAGCGCCTGAAACGTTCAACTCTGGATGGGCATTGGGAACCCCTTCGCGACCCTAGTAGAGGATAAAGTGGAAGATAATAGATGGATGGATATTTACATCACATGTCTTGTGATGTTAGGGAAGACACTCATATCTTATGTTAGATAAGGTTGTGAAAAATGCTGCAGCTGGTTTTAACTTGAACAAGAAAGTTGGATCATATCAGTCCTGTGTTATCAATCTAACACTCGCTACCAGTTAAGTTTTGTATTGAGTAAAAAATGTTAATAATAACATACAATTCTACATAATCAGGTTTCACAATATCTGAGTGAGCTGATTCGATTCTATAAGCCAACACACGAGCTCAGATCTCAAGGTGCTAGTCTGCTTTTAGCTTCTAAAATAAATAAAATGACTGCTGGTGGTGAAGCGTTCTCCCACAAGGCTTAACTTTGGAATAGCCTTCCAGTTACTGTTAACAATTCTGAATCTCCATCAATCTTTAAAAGTAGATTATAACCACATTTATTTAATTTAATCGTTTAAATAATTCCCTGTAGATAAAGGTGTAGATCTCAGGCTTGGCGGTGTTGGGTTGTAATCTGGGATCAGTCTGTGCTGGCGTTTCACCTCTTCACCCAACTCATCCTTAATAGAGGGTGTGGCAGGGAGCCCTCTCAACCTGGTACCCTGCAGTATCTGCCCCTTTTCGTTCTGCTGCTCTAGTAAGTGATGCCGAAGTGACATGATGCACTGTGTCAAACT
This sequence comes from Corydoras sp. C115, assembly GCA_019802505.1. Lineage (NCBI taxonomy): Eukaryota > Metazoa > Chordata > Actinopteri > Siluriformes > Callichthyidae > Corydoras > Corydoras sp. C115. The sequence goes on along the minus strand of JAFMOC010000042.1, from coordinate 357,958 downwards.
CTGTTTATTACTTAAATGCTGTGTTTTATCAGCTCTAACTGCCTTTCTTGTCTGTTTCTTTTGAGGTGTTGCTAATTTCCTGGAGGTGTCATCAGCTCTTCACCCATGGCTCTGCCTGAGCACTGTGGCTACGACGATTACTGGATGGAACCTGGATTTCTATTGGACTGGCAATCCTGCAGGACGCCCTTAATGGACTTATGTAGTTTTACAATTGTTAAATACGGGTCACCTGATCACTACACAATCTGTACATTAGTGCCCTACAATGTTGATGCTGCCCGGCCGCTCAAGGAGGATAAGTCCCACAATAAGCCTCGATCCTGACAAGGTTTCTTCATTAAAATAACATAACGGAGTTTTTCTTGCCACTGTCGCTTCAGCTTGTTCTTTGGGTGTTTAATGGCTTATAACACTGTAAAGCTGCTTTGTGACAATGTACTATTGTAAAAAGCGTTATATAAATCAATTACTTGAACTTTAACTCTAGCTTAACTACAAAAGAACATAGTGTAAAAAGTAATATTTTTATGAGCGTGGCACAGTGGCTTAGTGGTTAGCACGTTTGCCTCTCATCGTTGGGGATCCAGGTTTGAATCCCAATCTGGGTGGAGTGTCCATGTTCTCCCTGTGTGAGCATGGGTTTCCTCCCACAGTCCAAAAACATGGATTCAAGGTACATTGAGCGCTATAAATTGCCCCATATAGAGTGTGTTTGTGTGTGTGAGTGAGTGTGTGTCCAGTGATAGATTGGCGCCCTGTCCTGGGTGTATCTGCCCAGCGCCTGAAAAGTTCTGCCCTGAATGGGAATGGGAAACCCCCCTCCCCCCACGACCCTACTAGAGGATTAAATGGAAGATAATAAATAAATAAATGAATGAGTTTTAATTTTAGATATACACAAGGATGTAAAAACCTCTCTTTAATCTTCTACCATAAGACTCATCATCACATAAACCCCAAATATACTAGTCACACCCACTGTATGCAACATGTTTATGGAGCAGGTCACATTTGATGGTGGATCATTCTCAGCACTGCAGTAACATTGATGTATTGGTGGTGTGGATCACCACCAGAGCTGCTGCAGTTTAAACAACCAGTTGAGCTGAGAATAATCCTCCCACTAACCAAAAACATCCAGGCACCAGCATCATATGAACACTGACAACCGATTAGAGGACGAGTAACATCAGACGAGCTTGTTCTGATTGACCAGCAACAAGGTGAAGCAATAAGGTAGAAGTGTACTGGTTCACAGCAATTAAAAATAGTTTTTAAAAATCTCCAGCTGGACTGTAGTGTCTGATCTACAAAAGTTTGGACACACCACCATCTTGCTCAATTGTCTGTTTTCTCCACCTACCATATAGCTGGACTTTGTAGTTATACTATTACAGCCTGAAGTCCATCTGTTTTCTTTTGTTTGTTAGTCCCCTGTTGGTTCTCTGTTCTCTATTGAGCAGGACTTCACAGAACAGGTAGAATTTGGGTGGTGGATTGTTTATTGTCAGTTCTGCAGTGACACTGATGCAGTGAGGGGGTTTAGTGCAGCAGTGCTGCTGTAGTTTCATTTATAAAACAGGTCCTTAAATGATTGGCTGGGCCTTTTGTTCAGCTGAGACATTACGGACAATAACGCACACCTCTGATCTCTTTACATTTGTATCAATGCGGGAAATTCACTAAGCATGGGACTAGATAATGTTCCCGGAAGAATTTCGCTTTTAATAAATGCATTTATTAATTAAACCTTGCTTTTTTGAAATTATAGTGTTTAACAGTTTCAATAATGCAATAAGGCTTGAGGTGTAACAGTGAACGCACCTCTTTCCTGTGATTTATTCACAATTATACACGCTGTCTCATGCCTTAGTTTTATTAAACATCTCAATGATACTGCTGGGATAGGAATAATGCACTAACCCAATAATACCTGCTCTGTGGTGCTACTATTGGAGTCCTGACCATTAGAGAACATAGTAAAGAGGACGTACACAGTATGTACTGTAGTGCACAAACAGATGGACTACAGAATATAACTGTAGCACTACAAAGTCCATCTTTATGGTAAGTGGAGCAAAAAGGAGGCGTGTCCAAACTTTGACTGCTACTGTAATTAATTATTCACAATACAAACGGAGTGAAACACAAGGCAAATTTATTTGGAAAGATAGTACAACTCACGTTTACAAAATTCTTATTAAAACGAGAAAACAGGAAACTAACCACCCATCACGTAACACAACATTGTGTACAGCGCTCGTCCGACGTGCACGAGACGAGAGCCATCCCCATAAATATCTCCTTCTCAGAAAACAGAGGTGTACAGATATACAGCAGCATAGGAATTATTTTACAAATTGCATTTGTCATTCTCTTTTTTTAATTCCATCGTCCGACAGAACAAGGCAACTGGTGGTAACTGATTATAGGAGGAAGGTGCAATATACAAAAGCTATACATTTTACATTAAATACATATCTTGGTTGGAGCAGGTGGAAACATGAGAAAACAAACTTCATCACATCTCCCCATCGTGTGGGTTACGCAGTCTTTAAATTATTATTATATTTTTTCGAACTGAAGCCTCTGGGACACATTTTAAAAATTTGCCTTTCAGTAAGGAGAAGTAAGGAACAGCAAATAATTTCCAAACTAATCATGTTGGCTAGAATTCTAAGTATAAAGTATGAAGAAAAGTATATTCCACCCACACAAAGTCACACGAGCCATTTCTCATCCGTTTCTCATAGTGATCTATTTTACATTTTATTGATATTTTACATTATATGAACTTTAAGTTAGAAAATGTACAGCAAACACTTATAAGGACATAACTAAGAATTACCGATTATAAAAGTCATTTTACTCAATGAAGTGAAAGGAATTGCTTTTTTAGAAAACTTGCACCTCATTAAGCAAGTTTCTCATGCCAGCGTTAATGGTCCCTATCTGCTGTGGCTTCCTAATCTCAACTGTGGACCGAGTAACAGGTTCTAAGCTGTTCTTCCATCTCCTATGTCTAAATCTGGAAATGAACCGATGCAAGTCATTGAAAATCAACCTTGACTTTTTGGTCATTCATTCTGTTAGCATTATACGTTCACGTATAATAAATAATTAATGACAGGACGAAGAAACCTGTGAGTCTATGGAAAAAGATTTGTCTTTCAAAACTGTACTAGTCCACGACAATCAACAACCAGCTGTTCACTCCAACCGTGCAATCCTAACTTAGATATAACAAGTCAAATTCACAGCTGGTGAACTGAATTATTATTATTGTTATAATTAAGGCTGGCGGAGGCACGGCAAGTGCTTTTAAAAGATTTTAAAGTATGTTTGGACGTCCGAGTAAATTGCATGGTTCTGTAGTGAGGAAAATGTCGACTAGCTACCTCAGCAAATCCACAGTAACGAATAGAAAGAATGACATCATTTGATAACTGGTGATTGCTCGGCAGTAATATAGACAGTTTTACAGGAGAGGCTGCTGGTAATATGCCCCCTGTTGCTGCTGATGCTGGGATGAAGGAGGAGCAGGAGGAGCCACTGAATAGGAGGCTCCTTGAGGCATACCGGGAGGAGCACTCTGATAGGCCGACATGTCCATAGCCAAACCCATCTGAGGTGTGTAAGAGGCAGGAGTCTGGTTCATATACGGTGCACCGACAGTACTGTTAAAAAGAATTCTGGTCAGTACTTGAGTACTATCAAAACAACATGCAAGATAATGCAACATAAAATGCAATACAGGATACATGCAGACCTCCAAAAACTTTTGAAAAGTTGATTGAGTTCATTTAAAAAAATTAACTTTAATAGATTTTAGATACAAGGCCCACGATTTAAACCATTGAAAGTATTTATTTGTAATGGCGCTGAGGTGATCACATTGGAAAGTAGGCATTTTCCCACAAATGAGGCATTTCTACTTTTCTGAGGATCCTTCAAACCCTCGCAAGCCTCAAAACCCAAAACCCACTAATAAGAAGCTACAAAGTGAAAGCTGGGATATTCAACTATGCTGGGTTCCAGGTCATTTGGAATCCCTGGAAATGAAAAAGTAGACAGATTGGCAAGAAAAGAGACCAACAACCCAACAATGTCTTCCAGCTCATAAACCCACGTAAATAGGAATTTAAACTAGATTTGTATTTCCTGAAGGAACTACGGAGATGGCTTTTGAATGCTTGGCCCATGAAAAGGTTAAAATTTGGAGAAAGTGGCAGTTGCCTTCAAATAAGGCACCCTTATAAGGCACCCTGGTGACGTCACTCGGCAGGCTCCCTGATCCTGATTGGCTGTTGCCTGTGTGTGTGAAACTGCATGCAGCCCCACACAGAAGAGACTTATTCTCATGTCAGTGAAAAAATCCGGTTTTTCCTTACTCCAAACAAACGCTCATAACTCGGAAAATCTCGCTTAACCAAAGACACCGTTAGAAACTAGACCCCTGGGGGATTATTCTGGTGTAATATGATGCAGATTGAATAAAAAATGAGCGAGTTATGGCGATTTAAAAACTTAGAAGAGGATCCGAAAATCCGTTTTCATTGCAGTCTATGGAGCTGATTCAGGCACTCCTGCCAAACAAACGCTCATAGCTCGGAAACTAAAACTTCAATCCTCATGAAACTTTGTCATGTTAGAAAGTAAAATATATCTATCGTTTAAGGGTAAAATGGAGTTTCTAGGTGAAAGTATCGCGATTTTACAGACGTTTGTTTGGCGAAAAAAAAAAGATTCCTGAAACAGAGTGGGGATGACGTCACCCACTCTAGCGGCTCCATAGGAAATGAATAAGGTGATTTTTCAGATATTCAAAGATCGATAAAAAGTGATCGGTAAGTCCAATCTTGATAAAAATTTGGACTTTTGCAGACATTTACCCCCAGTCTAAGTCTCTGAAGTTTAAGCTCAAAAAATGGCCGAGTTATGGCCGTCCGAAAATCAGCCCCATTCATTTCTATGGGGATTTTTCAATTTTTAAACTTAATTTTATTAAAAACTATAAATGTTACAAACTCCAAAAATACATAGCACAGGTCTCGTGAACATTCCCTACGCAACGGTGTTCGAACCGAGTCTGTACGTCGAGCGGTTCGGGCTGAATTAATCGCAGAAATGTGCTGAAGAAGAAAAAGTGTAATATCAATAGATGGCTTTTTTCAAAAGCCATCTAAAAATGAGAATACATTGGAGATATCAGCCCAAATATTGCAGGACATGAATATTCTAAACACACTGATCATCTACTAAACAGTAGAGGTGAGGAACAGAACCAAACTGCTTGAGGTCCAGTGTGAAATATCCAGTCAGTCACGATTTGGGGTGCAATGTCCGGTGCAGGTGTTGCTAAACACAATAGTCTACCAGAATGTTTTAGAGGACTTCATGATTCCTCCTGCTGAGGATCTGTATGGAAATACAGATTTCATCTTCCAGCAGAACCTGACCCCTGCCCATGCCGCCAGAAGAACCAAAACCTGGTTTGATGCCCATGACATCACAGTGCTTGACTGGTCAGCACACTCCCCAAACATAAACCCCATTCAGAATCTATGGGTATTCTTTTTCGTTGGGACTGGTTCCCCTCAATTACCTCTTGAGAATACACCATAGATCAATGGGGTTTAGGTCCAGGGAATGGGCTGACCAGTCAAACACTAAATCGTATGACAACTGACCACAGAGTGTAGCATAACAGCAACTGGGGATGTTTTCTATAAATGTTTTTTAAGCAGTTCAAATAAAAATAGTCAAATTTTGAGATATGAGACGAGGTTGTGACTTTGGTTGAGACGTGGCATTCAGTGCCAGAATTTTAATAATGGCTTACCTTGTGGGGATTTGAGATTATACTGAGAATGTTATAAATACACAAAAAATGAAAGTTCCCGTGGATATGAACTCAGCAGAGGATGTCAAAAATTGTTCTGACACATGGTGGAGTCAAACAAAACATAGTTGAATATAGAGCACCAGCAAAAAGTCTATATACACCTTCTTTTTGCTCACAAATGTTGTCCATGTTATTAGTTTCACTTACCATAAAGATGGACTTTGTAGTTCTACAATTCCAGACTGTAGTCCATCTGTTTGTGCACTACAGTACATACTGTGTACGTCCTCTTTACCCTGTTCTGTAATGGTCAGGACTCCAATAGTAGCAGCATAAAGCAGGTATTATTTGGTAGGTGCATTATTCCTATCCCAGCAGTTTCACTGAGGTGTTTAAATGAAACTACAGCAGCACTGCTGCACTAAAACCCCCTCACAGCATCAGTCTCACAGCAGAACTGAGAATAAACAATTCACCACTCAAATGATACCTGTTCTGTGATGGTCCTGACCAATAGAGAACAGCGAACCAACAATAAACGGATGGACTACAGTCTATAATTAGGAAACTACTAGAAATATGTCCATCTATATGGAGCAAGAAGGCAGTGACTTTTGACTGGTACTCTTATTTCTCCAACGAACATGTTTGAATGCACAAATCCTTATTCCTTGATGACCTGCTTGTTCCTCCCCCAGCACTGTGACAATAAACTATGATAAAGCACTGCAGTTCTGGGTTTTAAACAAAGTCACTATTTGATTTTAACACACAAGGCTATGAGCTTCAATTAAAAGAAAGGATGTTATTTGCTTACCTGATGTAAGGAGTCTGTGCTGGCTGATTGGGGATTGTAGAGTTAACAGTTGGTGGCATTGAGCAGAGTGGGGCAGCTTGGTCTGAGCCCAGAGTATAGCCTTGTGGAATTCCACTAGGTATATAAGCTCCTGAGAGCTGGCTTGGGTAATTCTACAAAAAAAAAAATATTGGTATTGGTTAGGGGTGAGCTGCAATATTCGCTGTTTCGACGATTCGATTCGGAGAACCGTAGTCGACTATGAACCTCATAGTCGAATGTACCATTTTGATCACATGGGGGTGCCCATGGCTGCTGCTAAGCATTAGTTTTTACATGAAATGTCTTTGTTTTCGTTATATATATAGCCTTTTGTCAAATAAAATCATCCTGTCACAAATGTCCGTCTTTCCCCGGAGATGAGCGGCTCCGCGGGGAAATCGCGAACGCCGCTCGCGCCTGAGCGTCTCCCGGGATCCGGCTACGCGTAAGCCACAGCGTCAGCCGGTCTAAACAGAGGGAGACGCTCCCACGAGCGCGACCTGTGCGGAACGAATGTGCAATAACACACCGTGGCAGAAATGCTGATGGAGAAAAACTGAAACACCGGGATAAAAACCAAAACTAGAATTTATTAAAAAAGTGGTGCCGAAGCACCAACAGAAAGGGGGTAAACGAACAAAGCAACATCGGGTAAGGTAACCACAAATTAAAGACGTGCACTAACCCAACCAATCACCCAAGTGAGATAATCAGAAACCAAACGAGGGACAAGTGCCGCAGGTGATTGTTACACATCCTAATTTCTGTTAAAAAAAATTTTTTAATGATGTGTGCGCTTTAACCCATTTACGGTGCTCTAGAAAAACATGTAAAATATAAAAAAAATATTAAAAAAAAAACACGCTTATAGCGCCATCTTGTGGTGAAATTTTAACTGATTCAACTATCAGTCGACTATAGGGAAAATCTGACGAATCAGATTCGACTATGAAAAACCTTAGTTGAATACAGCCCTAGTATTGGTAAGTATTGGATATTCTTCAAAACCTTAGTCAAGAACTATGGACGGCGCTTTTTTTTTAATTAAATAAACAGTACTGTCAGATATTTTGGCTGTGTATGTACATGCTATTAGTATACATACACACACACACACACACACACACACACACACACACACACACACAACACAAAGAAAAGAAGAATATATACGTAGAAAAGCATTGGTTTCCAAAATATCCAACACTTATAGGCCTATAAATAACAATAGGAAAAATAGTAAACAGGTCTTAACTAACACTGACTAACTGTCTTGACATTGTACTCTGGAATTCCGTTGTTTGAATGGTTGTGCATAGCAGTTACACTGCGGTGATAAACCAGCTCCACTTCGCACCACATTGTTAAGTCTCTGTCCAAAATACTCACGTACTTTAGATCCCTTTGGGCATTTCTTTGGGAACTGGAACTTGCTCTCTGGAGAAATTCAAAACTGCATCCAAAAAGGGACACACTATGTGCTATGGTTGCATAGTTCTAAATGTCTTCTGATTTAATAGGTCACAGGGGACTTCTTGCCCACAGCTTGAAGAATACTGTGTGTTTAGAAACTTCTACCTGCCATGTTTAAAAATGATCCCCTTTTGACTGTTAGTTATTGTAACTTTGTTGAAAATTGTACTAAATAGATTAATTAAGCACATTGATGTCATATGTATGTTCGCCTCTCAGCGCTAGCGATTCCCGGTTCGAATCCCAATCTGGGTTTCCATGTTTTCTCTGTATCCGTGTGGGTTTCCTTTCCACAGTCCAACAACATAGATCAAGGTCAATTGACCGCTCCAAACTGCCCCATATAGAGTGTGTCTGTGTGAGTGAGTGTGTGCCCAACGATGGACTGGCGCCCTGTCCTGGGTGTATTTGCCCAGGGCCTGAAATGTTCTCCCCTGGATGGGTATGGGGAACCCCCCCGTGACCCTAGTACAGGATAAAGAGGAAGATAATGGCTGAATATGTTATATGTATTATGTGGACTCCACTAGTAGGAGTTCCACTGTATTGTAATACTATATATTTATAATAAAGCTTGGTATGAATGGCCTTTGACAAAGGAAGAAGAAATGATGCAGCTCGTGTGTATATGTATGTGCGCTTGTGTGTTTGTCAAATCACCTGGAGGTTTATGGCAGGAGGAGCAGCAGGATAAGTGCCAGTGTGAGGCTGCATCTTTGAGTAGGCAGAGTACAGTGGTGCCTCATTCATTAGCTGGTTATAGAGCTCCAGGGCCTCTAGCACCTTCACATTCAGCTCTGACAACTCGGAGTGCTTCCTACAAGCCACAAGAGTCAAAACCCCATTTGTTACTTTTATATACAGTGCAAACGATGACATTTTCATGACTAATTCATTTCCACAAACCTGTCAATCTCCTGCAGCTTTTCATCAATCAGAGGATTCATCTGGGCACACGCTCCTAATGGGGTACAAATTCAAACCCAATTAAAACAGGATGCTCAGGATTTTGTTGGTTTGTTTGTATGTTTATTTAAACCGCCACGTATACACATTTACAGCAGTTATGTGTTTCTATAGTTAATGATGTCTCTATATTTGCCGTTTTAGCCCTGGGGTGGCATGGTGGCTTAGTGGTTAACACTAAGGGATTCCCTGGTCGAATCACAATCTGGGTAGAGTTTCCATATTCTCCACGTGGGTTTCCTCCTACAGTCCAAAAACATGGATTTAAGGTGAATCGGCTGCTCCAAATTGTCCCTATAGTTTGTCCCCAGGCCCAGTAGAGGGTTGTGTCAGGAAGGGCGTCCGAGGTAAAGCAGTGGCCAAGTCTTAAATGCGAGTTCATCGCTGTGACAACCCAGGAATAATAAAGGGTATAATGCCGAAAGAAGACGAAGAAGAATTTGGGGTTTTAGCCCAGTGATCTTTAAATATGCCAAAGTTTTTTTGGTGTTTGAAAGTTTTAGTCCTTCTTTCAGTGTCTGTGGTAACCCAGTGGTGCAATAATGATGTATATATTTGGAACATTCTGTTAATATGTGTTTCACGGTTAGGGGTTTGTGGCATTTTTCACAGGAGGGTGTTGTTTCCCCTTTTTTAGGGGACACACATGGGTGAGTCTAGAACTGGTGACCTGGTCTGTTCTAGGTTCTATGTCCTGTTTCGGACATGTATGTTGGGACATATTTTCTGTAGCTTATTCCTGGTTTGCGTACTCCAATCTGTTTGCCAGTTTTTTGATGTATGCTGGGATTAGGTGGACGGAGTCAATTGCTAATAGTTTTGGGCTAGGTAGTTGTTGTCGGTCTCTTTCTTGCCAATCTGTCTGCTTTTTCATTTCCAGGGATTCCACAGTGACCTGGAACCCAGCATAGTTGAATATCCCAGTTTTGAATTAGTAGAGATTTATTAGTGGGTGTTGGGTTTCAAGGCTTGAAGGATGCTCAGGAAAGCAGAAACGCCTGATTTGTGGAAAATGCCTACCTTCCAACGTGATCAGCTCGGCACCATCGGGGTCTGAGTTAGCCGGATCGGTATTCTGAAGCAGAAATAAGGTCCTGTCCATCTTCTCCTGTGCACAAACCATGAAAACACCTTTGTGATCACTATTCCTCAGAAACTTGCCTTGAAGAACCAGTAAGAGGATCATTGGTAAATTTACCTCATCTATATAAACAGGTTCAGGCTCGACTTTGGCTTCCACAACGGGCTCCTCAGCGACCACGACATTATCTACATGAGTGACTACAACAAAAGAAATATTGTCTGGATGCATCAAACAAACAAATAACCAGAATTATAACCAAACTCTTCATTATTTCAGTGCAGTACCTGGTTCTGGGTCTGCGTTCAGGTTAGTTGTGACAAAGTTTGATGGAAACAGGCCAATTCCTCTATGATTCTCTCCTTTCCACCAGTTTGGATCACTGTCCAGTAAAACATTTACAGATAAGATTATCGGACTCATTAAAATGAAAAAAATGCATGTAGGTGACTTACCCATCATCCAGGACCAGAATGACCTCACCAGCCTTAAAGGTCAGCTCGTTATCTTCAGCTGCCTCAAAGTCATACAGGGCCCTTACTTTCCGAGATTCTTTAACTATGTTAGTGTTAAACGGAGGGTCCGGTGTCACAAATAGCGGCCGAGTCTCTGCTTGCTGTTTCTGCTCCTGTAAGGACAGCTCAATGGCTGCAGGAAAACACAGACATATCGATTGCTTCATTACAGTCTTTGAAATCCCCGATAATAAATCATTTGGAGGACATTGCTAGATCAAAAACAAAGGTGAATGAAACAGAGTTATCGATCAAAAATCACCTTTGGCAAGGTCGTCATCGTCCGGTCGGGTGGTGACCGTGGTGCTGCTGGATTTGCTGGTGGTGGAGCTCTGCAAGAATAGATTAATACGGTAAAAGGTCCAAACAGAGAACCACAACCACCTACCATCATTTTATTGCTTAAACACACATCTCTAATTACACATTCTGAAGAATGAAATCAGCTGAAGATCTGATGTACTGAATGACCCATCAGTTGATTTTTTTTTCTACCCTGATGGCACAGGCATATTTTAAGATGATGGTGCCAGGATTCAATGCGCATAAATTGTGAAAGGGTGGTTTAGGGAGCATGATGGGATGTGTTGGAGAACACATGCATTGGTTCACATTTCCCAACAAGATTTTTGTGGAAACAATGCTGCATATGTCTGCTGTAAAGATCACTAAAAGCAGGCCCACCAAATATTAGAGTGTGTGACCATTTTATTGGCCAGGCAGTACACACACATGCACGCACAAACACATGCAGGTGTGCACACACACCACACACGCAGGCATGCATGCATGCATGCCGCACACACACACTGAGAAGCGCACACCACACACACACAAAAACCCATGCGCACAAATATACACATGTATGCACAAACCCACATGCACACCACACACACACACACACACACACGCAGACAGGCAAGTGAGCACACCACACACACGCAGACGCGCACACACACACACCCAAAGTTGCATGCCCACACCACACACACAAAACCCATGCACACAAACACACCACACACGCGTACACCTCACAAACCAGGCGCGCACACCACACACACACATCTCATACACGCGCGTGCACACACCACACACACACCCTTGGCACAGATACACACATACACACACACACACAAACATGCATACATATTTGCTTGCATGACTGAAATGTGATGACTGCATTTGAAATTCTGAAAATCAAATTTACAACTACGGGGACATAATGTACTGAAATTGTGTAAGATAAAACAATGGCCAATTGTCAAACAAGAACGGGATGCCTCAAGGGGGAGTGTTGGAGTTACAAATATATGAATAGAAATTCCATTGTAAACTTGTAGCTCACACGTACGCTTCGATTAACTTACAATCTACTGTTTCCACTCTCTAAACAAAAACAGCTGTGAGATGGTGATAATGAGAAGTGGTTTCCCAGCATTAACCCTAAAACACATGACTATGTTGTGGCGTTTGTCTGTTAGGCCAAAACCATATCCTACAGGCTGCACATAAATACTATAGATTAGTGATAATTATATATATATATATATATATATATATATATATATATATATATATATATATATATATAAAAATAAATGTTTTTAACACACACACACACACACACACACATATACTAACACACACATACAAAATTTATGGAACTTGGAAATTTGACAAACTTTTCCCTCATGTCCCAAGTTGAGGTCAAAATGTTCATGAACAAGCCTCTACATAAAAAAGTATATTAAATTACATCGTTTTAAATTTACCCATAAAAAACATCATGAGCAATAGTATGTGACCTATAGGCAGAATAACAGGATTAAAAGGGTGGTATTTTAAGGAATGCTCTCGAAATTTATTAAAGAAGCCATATTACTTTATAAGGAGTAAAGCCCATTCGTAATGTTCCTGCTAACACACTTCTGGCTAGTAAAATATATGGTAAAATACTGTATTACTCTGCTCAGAAGGACATCGAGTCAACATTTTTTTAGGAAAATGAATTAGACTTGGGTGCATTTTGTGCAGGTGAGGAGATGGGACCTCTGGAGAGAAAAAAAAAAGCATTCGATGTTCCAGAGTTTTTTTAAAAAAAAATGTATGTAACTATAAAGCCAGAGCCAGATATCTGGAGCCCTTAATGCAGAACACACAGCTACTTCAGTTCCACCATCAGTACTTCCCCACCTTGTGCTTCAGTGAGCAACGAGCATACTTTCAGATCCACCACAACAAATATGTAAACTAAACATGTTTTTGCTTAATTTCTAAAAGTTACCAACTTATAATAAACTGTGATGACAATAAAAAAGAATCATCATTCAGTATTTCGGTATTGTAAAATACACTGCCTGGCCATAAAAAAGGTCACCACCTGGATTCTATTCTGATCTGAAGTTGTTACAGTTGGTTAGGTTTTTTGGTTCAGCAATGTTATGTGTCCAAAGAATAAGGTCAGCTGACAACCTGAATATACTGAACCATCAGGTTATTCCAATAGATTAATAGATTTTTATTTTCTGATGTCAGGGGCACATTCCAAAATCAAAATGCCAGGATTCATCGAGCTACAATTGTGAAAAAATGGTTCAGAGAAAATGATACATCATTTTTACATGTGGACTGTGTAACACAGAGTTCAGACATGAACAACATTGGAATCGGTTGGAGGAAACCTATTTGCAGTTGTCCAAACTTCTCATCATTAGTATCAGATCTTTTAGTCATATTTATTCAAATTCCGACAAAAAAACAACGCGACATCGCAGAATCTTGTGGCAACAATTCCACAGTGGTGGTATTTTTATATATAGATAAAAATCTATTTATATATTTAAGCCCATAATCCCTCATGGGAGCTGTATCATGTCTAACCACGGGTTGGGTGCTTCTAAGTCCCTTTTGATAAAATCGTCGGCAAAATAACCCAATGTAATGTGTTATTATCATAACTTATTTCTCCCTGCAAGTAATTCAACATGGATTGACAGGTTGGTTGTAGTGAAGAGTAGCTACGGTACTGGACTGTAATGTCTAGAAGGCTAAAGGTTAGAGTCTCTCTACTGCCAAGCTGCACTTCTTTAATTCTTCTGTATTATTGGATACTCTCTGAATACTAGCATCTAAAGTAAAGTGATGTGCAAACAAAACTGAATACATAACTCAGTAAACAACTAAATTATACTAACTTACGAGAAAAAAAAGAAGGTATTTTTGTTACCTTTAAACCAGAGGTGGGAAAAGTCATTCCTTCCTCCTTCAGAGACTTGATGGTCGCACCAATCAGGCTGAGCTGTGGATCCTTCTGAAACTCATCAGCCCACTCCACCATTAGGGCTTTGAGTTTCTCACTCACTTTTGGGTGGCTCTAAAAAGAAGAAGAAACGGGAAAAAAAAAACACTCAACAGCCGAAATGAGGAGAATTTTTTATGATATATTATAAAATGTATGCAAATTTCTTACTTTGTTCAAAACTCCTCGAACATCGCTGGCAAAATCTCGGGAACAGATTTCGAGATGAAAGATTTTCCCACTGTTTGCGACACAAGCACCAAGCAACTAAAACAGAGGAGTTTTAAAAGCAGCAAATTAACACATGATGCATTTGAATGAAACTTGCTTGGTAACGCTGCAATACTAGAAACACAAACTGTAAAGCATCCTCATATGACGACATCTGAAAACTTTACTCACTTTTTTTTTTGTAAGATGTACCTAATTTCATTTGTGAACATACTGAGGAATGTTAAAAATAGACCTCTTTCAGGATGAGACAGAACGGAGTGACTCAGACCGAGTGTTGGTACATTGATCACTGCCTCTTTTCACTGCAATAAGGTAGAACCAGTGTTCTCAGTCAAGATGTGATGAGATCTATGATATCCAAAAAGTATGCTTTAATATATAAAAAAGTTTTAATCAGGTGGAGGAAGGCACACCAACATCCCATGCATCACCTGTTTCAAAACCTTGAACGCTCTCATTTCTGTTACAGAACAGAGAACCGTTCCCCAAATAGCTTTAGAAAACGAGTAGTTCCGGTCAATAAATCTGATTGGCTGAGCCTTTGACATTATTGACAATTATGCACACGTATGACTGCTTCACATTCTTTTAATGTGTAAAATACAAAACCTTATTTTCTCTATGCTTTTCGTGAATTATTCCGTAACTTGGCCAACAGATGGCAGTGTTCGATTGTTATAGAAACCAGAAACCTGTTACTCAGTCAGTGTTCACTTTAATACTAGATAACATCATGGAAGACCAGTTATTATGCTTTTAAAGAATACATTTATAAATCAAACAGTTTTTTATTGTAGTGTGTTTGGAACCGTTTTATAAACACAATAAGGTGAGCATTATTGTGAATAAATCACGTGAAAGGAGGCACTCTGATGACTTTAGGGCGACGTTTGTTTTAAAACTAAAGAAAATTAAATTACACAATGAGGTGTAATAATTACGTATAATTACACCTCTTTTCCGTGATTTATTCCCAAGAATGTACAACCTCGAGTGCCTTATTGCTTTATTTTCCACCTACGTAATGTAAAATATCTTTCTGTGTCATTGATAAAATGTTAACGCATGTTCAATTAGAAGAATAATGATGCTGTAAAGATAAGAAAGAGGACGGCTTTACATTTAACTAAAAAAAGTTAAATGTCATAACGATTGCTCATTTAAACTTTATAAAGTAATGACGCACTAAAACATCCATTATCTTCCGCTTTATCCTCTTTATCAATCTATCGCTGGGCACACACTCACACACAAACACACTCTATATGGGGCAATTTGGAGAATTCAATTGACCTTGATCCATGTTTTTGGACTGTGGGTGGAAACTGGAGAACCTGGAGGAAACACACGCGGACACGGGAAGAACATGGAAACTCCACCCAGATTGGGATTCGAACCGGAATCCCTAGTGCTGAGAGGCAAAGTGCTAACCACCAAGCCACTGTGCCACCCGCACTAAGACATCTTTTTCAAATCCCATTTTACATCATTTCCTAATTAATATACTTAGTTAGTTATTTTTGTTTCGTTTAATCCCACTGACACAAAGGCACGCCACCGGGGCAATTCTATGCTACCCGCTTTTCTGTTACAGTATGACAACACGAATGCTCCTTTGAATAACTGGGTAAAGATTCTCTCATACACACTTTAAACTCATAAAAGAGTAAAAAGTTGTTATAGCTGCAAAGAAAGGCCAGGCTCAGAATGTGACATCAGAAAAGCTCTTCTAGGTTTGTGACGGTGTTCCAATTCTCTTGTCAATAGCATATACACAAACAAACTGTTTTAAAGGTTTCCAAGAAACAAAGCATACAAACCAGAAATACCAGAAGCTGGAGCTCCATGCTACTTATCTGCTAATACATTTTTATCGTAAAAAAAAAAAAAAATAAAAAAAAAAGAAACTACAAGGTTTTTTAATTACAAATACAATTTACCTTTTCCACTTTTTGTTTTTTTCCCCCTAATATATATATGAATATCATAAACAATGAACATCCCCATTCCAGCCCCCCCTCAGCAAACCTCGACCAACACACATTACTAGCTGTTTACAACCAAAACAAAACAAGGCACATATTCAATCAGGTATTACTTGAAAGTATTAAAATAAGGAGCTGCTAGTTGTGAAAGAATAGATGTTAATCCCCTCATTGTGTGTTTAATTTTCTCGAGTGTTAAGAAAAATGTCGTCCTTAAGTCATCGAGAAATGAAAAAGGATATTTAGTGAACTTCCAGTGGAACTATAAGCAACGTCGCTAATAATGATGTGAATGCAGTAATTTCCTTTTGAGTAACGTCAAGTCTGAAGGTTTGGAGATCCAAAATATGACGATCAGAGCACAAGGATGGAAATCAAGCCCTAGAACACTAGACATAATGTTAAAATAACCCACCTAGCAAGCTTTCAACTCAGAAATCTGACAAGAAAAAAAAAACAAAAACTTGTGGTTAAGGCAGTGCTTCTCAAATAGTGGGGCGCGCCCCCCCTGGGGGGGGGGGCGCAGTGCGGTGCCTGGGGGGGCGCATAACAAGAAATCACAAAGCAAGTGATATTAAGTGTACTGAACAAACCCTAAAGAGACGACATGGACAAATATTTAACAGAGATGAGGAGAGAAAGGCGGAGAGAGACGAAGATAACGAGAGCAACAGAAGACAACCGAAAACTAAAACGAGGAAAGTGTATGTAGCGCTTGGTTTCACTGTAACAAAGGTGGGAGACGAAGAAAGACCGGCGTGTCTTCTGTGTCTTAAATGTTGGCAGCGGACAGCGTGAAATAAATGAAGGCGTCACTTAAAGACATTACACTGCCATCAAGCTGATAACCGCTTGAGTTTTTAATCGAAAACGTGACGAGTAGAGCAGCGATCAGAACGCTTTATGAAAGCTACTGCAGAAAAGCTGTGCGCTGCAGAACGGGCGCGTTGTAGACATTAGTTCTGACTTACTCAAAAAAATAAAATAAAATAAATAAATAAATAAAATAAAATAAACACAGCACAAATTGTTGTATTCATTTTTGTTTTGTAGGTTAAAGTGTTAATAAATTGTGTTCCTGAATTAATATTGCTGATATATTTGAATTTATTATTATTTATTGATTTTATATCATTTCATTTTTCAGTATCAAATGCCAGTCAGTTCAAAAATATTTCTAGTTTAAATAAGGATTTCATTCGTTTCTGTTACAAACTAAAAAACAAAGTTAATAAAATTATTCTATATTCTATATATGTTCTATATTTCTTTCTTTTTTGTTTTCTTTATTGTTAATAAGGAGAAATTGTTATAAAAGAGGTGTACTTAGAACTAATTTATAGACAAATCATACTACAGTGGGCATGTAAAAATACTTTTTCATCCCATTTTGTCATGTACGGGGGGGGGGGGGGGGGGGGGGGAGTGAGTGTGTGTGTGTGCAAAAAGTTTTCTTCCTTGGGGGGGGGGGGGGGGGGGGGGGGGCTTCACAGAAAATAATTGAGAATCACTGGGTTAAGGTGACTGGGAGCCATGACATTTATCACATATGTTACATGATACTTTTTAAAAATAAAATCATTTAATAGGGTCAGATCACCAAACAAGTTTAGCATTTGGAAACAGACACTCGTTGTACATTTTTAATTTAAAAAATGTCGAGTTATCAATCTGAAGGTCGTGGATTCAAATCCCAGGTCCACTGAAATTATCAATGTGGGTCCTTGAGCAAAACCCTTAACCCTCATTGCTCCCTGTGCTTTGGTCAACCCTGTGCTCACTTAATAATAAAAACGTCTGCTAAATGACCAAATATCAATGTATGGTCCTGCTTTAATCACTTAAAGCAAGTTATAAAGGTGAAGTCAGTTTTAGCACATCAGCATTTCCAAACAGTAATCCATGCCTTCATCATGTCATGGCTGGATTACTGCAATGCATTTGAGCATGGAGCCCTCCCTCAAACGCCTCCAGCTGGTGCAGAACGCTGCTGCCCGACTTCTAACGCGATCACGTAAAAGGGAGCACATAACGACCATCCTGGCTTTCCTCCACTGGCTGCCTGTGTATTTTAGAGTTCATTTTAGAATTCTTTTGTTTGTTTTTAAATCTTTAAATTAACTCGCCCCGCCTTAGCACCCTGAGCTCCTCCATCTGCTCCTCCATCATACATACATTATATATATATATATATATATATATATATATATATATATATATATATATATATATATATATATATATATATATGTGTGTGTACAAAGTGTATGTATTTGTGTGTGTGTATTTTTAACACTGTGTAGCACTTTGTTTGTAAAGTGCCTTATAAATCAAATTGATTTAAGTTGAGTAATGTAAATGTTTCAATAAAAAGTAGAATGATTCAAATTAAAGAAATGGTGCCCAGAAATCCATTTGAATCATCACGGAGCTACTTTTCCCCAGTGTCCTGAATGCCATGGTACATACCATAAAGGACACCAGGACATACCAGAACACTTCAAATTTGTTTGCCAAGTAACTAAAACTGGGTCATGATTGGATCAAACCTAAGTTGGAGTGTGCAAACAGGACACTGCTCAAGAGAGGACCCAGAATATGAAAAGATTCAGTAAAGAGGAAGGATAAAGAATTCCCTCTTTAACATTTCACTAACCTGAGGGACGTTAGATGTAGATGTTTAATTAGATTGACATTAAACAGAAGCTTTTATCCAAAGCGACTTACAAATGAGAGAAGAAACTCGAGTCAGTAGTTAAGAAGAAACCAGCTACACTGTAGTATAATTAAACCTGATCTTTACATGATCTGGCTTTTAAATCTTGCTGTGTTATTGGAAATACGAATGCAGTGAGGGGTGGCATGGTGGCTTAATGGTCAGCACGTTTGCCTCTCAGCGTTAGGGATTCCCGGTTCAAATCCCAATCTGGGTGGAGTTTCCATGTTCTCCCTGTGTCCGTGTGAGTTTCCTCTGGGTTCTCAAGTTTCCTCCCTACCCCATATAGAGTATGTGTGTGTGAGTGAGTGTGCCCAGTGATAGATTGGCACCCTGTCCTGGGTGTATCTGCCCTGCGCCGACACGATTTCCTTAAAAGGGCTTTTAAAATTCTTATTTCATTTAAAGAGTATGATATTTATAGGTAAAAAAATTAATACATCTATATACTAGTTTGAAAAGCATTTCTTGATTTCTACAAACGAACTCTTTCTCTCGCTCTTTTTCCATTTATGTCATGTTTACACTGACACAACACTTACATGGTTTTCTTAAAGACGTGTGTATGAGTCACAGCACTGTACCTGTTGCACAATGATAAGCACTATGTAAAGTCAGAATATAGAAATATTTAAGTTTTAACACTTTGCTAAACTTTGCCTTAAAATCCAGGAAGTTTTAATGGATTGGGTTTCTTTTGTCAGATACGATGGTTTATTTTATATGCCAATGACATGGACTCCAACAAGTATCAGCAGTCACATCCTGTATGTATCCCTAGACAGCTTAAATAATAATAAAAGTTTAATTTTCTGGATGGACAACTTTAGCACATCACCAAAGAGCCATCGATAAAGATTTATTTGATGAGATTAGAAAAAGTAGAAACAGAAATTATAACTGTCCGTTCAGTCAAAAGAACTTGGTGTCTCTTTTAGAGTTCTAAAAAAAAAAAAATGAACACAAACTAGTTTCTATAAATGAGTCTAATATAAATATTGTTAACTACAAATGGGATAATGGGATAACATCCATCCATCCATTATCTTCCGCTATATCCTATACTGGTGTCCCGGGGGGGTTCCCCATGCCCATCCAGGGGAGAAGGTTTCGGGCGCTGGGCAGATAGACCCAGGACAGGGCGCCAATCTATCGCTGGGCACACTTACTCACACACAAACACACTCTATACAGGGCAATTTGGAGAATTCAATTTACTTTAATCCATGTTTTTGTACTGTGGAAGGAAACCGGAGAACCCGGAATCCCTAGTGCTGAGAGTCGAACGTGCTAACGACTAAGCCACCATAATGGGAGAACAAACTTTATTAACACTTAATAATGTTTATATTATATAATAATATTTATGGGTGGCACGGTGGCTTAGTGGTTAGCACGTTCGCCTCAGCGCTAGAGATTCCCGGTTCGAATCCCCATCTGGGTGGAGTTTCCATGTTCTCCCCGTGTCCGCGTGGGTTTCCTCCGGGTTCTCCGGTTTCCTCCCATAGTCCAAAAACATGGATCAAGTCAATTGAGTTCTCCAAATTGCCCCATATAGAGTGAGTGAGTGTGTGTGTGCCCAGCAATAGGCAATAGATTGGCGCCCTGTCCTGGGTGTATCTGCCCAGCACCCGAAATGTTCTCCCCTGGATGGACATGGGGAACCCTCCCCCGCGACCCTAATATAGGATAAAGTGGAAGATAATGGATGGATGGAATAATATTTATACCGTTAATTTATTCATAAGGTGGTTTAGATTCGACAAATATCTGCAATATTTTGCAAACTAAGAAAAAAAAGCACATTAAAAAAAAAAAAAAAAAAAGTTATAATGTGCTAGCTGTAGATCATGAGGTCATGAGCTTTCATTAACTATCACATCATATGTTTATGTGTAACCTAAGGGGAATTTAGGTCAGACAATGACAGATTATGTAAATAACAGTTAATGTTTTTAATTATTTAGCAGTTAACCCTGATATAGCAGGAAGCAAGAACATGAGATGGGCTGTGCAGACAGTGGAGTCATGTGTTCTGCAAGTTCAATAATCAGCTGAGCATCCACGTGTGTGTGTGTGTGTGTGTGTGTGTGTGTGCTGTGGCCGTTTTCGTGCACTCAGCACTTTCAATAATACAAAGTACCATTTAATTGTTTTACTCTCGGTGCTTGCTACTCCTCCACACAATCACAAATTACCGTTATTAACTATTATTCAGCTCTGCTTTCATCTTCACATTGCCTTCAATGGCATTACAGATTTATAAAACCTTTTTTCCCCTAAAAACTTACATTCAGTACAAATTGTTCACAAAGCTTTGCAGAAAAACAGCAGAAAAATGTCTCTTACAGAGAAAGCGTGATGCTTATTAACACTTAGAAAAAGATAACACGTCATTTAGTGAGGGGTGTTCAAGCCTTGCATAAGACTTTTACACCCATGTATTACACAGGCAGCTCATTACCATTTAAACCACCTAAAATATTAAACAGTTTCCTCAAACACGTCTTTGCCAAAGTGTCAGCCATGAGCACTTTTACATGACTAAGTGAAATGTTGTGCTCTCTCCTAGAATTTTGGTGTGATTAATTAGGCAGAATAAGCATTTTTCCATGGCCGGTTTTCCACCCGTAGGTATTGGGTGACTTGAGTGAGCTGTGAATAAAGCTACAGCTACATGTTCTTAAACTGCTGTTGGTACTTACTGTAAGTGCTTGCAAGGCAACATGAGGAACCTTGTGATTGAGCCTCTTCATGATTGATCGGAGGCAGTCTTTGGCACTGAGAAAGTCAATTTAGGAAAAAACAGTTAAGGTGCATACTGGATGCTAAACAACAAAATTATTTGATATGTTACAGAGAATTATTATCAATAACACTGCATCAATATTTAATTAACCCATTGAGATCATATATTTTATTATGTTTGTGTAAGGGCGGCACGGTGGCTTAGTGGTTGACACGTTTGACTCTTAGCGCTAGGGATTCCCGGTTTGAATCCCAATCATGTTCTCCCTTTGTCCGCGTGGGTTTCCTGTTTCCTCCCACAGTCAGAAAACATGGATTGAATTCTCCAAATTGCCCCATATAGAGTGTTTGTGTGTGGGTCTGTGTGTGTGAGTGAGTTCCCAGCGATATATTAGTGCCCTGTCCTGGGTGTATCTGCCCAGCGCCCAAAACGTTCTCCACTGGATGGGCATGGGGAACCCTTTAGTAGAGGATGAAGCAGAAGATAATGATGGATGTTTGCGTAAGTATTGAATCACACTTACCCATTAGGTGTTGTTCCCACCCGGTCACAGATATCCATAATAAGGCCCCAGTCTTCAACTGTGTTGTTTTCATTGGTAACTTTTTCTGAAAAGTACAAAAATAGCAGGAATGAACCAAATATTTAGTCAGGAGGTAGTAGCTCAGTGGTTAAAGTGTTGGCGATTCATCACAAAGGTTTGGGGGTTCAAATCCAAGGTCCACTAAAGGTATGGGTCCTTGAGCAAGACCCTTAACCCTCACTGCTCCAGGGATGCTGTACCAACCCCGTGTTCTGACCTCAACCAAGCTGGCATACTCTAAGTCGCTTTGGATCAATGCATCTGCTAAATGACCAAATATGTAAAAGAGCTTTGGACTGTGACATTTTGTTTTTCCAACGGGAGTAAGCTTTTATTCAGTTTTAAGCATATAAGGTATAGATAACTCCATAACCAGTAAAGAACAGAGTTGTTGTGTACACACACACACACACAGTAAATTTTATTGCAACCTCCTAATTTATTTAACATTGCAATAAAATCCCAACCAGCTTTAATTAAGGCTCTTTGTAAATACTGCACACATGGGGAGGGGGAAATTTATTGTCATACTGTGCTATGTAGGTTTGTCTGCTGGGATGTCAAAACTATTCAGTATTCCACAAACAGTTTTTAATTGCAGTTAAATAAATAAAATAAAAAAACAACAAAAACCTATACATTCATTCATTATCTTCCACTTTATCCTATATTAGGGTCGCGGGGGGGTTCCCCATGCCCATCCAGGGGAGAACGTTTCGGGCGCTGGGCAGATACACCCAGGACAGAGTGCCAATCTATTGCTGGGTACACACTCACACACACAAACACACTCTACATGGGGCAATTTGGAGAACTCAATTGATTTGATCCATGTTTTTGGACTGTGGGAGGAAACCGGAGAACCCGGAGGAAACCCACGCGGACACGGGGAGAACATGGAAACTCCACCCAGATGGGGATTCGAACCGGGAATCCCTAGTGCCGAGAGGCAAACGTGCTAACCACTAAGCCACCGTGCCGCCCCAAAACCTATACAGTCCGTACAATTTAAAAACAAAGATTTAAAATTATTTAAAATTTATTTATTTAAAATTAATCAAACACTGTGAAAATCTGTTCCGTATTCAGCCTAATGTTTTGGTTTGTTTGGTCAAAATCTCTAATATAAATCATATCTCTAAATCATACATTGGTATTCATCAAAGATTTTCTTTTGGATTATCATTGATCTATCAATTGTAAATCACCCCATATAATCTATGTTCCACTGCAAAGCTGCTTTATGAGCATTTTGTAATGTAAATGTTAATGTATAAACTGACTGTCCTGAACTAAAATGTAACTGATCTGTATGCCTCGCTGCTATTACGCATGCAAACAGAGGGGGGTGCTGTTTGTCTATCTGCGGATTCTGGGGAGACGCCTTACCATGACATTTACATTGTCATTTAGCAGACGCTTTTATCCAAAGAGACTTTCAAATGAGAACACCACAAGTCAGTAGTTATGAAGAAAACCAGCTACACTGAATTACCAAACCTGATCGTTATCTGATGCTGCCCTTTTTTATTTTTGGAAAGATGAACTATGAAAGATTAATTACTGTTTTGGAAGTGAACGGTTTTCTTAGAAGGAGAGATGATGTTTTAATCTATAATAAGACAACACCTGGTCACACTGGAAGAACCATCAGACTAATAATCAGAAACAGAATAGTTTATTAATCCCCGAGAGGAAAGTGCAGTTTTCACAGATGCTCCATTAGTTTTGTTTTTATATACAAAAGGAAAAAAAAATTACCATAAGCACAGTACAATTAAACTAAAAGCACTTAATATACACAATAAATTAAAGACAAAGTGTCATAATAAATGTAGGTGTAAGTAAAGTGGCATGTGTACAGTATGTAATATCTGTTAATGAAAAAAATAATAATAATATAGTGCACTGTGTGGCACATGGTAGAATAATATAATATACAGTGGATATAAAAAGTCTACACACCCCAGTTCAAATGCCATGTTTATGTGCTGTAAAAAAATTACAGTAAGACAAATAATTTCACAACTTTTTCCACCTTTAATGTGACCTATAACCTGTACAATGCAATTGAAAAACAAACAGAAACCTTTCAGGGAGGTGATGTAAAAATAAACAACTGAGATAATGTGGTTGCATAAGTGTGCACACCCTTTTATAACTGGGGGTGTGGCTGTGTTCAGATTTAACCAATTACATTCAAACTCATGTTAAATTGGAGGCAGCACACACCTGTCACCAATTAAAGTGCCTCTGATCAACCCCAAATAAAGTTCAGCTGTTCTAGTAGGCTTGTCCTGACATTTTTGTAGCCACATCTTCCAGCACAAGCCATGGTCCGCAAAGAACTGCCAGAGCATCAGAGGGATCTCATTATTCAAAGATATCAGTCAGGTGAAGGCTACAAAAGAATTTCCAAGTCATTAAATATACCATGGAACACAGTGAAGACTGTCATTATCAGGTGGAGAAAACATGGCACAACAGTGACATTACCAAGAACAGGACGTCCGTCCAAAATAGATGATAAAACAAGAAGAAAACTGGTCAGGGAGGCTGCCAAGAGGCCGACAGCAACACTGAAGGAGATGCAAGAATTTCTGGCAAGTACTGGCTGTGCAGTACATGTGACAACAATCTCCCGTCTTCTTCATATGTCTGGGCTATGGGGAAGGGTGGCAATACGGAAGCCTTATCTTTCAAAGAAAAACATCCAAGCCCGGCTTAATTTTGCAAAAAGACATCTGAAATCTCCCAAACGCATGTGGGAAAATGTGTTATGGTCTGATGAAACCAAGGTTGAACTTTTTGGACATAATTTCAAAAGGTATATTTGGCGCAAAAACAACACTGCTCATCACCAAATGAACACCATACATACAGTGAAGCATGGTGGTGGCAGCATCATGCTTTGGGGCTGTTTTTCTTCAGCTGGAACTGGGGCCTTAGTCAGGGTGGACAGAATTATGAACAGTTCCAAATACCAGTCAGTGTTGGCACAAAACCTTCGGCCTTCTGTTAGAAAGCTGAAGATGAAGAGGAACTTCGTCTTTCAGCACGACAATGACCCAAAGCACACATCTAAATCAACAAAAGAATGGCTTCACCGGAATAAGATTAAGGCTTTGGAATGGCCCAGCCAGAGTCCAGACCTGAATCCCATCGAACATCTGTGGGGTGATCTGAAGAGGGCTGTGCACAGGAGATGCCTTCGCAATCTGTCAGATTTGGAGCGGTTTTGCAAAGAAGAGTGGGCAAATATTGCCACATCAACATGTGCCACACTGATAGGCTCCTACCCAAAAAGACTGAGTGCTGTAATAAAAGCCAAAGGTGCTGCAACAAAGTATTAGTTTAAGGGTGTGCATATTTATGCAACCAGGTTATTTTAAGTTTTTTATTTTATATTTTTCCGCTGTAAAGGTTGGTTTGTTTTTCAATTGCATTGTACAGGTTATAGATCACATTAAATGTGGAAAAAGTTGTGAAATTATTTGTCTTGCTGTCATTTTTTTACATCACAAAAACATGGCATTTGAACAGGGGTGTGTAGACTTTTTAATCCACTGTAATACATTTGAATAATTATCCTGATTACATTATTAAACTCAGATCAGAGTCCAGATTTAAAACACATGGAGAATATTTAGTCAAACAAAAAATTAAACACTAACTAACTGCCTAAAGCTTCTAACATTAAATAAATCTAGAGTCTGCTTCATCTCAAAAGCTGTCTGCATGAACAAGAGGGACAATCACATTATTTAGAGAGCCATAAAAGTTTAATATTTTGATATTTTTGTTTTTTATAGGAGTGCGTGTGTGTCTGTGTGTATAACGATCATTTTAACTGATTAATCTGCAAAAATAAACAAAACACCAAAAAAGGTTGGTGGAACTCGAACATGTCAATAATACAACACAACACTGCAATTTTCAAGAAACAATATAGGGATGCACCAATACAAATATTAGTAGCGGGTATTTTGTAGGGGTGCTGAAAAAAATTTATTCTTCAAAAAATCGCGATTCGTAGTCCTGGCGATTCTGAATCGATTCAAAATGCCCAAGAATCAATTTTTAAAAAACGTGTTTTAAGTTTTTTTTTTTGGCGCCCCCTCCCGAGCGTACTGCATATGGCGTTACGTATCCGCTCGGCCACCATACAGCAAGCTTGTTAACCAGCTCCCGTTGTAGTTTGCTAGCATGCAAGTGGGAAGCATGGAGCAGGGGGGAGAGCGGGATTTGACGCCCCGTCGGCGTTAAAAACTGGTGTTTGGCTTTAAAGCCAGAAAGAGAAAGAGAGAGAGAGAGAGAGAAAGAGAAAAAGAGAGAGAAAGAAAGAGAAAGAGAAAAAGAGAGAGAAAGAATGAGAAAAAGAGAGAGAAAGAGAAAAAGAGAGAGAAAGAAAGAAAGAGAGAGAGAAAGAAAAAGAGAGAGAGAGAGACAGAGAGAGAGACAGAGAAAAAGAGAGAGAAAAAGAGAGAGAGAGAGAGAGAGAGAGAGAAGAAAGAGAGAGAGAGAGAGAGCTCGACATGAGCACAACTGTTTACAAGTGTAAAATGAAATCGAGGTACTTTGAAAATACGACAAATGTGCGAGCCTGTTTGGCGCGACATCAACTTGAACTAAAAGAAGTTGAAAAGTTGAAAAATATATTTAATATTTAAGGTTAAGTTTTGAAAATGTAGCGAATGTTGGTGCAATATAATTAAAAAGACTGAAGTATGTATTTTATTTTTAATGTTAAGTTGATTTGATAAAGATTTGCAAAATCTAAATGCACTGACTGTAAAGTCTGTATTTTAGTTTTGATTAAAGGCTAATGCACTATGGTAAACCTTTGTATTAATATATTTTTAATTATTTGTTCATTGATTGATGTTTTTTATGTAAGAAAAAGCCAGGCAGCTAAGCTAACCTAACACTCATTCATTCATTATCTCCCGCTTTATCCTTTATTAGGGTCGCGGTGGGGTTCCCCATGCCCATCCAGGGGAGAACGTCTCAGGCGTTGGGCAGATAGACCCAGGACAGGGCGCCAATCCATCGCTGGGCACACACTCACTCATACAGACACACTCTATATGGGGCAATTTTTTGAGAATTCAATTGACTTGATCCATGTTTTTGGACTGTGGGAGGGAACCGGAGAACCCAAAGGAAACCCACGCAGACACAGGGAGAACATGGAAACTCCACTCAGATGGGGATTCGAACCGGGAATCCCTAGTGCTGAGAGGCGAACGTGCTAACCACTAAGCCACCGTGCCGCCTATCTAACCTAACACTGCTCATTTTAATTTAATCCTATTTTTTTGTATGAATATAAAATGATGCAGAAAGATTTGATACAGGACGGAACCTGAAAGTATTGTTTTAAATAAATGTTCTATATGTTTACATTGTTGTTTCATCTTGATAATCACATAATTTAAACAAAATTTAAAGACCATTTGAATTGAAAAAATTGTTTCTGAATCGAAAATCGTTTCTGAATCGAATCGTGACCTCAAAAATCAAATCGAATCGCCAGACACAGAGAATCGCACCCCTAGTATTTTGTATTGGTACAAAATGAAAAAGTACCATATTCATATTTATTCCAGGTCTAAAAAGGACATCGGTTTAGCTCTACATGTAAACACGTTTTTTTGTGTTGGTTTCTTTTTATTTTAACACATAGATCCATATGGAAAAGAAAAACTGATATGTTATAAGCACATCATATAATACTTTATTACATGTGCATTTATTGCCCAGCAATAGATTGCTACCCTGTCCTGGGTGTATCTGCCCAGCACCTGAAACGTTCTCCCCTGGATGGGCATGAGGAACCCCCCTGCGACCCTAATATAGGATAAAGCGGAACATAATGAATGAATGAATGAATGTGCATTTATACATTGAGGAAAAATAAATAAAGCAGCATGTAAACATTTGAACACTACAATTGAAAAATTGTTCCAAGATTAGCAATGAGACAAATGCCCGTTGTTTTTCCCGTGTCCGCGTGGGTTTCCTCCGTGTCTCCGGTTTCCTCCCACAGGTCAAAAACATGAATCAAGGTCAATTGAATTCTCAAAATTCCCCCATATACAGTGTGTCTGTGTGTGTGTGAGTGTGTGTCCAGTGATGGATTGGCGCCCTGTCCTGGGTCTATCTGCCCAGCGCCCAAAACGTTCTCCCCTGGATGGGCATGGGGAACCCCTGCCCCAGCAACCCTAGTAGAGGATAAAGCGGAAGATAATGGATGGATGGATGGATGGATGGATGGTTAGCACGTTAGCCTCTCATCCCCGCTAGGGATTCCCGGTTCAAACCCCAACCTGAGTGGAGTTTCCATGTTCTCCCCGTGTCCATGTGGGTTTCCTCCGACTTTTCGGGTTCCTCCCACAGTCCAAAAACATGGATCAAGGTCAAGTGAATTCTACAAATTTCCCCATATACAGTGTGTTTTTTGTGAGTGAGTGTAGGGTGTATCTGCCCAGCACCCAAAACGGGTGTATCTGCCCAGCGCCTGAAATGTTCTCTCCTGGATGGGCATGGGAAACCCCCCCCCCCCCCCCCACCACAACCCTAGTAGAAGATAAAGCGGAAGTTAATGGATGGATGGATTAACATGTATTGTAAACCTCAACTTTTTTATTAAAATAAGAACATAAAATATTGCTTTATATTTTAAGGAATTACAATGTCACATTGGCAGCACGGTGGCTTAGTGGTTAGCACGTTTGCCTCTCAGCGTTAGGGATTCCCGGTTCGAATCCCCATCTGGGTGGAGTTTTCATGTTCTCCCCGTGTCTGCGTGGGTTTCCTCCGGGTTCTCCGGTTTCCTCCCACAGTCCAAAAACATGGATCAAGTCAATTGAATTCTCAAAATTGCCCCATATAGAGTGCATCTGTGTGAGTGTGTGCCCAGCGATGGATTGGCGCCCTGTCCTGGGTGTATCTGCCCAGCGCCAGAAATGTTCTCCCCTGGATGGGCATGGGGAACCCCACCGCGACCCTAATAGAGGATAAAGCGGAAGATAATGAATGAATGAATGAACAATGTCACATTATGACCAATTAAGTGTCATGATTAGTCATAATTTTGGCCTTTTAGGCGTGATTGCTGCGTATATAAATCTTACACCATCACAACATTTGCAACAACTTCCATCCCTTTTAAACATCAAGGACTTCCTCATAAATAACATCCTCTCACGCACCAGAAAGCACTTGTTCAACACAGTTAAACACATTAAAAAACAAAGACCATTAAAACTCAAAGATTATTACATTAATTTGAATCTTTTTAATACAAATTTAATGAATATATTACTTTGTACCATCTGGGTGATGTTTCCATGTTCTCCCCGTGTCTGCATGGGTTTCCTCCGGGTTCTCCGGTTTCCTCCCACAGTCCAAAAACATGGATCAAGTCAACTGAATTCTCAAAATCGC
This sequence comes from Corydoras sp. C115, assembly GCA_019802505.1. Classification (NCBI taxonomy): domain Eukaryota; kingdom Metazoa; phylum Chordata; class Actinopteri; order Siluriformes; family Callichthyidae; genus Corydoras; species Corydoras sp. C115. Next base: position 328,223 of record JAFMOC010000042.1, on the reverse strand, counting down.
CCCATATAGAGTGTGTCTGTATGAGTGAGTGTGTGCCCAGTGATGGATTGGCGCCCTGTCCTGGGTCTATCTGCCCAGCGCCCAAGACGTTCTCCCCTGGATGGGCATGGGGAACCCCACCGCGACCCTAATATAGGATAAAGCCGGAGATAATGAATGAATGAATATTACTGTGTAGTTGTGTTGAGCTGTTTAGACAATAAAGTTGATAAATGGGGGGGGGGGTTGCCTTAATAAAATAAGTACCGGGGTTCTACATTTTTGGAGTATGTTGATGATTCTCAGGTTTTCTTCGGTTTCAAGTGTTCAAGCCTTGTGTAACTCCAGAAAGAGTAAAGTAAGGAACAGAGCTGTTGTGTTTAAGGAACATTACAGCAACCCAGGTCGCATCTTCTTATCACGCTCACATTTCGTTTTGATAATTCGTTAAAGTCTGTTCATGCTGTCCGCTGGGATGGTACAAATGTTCTGTGTTTAATAAATATATTGCATTTTGGATATTTTTAAAACCAAGAACAGACATACATTTACCCTGTTTACATTTACCCAAGACAGGTGGCATGATGGCTTAGTGTTCAGAATGTTTGCCTCTTAGCACGGGGATTCAGGTTCAAATCTGAACCTGGGTGGAGTTTCCATGTTCTCCCCGTGTCCGCGTGGGTTTCCTCCGGGTTCTCCGGTTTCCTCCCACAGTCCAAAAACATGGATCAAGTCAATTGAGTTCTCCAAATTGCCCCATATAGAGTGTGTCTGTGTGAGTGAGTGTGTGCCCAGCGATGGATTGGTGCCCTGTCCTGGGTCTTCTGCCCAGCGCCCGAGACGTTCTCCCCTGGATGGGCATGGGGAACCCCACCGCGACTCCAATAGTGGATAAAGCGGAAGATAATGAATGAATGAATGTTGACAAAAAGAGAATAAGTTTTTCTTCAAAATAAAATATATGTTTCATTAAAGGGATTACTTTTATTTTTTTAAAAAAGGGCGTTGATTTATTTTTCTGTAAAAGTCATGTGTTGACTTCAGGTGCACTTTTTTTGTTTTTATGTGGGCAGTGACATGACGAAGCATAATAAACTGAACTGTGTGGTAGATTAGATAGCAAGGCCTCTGCAGGGGGGTTTCGGAATGTGGTCATCAAGTAATTAGTGAAAGACAGGAAACTTTGTCATTCTGAAAGATTACATCAGATTATTTATTCATTCATTCATTATCTTCCGCTTTATCCTCTATTAGGGTCGTGGTGGGGTTCCCCATGCCCATCCAGGGGAGAACATCTCGGGCGCTGGGCAGATAGACCCAGGACAGGATGCCAATCCATCGCTGGGCACACACTCACTCACTCACACACTCTATATGGGGCAATTTTGAGAATTCAATTGACTTGATCCATGTTTTTGGACTGTGGGAGGAAACCGGAGAACCCGGAGGAAACCCACGTGGACACGGGGAGAACATGAAAACTCGTGCTAACCACTAAGCCACCGTGCTGCCCTCAGATTATTTATTTATAGTTTAATTATTACAGATTTATTCTTTATACAGTACCAGTCGAATTGTCTATTTTCTACACTTATATATCTGGACTTTGTAGTTTTACAATTACAGACTGTAGTCCATCTGTTTTGTTTTTGTTAGTCCCCTGTTGGTTCTCTGTTCTCTATTGGTCAGGACCATCACAGAACAGGTATCATTTTGGTGGTGGATTGTTTATTGTCAGTTGTGCGGTGACACTGATGCTGTGAGGGGGTTTTAGTGCAGCAGTGCTGCTGTAGTTTTATTTAAACACCTCAGTGACACTGCTGGGATAGGAATAATGCACCTACCAAATAATAACCTGCTCTGTGGTTCTACTATTGAGGTTCTGACCATTAGAACAGAGTAAACGGAACTAACACAATATGTACTGTGTTAAAGTACAGTAAAACAGTTCAAGTACGGGGTGCAAAATAGTACAATATAGTTCAAGTACAGGGTTCTAGTCCGGTGTTATTAGTTCAGGGCTATAGTTTGGAGTTAATAGCAAAGGGTTCTAGTTAGGTGTTATTAGTTCAGGGTTCTAGTTGGAGTTACAGTTTCTAGTCTAGGGTTTTAGTTCAGTTTTATTAGTTTGGGATTCTGGTTTGGTGTTAATTGTACAGGGTTCTAGTTTGGTGTTCTGGCTCAGTTTTATTAGTTCAGGGAACTATTTCGGTGTTATGGTTTGGTGTTAATGGTACGGGGTTCTAGTTCGGTGTTATTAGTTCAGGGTTTTGGTTGAGGATTCTAGTTCAGAGTTCAAGTACAGGGTTTTAGTTCAGGGTTCTGGTTTGGAGTTAATAGTACAGTGTTCTAGTTTGGTGTTCTAGTTCAGTTTTATTAGTACAGGGTTCTAGTTCAGTGTTCTGGTTCAGTTTTATTAGTACAGGGTTCTAGTTCAGTGTTCTGGTTCAGTTTTATTAGTACAGGGTTCTAGTTTGGTGTTCTGGTTCAGTTTTATTAGTACGGGGTTCTAGTTCAGTTTTATTAGTACAGGGTTCTTGTTCAGTGTTCTGGTTCAGTTTTATTAGTACAGGGTTCTAGTTCAGTGTTCTAGTTCAGGGAACTATTTCGGTGTTCTAGTTCAGTTTTATTAGTACAGGGTTCTAGTTCAGTGTTCTGGTTCAGTTTTATTAGTACAGGGTTCTAGTTCAGTTTTATTAGAACAGGGTTCTAGTTCAGTTTTAATAGTACAGGGTTCTAGTTTGATGTTCTGGTTCAGTGTTTTTAGTACAGGGTTCTAGTTTGGTATTCTGGTTCAGTTTTATTAGTACAGGGTTCTAGTTTGGTATTCTGGTTCAGTTTTATTAGTACAGGGTTCTAGTTTGGTATTCTGGTTCAGTTTTATTAGTACAGGGTTCTAGTTCAGTTTTATTAGTACAGGGTTCTAGTTTGGTGTTCTGGTTCAGTTTTATTAGTACAGGGTTCTAGTTTGGTGTTCTGGTTCAGTTTTATTAGTACAGGGTTCTAGTTCAGTGTTCTGGTTCAGTTTTATTAGTACAGGGTTCTAGTTCAGTTTTATTAGTACAGGGTTCTAGTTCAGTTTTAGTAGTACAGGGTTCTAGTTCAGTTTTAGTAGTACAGGGTTCTAGTTCAGTTTTATTAGTACAGGGTTCTAGTTCAGTTTTAGTAGTACAGGGTTCTAGTTTGGTGTTCTGGTTCAGTTTTATTAGTACAGGGTTCTAGTTCAGTTTTAGTAGTACAGGGTTCTAGTTCAGTTTTAGTAGTACAGGGTTCTAGTTCAGTTTTAGTAGTACAGGGTTCTAGTTCAGTTTTATTAGTACAGGGTTCTAGTTCAGTTTTAGTAGTACAGGGTTCTAGTTTGGTGTTCTGGTTCAGTTTTATTTGTACAGGGTTCTAGTTCAGGGAACTATTTCGGTGTTCTGGTTTGGTGTTAATGGTACGGGGTTCTAGTTCGGTGTTATTAGTCCAGGGTTCTCTTTCGGTGTCCTAAACGCAGCAGGTTCTTTAGTTGGAACGTTCAGATCTAAACTTCGTTTCATCGACAGAAGCCTGAGACTTACCGACATCCTGATCAAACGGATTCTGTCCGAAAAGCGGCATGTTGCCTGCGGGTGAGTGGAGGAGGCTCTGACGACGGAATTAAAGTGAATTCATCTGAATTAAACTGTCAATCAACAGAATTCAGTCCCGTCAGCCAGCGGAGTCCGTGCACTTCCAATTATCAGCTTCTCTCTTCCGTAAACTTTAGTAGCTGCCTACAGACCGCCGGTAAACACAACAAGCTGCGTAACTCTACAAACTACATCTTTACATTAAACGGCTTGTTCTAACGTGTAATTACATTTCAGTCTATTAAAATCGATTCTATATAAGCCGTTTGTTAGCTGAGCGTTGTATCTACTCGTGTTATTAAAAACAGGCCGATATATTAGGTCTCTAAATAGCTGTAGTTAGTCCGGTTCGGCCAGATATACTGCCACCTACCGTTCGGAGTCGATACTTAAAGAATCAGTTCTTTGCTTGATTGAATCTTAACACTGAGACAAAGAATCGATTCCGCCGTCACAACTCTCCTGAGATCCAGACTTATCCAAAACTCGATAATTTTTGTAGTATTTTAAGTAATAATTAAGTATTACAATGCCAACACTTATTATTATAATTATTATGCATTATTAAGATTTTTTTTTACAGCGAAAAGCCCAATGCATTTAAGACTATAATGTAGTATATAGATGTAAATTAGAAATAGTAAAATATATGCATCATTTACTATTATTTAATTCATTCATTATCTCCCGCTTTATCCTCTATTAGGGTCGTGGTGGGGTTCCCCATGCCCATCCAGGGGAGAACGTTTCGGGCGCTGGGCAGATACACCCAGGACAGGGCGCCAATCTATCGCTGGGCACACACTCACACATACACACACTATATGGGGCAATTTGGAGAACTCAATTGACTTGATCCATGTTTTTGGACTGTGGGAGGAAACCGGAGAACCCGGAGGAAATCCATGCGGACACAGGGAGAACATGGAAACTCCACCCAGATGGGGATTCTAACCGGGAATAGTGCCGCCTATTATATAATTTGCTAATATATAATTTATAATTTACCATTATAAATAGTGGCAGCACGGTGGCTTAGTGGTTAGCACGTTCGCCTCTCAGCACTAGGGATTCCCGGTTCGAATCCCCATCTGGGTGGAGTTTCCATGTTCTCCATGTGTCTGCGTGGGTTTCCTCCGGGTTTTCTGGTTTCCTCCCACAGTCCAAAAACATGGATCAAGTCAATTGAATTCTCCAAATTGCCCCATATAGAGTGTGACTGTGTGAGTGAGTGTGTGCCCAGCGATGGATTGGTGCCCTGTCCTGGGTCTATCTGCCCAGCGCCCGAGACGTTCTCCCCTGGATGGGCATGGGGAACCCCACCGCGACCCTAATAGAGGATAAAGCGAATGAATGAAAAAAAAAAAAAAAAAAAATATATATATATATATATATATATATATATATATATATATATATATATATATATATATATATATATATATATATTCGAACAGACAAAAAAACAGACTTTGTCTGTTCGAATATATATTCGAACAGACAAAGTGACACGAACGAGCAATATATATATATATATATATATATATATATATATATATATATATATATATATATATATATATATATATATATATATATATTGCTCGTTCGTGTCACTTTGTCTGTTCGAATCAATATGGAATCGACTCCATGCAGAATCACAAACAGACTCGACACCGGCGTAACGTCCATGTCCTGCCCCAAAGCAAACTTCACTATTATTAACACGCGGTCCGTTATACCTCCATATGTTAAAGTTATCCGTGCTGTTCGTGAGAGTGAGTAATGTTTAAAAACCGCCGTCTTCTTTATATGGTATCGCCTCCTATTGTGCCGGTCATATGCCAGTAGAGTGTATGATGGATTCTGTCCAGCAGGGGCGCTGTGAGGAACTTGCTCAATGCGCCTGCGAGGACCTCATGTGGGGGCACGGGAGCAGCAGGCGTTCAGCTCGCTGACAGCTCAGCCATGTCTGCACCTGCGATGGGGAGCTCCAAGACAGCCTTTATCGATGGAAGCCATAAGAAGAAGAAGGGAGCGGGCGCGCTGGCCACCGCCTATCTGGTCATCTACAACGTGATCATGACGGCTGGGTGAGGTTCGATCTGTTCACCTGCTCGTCACTGCTGCACGAGATTCGAACCCCGACTGCAGCCTTAAACACGCGGCATCACCCAGGCTTAAGAGCTATTTAAAGATGCAGACGCTGTGGTGTGCACAGCTCTGATTCCTGTCAAGTTTTAGCGCGTTTACCCTGCAGGAAAGTGCTGTGTTAGCGAAATGATCACTACTCTGTGCCACAAATACTGCTATTCACAGCAAATACTCATTCATTCATTCATTATCTCCCGCTTTATCCTCTATTAGGGTCGCGGTGGGGTTCCCCATGCCCATCCAGGGAAGAACGTCTCGGGTGCTGGGCAGATAGACCCAGGACAGGTCGCCAATCCATCGCTGGGCACACACTCACTCATACAGACACACTCTATATGGGGCAATTTTGAGAACTCAATTAACTTGATCCATGTTTTTGGACTGTGGGAGGAAACCGGAGAACCCGGAGGAAACCCACGCAGACACGGGGAGAACATGGAAACTCCACCCAGATGGGGATTCGAACCGGGAATCCCTAGCGCTGAGAGGCGAACGTGCTAACCACTAAGCCACCGTGCCGCCTTGGGGCAATTTTGTTTACAATTTTTGTTCCGGTGCTGAGTGAGCCAGAGCTATCGATGTAGTCTTTAAAAAGGATGGAACAAGTCATGAATATCTCCTCTGAAGTCCAGTTGACACTAATGATAAGTTGCAAAAAGGCCATTTAAGCACCTTACCTTACATATTATGTAAATGATTTTTTATACACATTAAAATAATAGTGAATAAACATGAGGATGGTTTAAAAACCAACTGAAATTATATTAGGGCATGAAGGAAAAGCAAATAACGTAAGCAACACATTCCTCCACCTGAGCTGTTGGCTGTGTTATTGTTCATTTATTCATTCATGATCTCCCGCTTTATCCTCTATTAGGGTCGCGGTGGGGTTCCCCATGCCCATCCAGGGGAGAACGTCTCGGGCGCTGGGCAGATAGACCCAGGACAGGGCGCCAATCCATCGCTGGGCACACACTCACTCACTCACACAGACACACTCTATATGGGGCAATTTTGAGAATTCAATTGACTTGATCCATGTTTTTGAAACCGGAGACACGGAGGAAACCCACGCAGACACGGGAAAAACAACGGGCATTTGTCTCATTGCTTACCTTGGATCAATTTTTCAATTGGAGTGTTCAAATGTTTACATGCTGCTTTATTTATTTTACTCAATGTATAAATGCACATTCATTCATTCATTATGTTCCGCTTTATCCTCTATTAGGGTTGCGGTGGGGTTCCCTATGCCCATCCAGGGGAGAACGTCTCGAGCACTGGGCAGATAGACCCAGGACAGGGCACCAATCCATCGCTGGGCACACACTCACTCACACAGACACACTCCATATGGGGCAATTTTGAGAATTCAATTGACTTCATCCATGTTTTTGGACTGTGGGAAGAACCCGGAGAACCCGGAGGAAACCCACGCAGACACGGGGAGAACATGGAAACTCCACCCAGATGGGGATTCGAACCGGGAATCCCTAGCGCTGAGAGGCGAACGTGCTAACCACTAAGCCACCGTGCCGCCCCACAGCAAATACTGACAGCTTTAAATATGGGCTTCGAAATACAAAGATTTTGTCTTCTGTTTTAAAAACCGGGTCACCAAATTCCAGGCAAAAGCTGAAAAGCATATGAAACCGTGCTGGAACCATTGATTCCAGGTTCAAATCCCAATCTGGGTGGAGTTTTCATGTTCTCCTGTCCGCGGGGGTTTCCTCCGGGTTCTCTGGTTTACACCCACAGTCCAAAGACATGGATTCCGGGTAAATTGAATACTCTACATTGCCCCATATAGTGTGTGTGAGTGAGTGTTCATCTGCACGTTGCATATTTACAGGGAGGTATGGTTCAAATAGTGGTGCAAAAATGGTAATGTGTGTTTGTGTGAGTGAGTGGGTGCCCAGCGATAGATTTGTTGCCCTGTCCTGGGTGTATCAGCCCAGCGCCCAATATATGGGGGAATTTAGAGCATTCAATTTACCTTAAATCCATGTTTTTGGACTGTGGAAGGAACCCGGAGAATCCAGAAGAAGCCCCCGCGAACATGGGGAGAACATGGAAACTTCACCCAGATTGGGATTTGAACCTGGGTTTCCTCCGAGTTATCCAGTTTCCGCCCACAGTCCAAAGACCAAGATTCAAGGTAAATTGAGTGCTCTAAATTGCCCCATATAATGTGTGTTTGTGTGTGTGTCTGAGTGAATGTGCCCAGCGAAAAATTGGTGCCCTGTCCTGGGTGTATATGCCCAGCGCCCAGAATGTTCTCCCCTGGACAGGCATGTGGAACCCTCCCTCTCCCTACGACCCTAGTAAAGGATTAAGCAGAAGGTAATGAATGGAAATGTAAACAATTAAATGTGATGTTAATTAGTATGGGACAAATACAAACAGATTTGAAATTCATTTTAGAATGTTGTAATAGTAAGGCGTTCAGTTTAACTCAGCGATAGATTAGTGCCCTGTCTTGGATGTATCTGCCCAGCACCCAATGGATGGGTACCCCCCTGCCCATGTGATTTTATATATATATATATATATATATATATATATATATATATATATAGATAGATAGATAATTCTACAGTGTATATATACAGTGTATGTGTGTGTGTATATACTGTAGAATTATCAAACCTGATCGTTATCCAATCCCCTACCCCCTCCTTTATTTATATATATATATATATATATATATATATATATATATATATATATATATATATATATATATATCTGTATATATATATAAAGGAGGGGGGTAGGGGATTGGATAATGATCAGGTTTGATAATTCTACAGTGTAGCTGGGTTTTCCATAACTACTGAATTGTGTGTGGTGTACTCATTTGTAAGTTGCTTTGGATAAAAGTGTCTGCTAAATGTAAATGTACAGATTTAAGCTGGCTGAAATTAAGACCATCAATTTATGAATAGATTGTCAAATATTGTAAAGTTTCACGTCCTTATAAACTGAAAAGTCAGATCCTCAGGAAGAACTGCTGCCAGTTAACCCATACGTTTATGTATTCTGGTTGTTTAATGAATTCCATATTATTGAATTACATTCCGGTTACATTAAACGACAGCGTAACGACCTTTGTCATTGAGGTTTCTTCACGGCTGATGGGGACAAAGGTGTTTATAACTGTTGGCCTTTTGACAGGATCGATAACGGTGTGCCCAAACAGGATTTGTCACGTTTGCGCAACACCTTGCGTTAGGAAATGAGCCTATAGTGCAAGAATGAACTCTCTGAATGCCGCCGCTGGTGCTGAGATGCATTAGTGCCGAGGAAACGAGAGCACAAAAGTAGTCTGACTGTGGGTTCATTTAAGTTCATCCCACGTTTAAGTAGGGCTGGGTGACATGCTGATATGATATGGATTTATAGCACCATTGTTGCTAGAACAGATTGCATGGACTATTTTTTTCTCCCCCATTTCAATCCTGATAACTAGCTGGAGACTAATATTACCCACATTTTGGTTTGAGACTGTGCTACTAATTGAATGAAATGGTTTCTTGTGGAATGTGTGATGTGTGTGTTATGTCTCTCTCACCCTCCGGCTTAACTGCCACCTCTAAATCTGTAGCAGTGTCCTATGAGGATATCAGCCATGTTTGGTTCTCTTTGTATCTGAATTAGGGCTGCAACGACGAATCGATAAAATCGATTATCCAAAGGATCGATAATGAATTTCAATTATCGATTCGTTGGATCGTAACCGCTTATTTCACCTGCAGCGCTTCAATAACGCTGGAAAATAATAGCGGGTTGAACAGAACGAGGCAGAGTCTGCAAAACAAGTTGATAAATCATACAAATAAAACACAGCCAATGCAGAAAAAAGCTCCGGTTTAAATCCAAACTGCGGGAGCTTCACGCTGCACACAAATAAAGAACGTGGAACATGCAGCTCTGCGAACATGAACGCAGCACCACGGTGATGATCCACCACCTGAAACTAAACATGCTGGAGCCACCGATGAGGATGAAACTCAACAGCAGAGTAATCACTACAATATCCCGAGGTTCTTTAGTTTTGAAGTGAATCAACGTCACACTATGAGACCGGCAGAGCAGCTTCATGCTGTTTTTGGTTGTTAACTGGATAATGACAGTGATATAGAACGTGTCTTAACGTCCGTTATACGAATACGTCCGTATTTCCCGGGACATGTCCGTATGTCACGTCCTGTCCCGGCGTCCCGGTTTATTTTTTAATGTGAGGATGTCCTGGTTGTTAGTGTGTCAATAGCAGGGGAGCGGGGGATTGACACGCACACGCCCACGGCGTAAAAGTACGTGGCTTTAGCCATTTAAAAGACCTTCATTGGATCATTAAATGTCCCAGCACTGAAACACTGCACGCAGCGCTGCGTGTCAGTCCACAAGAAACACACGGAAGCGCAAGTGTGTGTTTGCAAAGGAGTCCCCTTCCCCCCCTCCGGCTAATTTGTTAACTTATTTTTTCCAATAGGCTACAGAACAGACAATATTTGGTTCATAACTGAGGGCAACTGAGTATCATATGTTATTTGGAGTTGACTTTTGTTGTGAAGTGAGGGATGTTTAGATGATACATTATTTCTTTCATTGTGCTTTTCATTAATTACAGGAAATGTTAACTTAAACATTTTGAATAAAATTACTATATATAATACTTTACTATAGAATAATTTTACTAAAAAACATCCATCTTTGGATAAAAGCATCTGCTAAATGATTAAATGTAAATGCAAAGACATGGAATTTTTTTTTTATCCGATTAATTAATAGAAAAAATAATCGACCGATTAATCGATTATCAAAATAATCGTTAGTTGCAGCCCTAATCTGAATACATTGTGATTCAGTCAGTTATTTAAGTGTTTCGTAGTAAAACATTTTGGTTTAATTGTACTTTCTTCTGGGCGGCACGGTGGCTTAGTGGTTAGCATGTTCGCCTTTCAGTGCTGGGCTCGGGCTTGGGGGCGAGGGGGCGCGCGCGCCGTGCGGCGCGGGGCCCATGCGGGCTCGGGGGGGGGGGAGGGAGGGGGGCGGCGCGGGGCCACGGGCGGGCCGGGGGGGACGGGGAGGGGGGGGGGGGGGGGGGGTTGGGGGGCGCCGTGTGGGGGGGGGGGGGGGGCGGGGAGGGGGGTGAGGGCGGGGAGGGGGCGGGGGCGGACGGGGGGGGCGGTGGCGGCGGAGGGGCGGCGGGTGGGGGGGAGGGGGGAGGCGGGCGCCGGGAGCGGGGGGGTGGTTGCAGGTTCGGTTTTCAGTGCAGGTTCGAATCCCAATCTGGGAAGAGGTTCCATGTTCTTCCCGTGTCTGCGTGGGTTTTCTTTGGGATTCCCGGTTTCCTCCCACAGTCCAAAAACATGGAGATAAATTTAAATTGAATTCTCTAAAATTGCCCCATATAGTGTGTGTGTCTGTGTGAGTGAGTGTGTCCAGGGATAGATTGGTTCTCTGCTCCGGGTGTGCCCAGTGCTGCCCAGCGCCTGAAACGTTCTCCCCTGGATCCTAATAGAGAATTACGCAGATGATAATGAATGAATTTACACTATCTTGACACTATTAGGTTGGAACAGTACACCAATATAAAATATAGGGGGGAATTGTCCTCCTTACACAAATTCCATGATGTGTTTTTAAACATTCCTTTGAGACTCTAGTCCATGCTGATCTGATTGCATCCCATGGTCCCCTCTGCGAGTCCCTTGCTCAGACACAAGCCATCCATCCATCCATTATCTTCTCCTTTATCCTCTTAGGGTCGTGGGGGTTCCCCATGCCCATCCAGGGTAGAACATTTGGGCGCTGGGCAGAGGGTGACAATCTATCACTGGGCACACACAAACACACTCTATATGGGGCACTTTAGAGAACTCAATTGACTTGATCCATGTTTTTGGACTGTGGGAGGAAACCGGAGAAAACCCATACAGACACAGTAAGAACATGGAAACTCCACCCTGATTGGGATTCGAACCGGGAATCCCTAACACTGAGAGGCGAACGTGCTAACCACTAAGCCACCGTGCCGCCGCTCAGTCACAACCAAAAGTTTTATTTCTATTGGGTTCAGATCCAGTGATTCAACAAGATCACTGAAGACCGTAAAACTTATTGGCACTGTCATGTTACTAGTTGAGAATAAATTTTGATAATGAATAAATTAGTTGAGAAACTTTTGTGACATTGTGTGAGATCAGGCAGGAAAATCTGAATATATACAGTAGCAGTCAAAAGTTTGGACACACCTTCTTGCTTCATTGTCTGTTCTTCACTTACCATAAATATATATTTGGTCATTTAGCAGATGCTTTTATCCAAATGAATTACAGCTATCCCAATTTGGTTTGGGTCAGCTGGGTTGATGCAGCATCCCTGAAGCAACGATACCCCACATTGGTAACTTCAGGTGACCTGGGATTTAAACCCACAACTTTCAGATTGATAGCCCAACACCCTGACCACTGAGCTACCATGCTACCATAGATAGACTGTCGTTTTACAGTTTCAGACTGTAGTCCATCTGTTTTTGTTTGTACCCTGATGGTTTTCGGTTATCTGTTAGTAAGGACTGTTAAAGAACAGAGTAAAGTGGACTAACACAGTATGTACTTTAGTACACAACCTGAATGTAATTGTCGACCTGCAAAGTCCCATCTTTACTGCAAGTGGAACTGATAACATGGACAATAAGTGGAGCAAAAAGGCAGTGTGTCCAAACTTTTGACTGGGACTGTAAACTGTTATGATGGGGATGCACTTGGTTTTAGTACTTACTTACTTAGTAATATTGCTGTGATGTTGCGTGCCTCAGTAGTATTAGAGATTTATCAGCCCAGGTTATGTTTTTCAGGGATTTTATTGAGCCTGTGCCTGCTGCAGCCTCAGCTTTCTGTTCTTGGCTGATAGAAGCAACATTTAATGTGGTGTACCCGCTGTAGTAGCGTATGCACCTCAAGGCTAAGCATAAGCATTCTGAGATCACTGTACATAATTGTGCAGTGTGTGTATATAAATTAATGTGGATGTGTTTTGAAGTTTGAACAGTATTCTCCATTAAATACCCTCATCTGTATCTTTTGGGAATCCATCCATCCATTATCTTCCACTTTATCCTCTACTAGGGTCATGCCCATCCAGGGAAGAACGTTTCGGGCACTGGGCAGATGCAGGACAGACTCGGCATACTCACTAACACAGACACACACACAAACACACTCTATATGGGGCAATTTGGAGAATTCAGTTGACCTTGATCCATGTTTTTGGATCGTGGAAGGAAACCCACACAGACACAGGGAGAACATGAAAACTCCACCCAGACTGGGATTCGAACCGGGAATCCCTAGCGCTGAGAGGGGAATGTGCTAACCACTAAATTTTGTTTAAATTATGTGAGTGACAAGATGAAACGACAATGTAAACAAATAGAACATTTCTTTAAAACAATACTTCAGGTTCTTTCCTGTATCAAATCTTTTTGCATCATTATATATTTAAAAAAAATGGATTGTGCTAAATTAAAATGAGCAGTATTAGGTTAGCTTAGCTGCCTGGCTGTTTCTTACATAAAAAAACATCTATCAATTTACAAATAATTCTAAATATATTAATACAAAAGTTTATCATGGTGCATTAGCCCTTAATCGAAACTAAAATACAGTCAGAGTGCATTTAGATTTTGCAAATCTTTAAAACTTAACATTTAAAATAAAATCCATACTTCAGTCTTTTTAACTATATTGCAACAACTTTCACTACATTTTCAAAACTTAACCTTAAATATTAAATATATATTTTCAACTTCCTTTAGTTCAGGGTGATGTCATGCCTAACGAGCTCGTGCATTTTCATTGTATACTCATGTCGAGCTCTTTCTTTCTGGCTTTAAAACCCAAACGTCGGCTTTTAACGCCAACGGGACGTCGAATCTCGCTCCCCCTGCTCCATGCTTCCATACTTACATAATGCGATATTCAGTACGCTCGGGAGGGGACGCCAAAAAATAAAACTTAAACGCATTTTTTAAAAATCAATTCTTGGGCATTTTGAATCGATTCAGAATCGCCAGGACTACGATTTATTTCAGCACCCCTAACTAATATGGCTTTTCTTAAATTGTGATCTTATCTTCTTTCATTTTCATTCTAATAAAATAGTTTACCATCTTATGTTAAATTTCACATATGAATGACAAAATATCATTAGGAAAAATGCCATTAATAATAATTATTATTAAAATCCCAATAATAAGCAACTGTTATTGTGGTGAAACTCCCATTTCCAATATATAACATTTCATAAAATAGAAATGCTAGAATGATAAGGTTTAAACATTTTAATTTGAAAGAACACAGGTTAAGCTACTGTAAAAGCAGGTAACCATGGTAAAGTCAATTTTAAATGATCTGAGGTAGACCACTGGTGACAATCCAATACATTTACAGCTTCAAATACTTTAACATTTAGTAATTTCGCAAACGCTTTTATCCAAAGTGACTTATAAATGAGAACACCACAAGTCAGTAGTTAATGACACAATTATTAGAATTTTTAGAATTACTTATCAAACTAATTAGAATTCTCAAACCTGATCATTATCTTATACTGCACTCTTTATTATCCATCCATCCATTATCTTCTGCTTAATCCGCTATTAAGGTTGCAGGGGGGTTCCCCATGCCCAACATTTCGGGCACTGGGCAGATACACCCAGGACAGGGCTCCAATCTATCACTGGGCACACACTCTATATGGGGCAATTTGGAGCATTCAGTTTACCTTAATACATGTTTTTGGACTGTGGGAGGAAACCGGAGAACTCTGAGGAAACCCACGCGAACATGGGGAGAACATGGACACTCCACCCAGATAGGGATTTGATCCTGGAATGCCTAGCGCTGAGAGGCGAACGTGCTAACCACTAAGCCGCCCGCTTTTTATTATTATTATATGAAATAAAAATGTGTTTGTGGAAGAGATGTGGTTTGAGTTGTTTCTTAAAGATGCTAAGTGACTCTACCTTACGGACAGAGTTGGGAAGAGCGTTCCACCATTTTGCAGTGCTGAACGCCTCAGTGAGTGAGAATTAGCATCATGGTGAGGTGGAATCGCCATGTGATATTCATCACTAGAGTGAAGTGAACAAATTGAAGTGTATTGTGGAAATATAGAGTGAAGGTAAGCAGAGGAAGATCCATAATTGGTCCTGTAGATCAGAGTCAGTGCCTTGTACTGAATGCAGCAGCTACAGGAACCAATGGAAAGTGGAGTGAGACATCAGTTCGCTTGGGCTGGTTGAACAGTTTTGAATCAGTTGTAGAGGCCGGATTGTGCAAACTGGGAGACCAGCAATCAACGCAGTACAATAATCAAGCCGGGTTAGGATGAGGGATGAGTGCTTGGACTAACAGCTGGGTTCAGTCAAGAAAGGTCTGATTTTCCTGATGTTGTGAAGAAGGAATCTGCAGGAACGGACAGTTTTAGTGACCTGGTCAGATAGTTTAAGTTGGAAGTCAATTATGAAACCAAGATTACGAAACTAATTGTTTGGCGAGATTGTGGAGTCATCAATTTGGATGTTCAGGTCATGATGGAAACTAAGAACGTTAAACTTTGTCTCGCAAGGACCAGCATGTCTGTGAATTTCAGGAAGGAGTCAGCAGACAAGCTGCATTTTATATCAGTTCTAAATGTTCCGTTGCCACAAGACAAATTCATTAATACAATATGAAGGTACTGTTTTCCCTCTGTCTCTGCTGTGGACCTGTGTGTACTGGCTAATCGGTTGTTGAATTCGATTTCAGGTGGCTGGTCATTGCTGTGGGGCTTGTCCGAGCCTACCTCACTCGGGGAAGCTATCACGGCCTTTACTTCTCGATAGAGAAGCCGTTGAAGTTCTTTCAGACGGGCGCTCTCCTTGAGGTAGGTCCTGAGATGAAAGGTAACATTCGGATTTATGGATAATTTAACAGAACGCACCAACAGTTGTGCATACACTCTGAAATTGCATACATTTATTTAAATCAGAATACTTTATTGATCCCAGGGGGGAAAAAAAAAAAAAAAAAAACATTTAAAAAAAACATTTAAAAAAAAAAAAAAAACATTTTTTAAAATATAAAGCCATATTGTTGTAAGACATGCAGAATTATAAATACCAGCAAAACTCTATAAATGAATGTTACTGTAATATCTGTGGCTAAAGAAGTTAGCCAAGAAGATCGCAGCTACATAGCTCTGCATTTTGCCACAATGATTGCATGCAGTTGCAGCCACAATTTGCATTAATTTCAGTGATGAGCACCTGAGCATTGGTGACTTGTAATCGTGTTCTCTTGAGCAGCGCAGCTGCATCTCTTCTGCTCTGTACCGTCTTCATGTTTTGTATCCCTGCTGTCTTTGGTGTTTCTGTTTTCAGTCGGCAAAAAGTGTTGTAAGAATGGATCGTGGTTCTTGCGATCGCGAGGCCTTTAGTGGATGCTCCTTTTACAATTGATGTTGATGGCCTCACCTGTTAAAAGACTCCTTGTGGAACCTTCTAGAAGTGTTACTATGACATTTTCTTATTTTGCCTCCCTGACAACATTTCTTGTGTGTATGATTGATTTTTAAATTTACAAATACACATAGGCTTGGCAGTTAAAAAACTTTTTATTAATTGAAGAAGTGTTTACAAGGTTTAACAATTTGAACCATAACAATTTGCTTTTTAGTCTTTATTGCACTTTTAGAAAGTGTCCCAACTTAAAAATATTGTAATATTTAATGATCAGTCCCTTTATACCAGTGCTTCTCAAATAGTGGGGCGCGCCCACCTGGGGGGGCGCAGTGCGGTGCCTGGGGGGGCGCAAAACAAGATATCACAGAGCAATTGATATTAAGTGTACTGAACAAACCCTCAAGAGACAACATGGAAAAATATTTAACAGAGATGGCGGAGAGAGACGAAGATAACGAGACCAACAAAAGTCAACCGAAAGTTAAAACGAGGAAACAATGTTGAAGCTTATTTAGCGCTTGGTTTCACTGTAACTAAGGTGGAGACGAAGAAAGACCGGTGTGTCTTCTGTGTGTTAAAATGTTGGCAGCGGACAGCATGAAGCCAAATAAATGAAGGCGTCACTTAAAGATATTACACCCCGATAACGCCGATAAGCCGCTTGAGTTTTTAATTGAAAACTTGACGTGCAGAGCCAGCAACCATCCCGCTTTATGAAAGCTACTTCAGAAAAGCTGTGCTGCAAAACGGGCGCTTTGGAGACATGAGTTCTGTCTTCATTATTTTGATAAAAAAAAATGTTGCTGATGAATTTGAATGTATTATTATTTATTGATTTTATTTAATTACATTTTTCAGTATCAAATTCCAGTCAGGGGCGGCACGGTGGCTTAGTGGTTAGCACGTTCGCCTCTCAGCGCTAGGGATTCCCGGTTTGAATCCCCATCTGGGTGGAGTTTCCATGTTCTCCCCGTGTCCGCGTGGGTTTTCTCCGGGTTCTCCGGTTTCCTCCCACAGTCCAAAAACATGGATCAAGTCAATTGAATTCTCCAAATTGCCCCATATAGAGTGTGTGTGTGAGTGAGAGTGTGCCCAGCGATGGATTGGCGCCCTGTCCTGGGTCTATCTGCCCAGCGCCCGAAACGTTCTCCCCTGGATGGGCATGGGGAACCCCACCGCGACCCTAATAGAGGATAAAGTGGGAGATAATGAATGAATGAATGAATGAAATTTCAGTCAGTTCAAAAATGTTTCTAGTTTAAATAAGGATTTCATTCGTTTCTGATACAAACTACAAAACAAAGTTAATAAATGATTCTTTGTTCTAAGTTGATCTATATTTCTTTCTTTTTTGTTTTTTTATTGTTATAAAAGAGGTGTACTTATAACAAATTTATAGACAAATCATACTACAGTGGTCGTAGTGGACGGGGGGTGGGGGGGGCGCAAAATGTTTTCTTTTTCCTAGGGGGGGGGGGGGTTAACAGAAAATAATTGAGAATCACTGCTTTATACACACTACTCACAAAAAGATGGGAATATTTGGCTTTCATGTGAAATTTCAGGACGAGCCTTAAATGCATTGAAACCTTTACAGGTGAACTTGGAGAATGTGACCTTCTCTAACCTGTGGCCTTCACGTTGAGCAGAAATGATGCCCAACAACGACGTTGGAGACGTCAAAGAGAGCGCTATGCATTAGCCACTGTTGTCACCAGACGAGCTTTTGGTGGCGGCGGTATGTTCAGTCGGTACTGCCTTTGTGAATGGTACAGTGACAAGCCCATCCTACCTGAATAAAATCATTATTTCAGCGATTGGACCCCTACATGAACAACATGGACCTGATTTCATCTTTATGGACGACAATGCTCCAGCTCATTGAGGGCTCATGATCAGGGAACAGCTGTTGGATACTGGTGTACCTCAAATGGAATGGCCTGCACTTTCTCCAGAGCTGAATCCCATTGAAAACCTGTGGGATCGGCTGAGTCGACAAGTAGAGGCTCTAGACCTCAATGACCTTTTGTGGTAACAACACCAGTGTTGTTAACTTTTGTTTTAATAAATTGTTTGAGATGAGGAAATCACCAGTGCATCCTTCTACTTAAATGTCCTTCTTTCATGGTATGATATCAATGTAGCGTGAACTTTTTACATTTTCCATGAATTTCACCTGAAAGCCAAATATCCCTAACTTTGTGAGAATATTTTATAGACTACATATTTTATGTTTTAAAATCTTTACTTCGCCCAAGTAAAGATGTCTTTGAGTGCGTATCTGTACTGATGAGGCTGATATTTATATTAAATGATGGCTGGGTGTCATGGATGCTTTGTGTCTGTATGACTGTCTTGTGTTTTTTGTTTTCACAGATTTTGCATTGTGCTGTTGGTGAGTGCTATCTATGTTTTACTTATCCCTGTTATGTGCCTATAAATTAACGTTTGCCATGTATGTCATATACAGTCTATTCTTGTTGTTGGCACCCTGGTAAAAATGGTATAAAGAAAAATGTGAAGGAATTCATTCTGGGGATGAAAAAACAAATCAGCTGTGGCAGGATCGCCATGGGAAGGTGGAGCCGTCGCTGATGGACTTTCCATGCTCTACTAGGGTTGCGGGGGGCAAGGTTCCCCATGGACATCGAGGGGAGAACGTTTTGGGTGCTGGGCAGATACACCCAGGAGAGGGCGCCAATCTATCGCTGGGCACACACTCACACACATACACTCTATATGGGGCAACTTAGAGAATTCAATTTACCTTGATTCATGTTTTTGGACTGAGGGGTGAAACCGGAATACCCTATATAGAGTGTGTTTGTGTGAGTGTGTGCCCAGCGATGGATTAGCGCCCTGACCTGGGTGTATCTGCCCAGCCCCTGAAACATTCTCCCTTGGATGGGCATGGGGAACCCCCCGTGACCATAGTAGAGCATTAAGCAGTAGGTAATGGTTGAATGGATTTCATCTTGATGGCAAAGACACACTGACCCACCCTAAATCGAGCCGAGAGGTATTATTTGGCTTACTTAGAAAAATATTCAAATTGCATTATAAGTCATTCATTCATTATCACCCGCATTATCCTCTATTAGGGTCGCGGTGGGGTTCCCCATGCCCATCCATGGGAGAACGTCTCGGGCGCTGGGCAGATACACCCAGGACAGGGTGCCAATCTATTGCTGGGTACGCACTCACTCACTCAAACACGCTCTATATGGGGCAATTTTGAGAATTCAATTGGCTTGATCCATGTTTTTGGACTGTGGGAGGAAACCGGAGAACCCGGAGAAAACCCACGCAGGAGAACATGGAAACTCCACCCAGATGGGGATTTGAACCGGGAATCCCTAGTGCTGAGAGGCAAACGTGCTAACCACTAAGCCACCGTGCCGCCCATTATAAGTCAAAATACATAAAAAAATTAAAAAATAAATAAAAAAAAGATTTTCTGACTGAAGTGTCACGGGAATGCTGGTCTGCAAAAACGCAACTTACATTCAAGATCCAACACTAAACACAGGGAAGGGTGGGCTTTAAATGTGTAAGGGATGGTCACCTGACAAGACACATCCGCACCAGAGCTTCACAAATAACACAGAACAATATCAGGACCTGAAGTTCTGTTTGGCAGTGCCGGTTATACTACCAGCATGACCAGCAGAGGGTGCTGATGTGACCATTAGGATTTTATTCTTTGCAGTGTAAGGAGTGATTACTCTAAATGAACTGTATGTTCACTGTTAACTGTGGTTTTAAGCGTGGGATGTAAATCAAAGAGCAGCTGAGAGGTGCACAAAATGTTAAATGTATGGTCGCCAACAACTGTGACACACATAATTGAAATGACTAGTTTTTAATCAAGATTTTTTATTTAATAATACATTAAATTTGGATTTTTTTAGTGTGAAATAGAATGCTAAATAGTTCAAATTTGTTTTTACAATATGTGCTAATAGGTGTGAATGTAACTGTATGTATCTCATTATTTATGTTGGTGGTCTTGTCAGACTGTGCATGTTGTGTTGTCATGTAGTTCACAGGTTTACTCATTTTTTTTACTCATGGATTTGCGGGCAGAGAGCACAGTCCACAACTCACTACCTTTTCATTCAAAGCTAGTTCTTACAGCGTGTATACAGCCCAGCACTTTGCAGTTAACTGCTTACTGTCCGAAAATTCTTACTTTTGTTTATTTCAGCCAAGGTTTTCTGAATAATACTTTCGGGTATTGTGTATCTGTCTGATGTTTGTGCGTTCTTTAGGCATTGTGCCTTCCTCTGTGGTGCTGACTGGATTTCAGGTGATGTCAAGAGTATTTCTCACATGGGCTGTCACACACAGCGTTCGAGAAGTAAGTTCTACCTGCATGCACTGTCTGGTTCCTTTAATACATGGAGCATAAAAAGAAAATGGCTAAATTAGGGAGGGCTGCAGCTTGACTGCTGAGCGTATGCAGTACAAAATAATGTCGACTTACAAAATAACAAAAAAAGCAAAAAGCTTTTATAGTAAAAAAAAAAATAGTTACTAAAGTGAAATATATATTTTGGTATTTTTTTAAAAATGGGAATAATAATAAATAATTTATTTATTTATTAATGGTGCGGCGGCACAGTGGCTTAGTGGTTAGCACGTTCGCCTCTCAGCGCTGGGGATTCCCGGTTCGAATCCCAATCTGGGTGGAGTTTCCATGTTCTCCCCGTGTCCGCGTGGGTTTCCTCCGGGTTCTCCGGTTTCCCCCCACAGTCCAAAAACATGGATCAAGTCAATTGAGTTCTCCAAATTACCCCATATAGAGTGTGAGTGTGTGCCCAGCGATAGATTGGCGCCCCGTCCTGGGTGTATCTGCCCAGCGCCCGAAACGTTCTCCCCTGGATGGGCATGGGGACCCCCCCCCCCCGCGACCCTAATATAGATGAATATTAATGGTGCCTTTCAGGGCACTCAAGGACACCTAACAAAAGTTAAAAGGACACAGTATAAAAAAGGGTAAAAAAATTAAATCAAACAAACAGATTTAAATACATTTATTCATTCAGCCAGACCGTTTAAAATCATAGGCAAACAATGAGAAGTCAGGAATATGTAAGTGTAAAAAGGTGGGTTTTAAGCCGGGATTTAAAGGTAGATAGACATTTGCGAATTTGGATAGAGAGGGTGTTCCAGAGAGATGGGGCAGAGTGGCTAAATGCTCCCACGGGGACAGGCGGACAATGTTTTAATAATAAAATAAAGATTACGAACATAAAACCAGTTTAAAAGAACATTAATATGATTTTTACTTCTGCTTGATATCATCATTGGGATTTGAGTATGTGAGTTAATAAGCAGTGTGTTTTATCTTTTTAGAGTGAAGAGCTTTAAAATACTGAGCAGGAAATGGCACTCTGTAGTAATATAAAGGATTCGATGAGACTTTATTGTTAGGTACATCACATGTGGTACATGGAATGAAAATGAAATTCTGCTTCAGTTTTGACCCTAAGAAATAGCTGTAGAATTAAAATTTTAGAATTTAAATATAGGCTTGGACGGCACGGTGGCTTAGTGGTTTGCACGTTCGTCTCTAAGCACTGGTGATTCCAGGTTTGAATCCCAATCTGGGTGGAGTTTCCATGTTCTCCCCATGTCTGTGTAGGTTTCCTCGGGGTTCTCCGGTTTCCTCCTACAGTCCAAAAACATGGATTAAGGTCAATTAAATTCTCCAAATTTATGGAGTGTGTTTGTGTGGTTCTTTGTGAGTGAGTCTGTGCCCAGTGATGGATTGGCGCCCTGTATTGGGTGTATCTGTCCAGCGCCCGAAACATTCTCCCCTGGATTGGCATGGGGAAACCCCCCCCACTACCCTAGTAGAGGATAAAGTGCAAGATAATGGATGGATTTTGTGGTTAACACGTTCGACTTCTCAGCGTTGGGGATTTCAGGTTCAAATCCCAATCTTGGTGGTGTTTCCATGTTCTCCCCATATATGTGTGGGTTTCCTTGGGGTTGTCGGGTTTCATCCCACAGTCCAAAAACATGGATTCAAGGTAAATTTAATGCCCACAAATTGCCCCATTTTGTGTGAGTGAGTGTGTGCCCAGCAGTTGATTGGCGCCCTGTCCTGGGTGTATCTGCCCAGCGCCCGAAACATTCTCCCCTGGATTGGCATGGATGGATGGAAATATTAGATAAATAATAAAACATGGCAGCATTTGCGAATAATATATCAATTTAAAATGTAGAATAATATATAAACTATAGCAGCAGTGAGATGAGGTCATCGGAAAGTGTCTGTTGAGAAAAAGTGACATAGTGTCACAGTGTTTATGGAGAGTGTCAGTTGATTTAGGTTTTTTAGAGTTTTACAGCTTCTGGTATGTTTCTTAGTCTTTTGGGTTTGCACTTGATGCTCCGCAGCCTCCTGCCTAAAGGGAAGCGGGACAAAAAGGGGGGTGTGCTGGGTGAGTGGGGTCCTTCATAATGCATGAGGCCCGTTTCCTGCATCTGGAGGTGTAGATGTCCATGGTGGTGTGGACGCTCTCCACCACACATCTGTCGAAGGAGATGAGGAATGTGCTCCTGAGTCAGCCTCTCCTCGGCTTTCTGAGGAAGTAGAGCTGCTGAGGTGCCTTCCTGACTAAGGTCGAAGTGTTGGTGTTGCAGTTGAGGTTGTTACTCAGGTGCACAACCAAGTACCTGTAGCTGGAGACCACTTCCAAGTCCCAAGACCACTTCCCAAGTCCAAGACCCAGTTGCAGAGGGTGTAGCTCAGTCCAAGTAGAAAGAGTTTATTGGTCAGGGTCTGAGGGATCATTGTGTTGACAGCGAATATGAAGTACACAAAGGGCATACGGACGTAGGAATCCTTCTGCTCCTTAAAGATAAGTACTAAACAAAGATAAGTCAGCTGGACTGTGGATCAGTCTACAGTCTGCATAATACTGTACATTTATAAGTTTTGGTGCCAGTGTTATCATTATTACTCCATAAGACTGGAGTAAAAACATGCTTGGTGGTTGGTGGGGCAAATTTCCAACTTCTTGATCACACATATAAGCTTGGTTACAGTGTTCTAAAAACATACAGATCTGCACAATGACACAGCATAAGCTAGCTGCAGGATGAAGATAGGCCATGACTGACTCTGCGTGATAAAATACATCGAAGTTTGCAAACAAAGTGTAAAACAAAAAAAAACACAACCCATTTTTAATAATTATAATAAAAGATCTAGACAGTGAGCTTAAGTAGCTGGCACCCATTTTACAGGTTTAATATTTAATTCAAGCAATCTCAATGATCTTTGAAAAAAATTATATTACAAAGTGTTTTAATAGAAGTGGATTTTGCAAATATTAATCTCCAACTTTAATATTTAGAAACAAATCATACCAATAACAGCACAGAGTAAGTAGTATATCATCTAAATGCTATACATTAAACACACTAAGGGCCACCAAAATATCATAAAAGCTTTAATATACAAAACGGAAGCAATTTTTACTAATTGTGAGAGCTGAAACACTAGGTTCTTGGAATTTGAAACATCACCATCAGAGTGACTATTGCTTATTATTTACAGGAATACACGTGATTAATTTTTCATCAAAGAAACTGAATTAATCACGGATAATTCAAAATTGGGCTGTTTTTGCAATTCTTATGATTTTTGTTTTTATTATGATGTGTTCTAGTGCATTGTCATGCCAGTCAAGGTGTTAATACGATAACATAAATGTACAATAGCAGTCGAAAGTTTGGACACACCTTCTTCTTGCTCCGTTGTCTATTTTCTTCACTTACCATGTAGTGTAGATGGACTTTGTTGTTTTTGTGGTTTATTGTCAGTTCTGGGTGGCTTAGTTGTTAGCACGTTCGCCTCTCAGTGCTAGGGATTCCTGGTTCGAATCCCAATCTGGGTAGAGCTTCCATGTTCTCCCCGTGTCTGCGTGGGTTTCCTCCGGGTTCTCCGGTTTCCTTCCACAATCCAAAAACATGGATCAAGGTCAATTGAATTCTCAATAATTGCCCCATATAGAGTGTGTGAGTGTGGGCCCAGCGATGGATTGGCGCCCTGTTCTGGGTGTATTTGCCCAGGGCCTGAAACGTTCTCCCTTGGATGGGCATGGGGAACCCCCCTGCGACCTTAGAGGATAAAGAGGAATATAATTGATGGATGGATGGATGTCAGTCCTTCAGTTACTGTAGACTGATGCTGTGAGGGGGTTTTAGTGCAGGGGTGAGGGATTTAATTAATTTATACTGTACATATAAATAAAAGAGTGTGTGTGGGGGGGGGGGGGGGGGTGCAGGATGGGTCGCTTTGTATAAAAGCGTCAGCTAAGTGACTAAATGTAAGTGAGTCGAAAAGGTGTGTCCAAACTTTTGACATACATATATATATATATATATTAATATATATTAATTGTGCCAGGTCTGTTGGGGTATTATTGTTACTAAGGCTTAGGATATTTTTTACTCATCCTAGAAAAACCCATCTGTGCTGAAACTTGAATGACTGTAAGTTATTTTTTAAGTGAAATCTGCCTGAATTTAATACGATCAATAACACTGTTGTATGCTTAAAGGGTTTTATTTGACATTTGTGCTTGTTATGTAGGTGCTGTTTACTAAAATAACATATGGAGATCTTTTTTTATTATTAATTTTTACAACCATTACCAGCGATAGAGCTTTTTAAATGTTATCTTTATGCCTGGAGTGCTGAGTAAGATCTGAACTCTGCCTGTTCTATTCCTTCATCTGAATGCATCTTTAATTAGTCAACATATAACTGCATGGGGCTGGTTTAACATTTTGTCAAAAGCGAGTGCTTTATAAAGTAAAGCGGTTCATGTGTAAATCCAGTGTCCTCTGTTCTTCTGGCACAGGTCCAGAGTGAGGACAGCGTGCTTCTCTTCGTAATGGCATGGACAGTCACGGAGATCATCCGCTACTCGTTCTACACCTTCAGCTTGCTCAACCACCTGCCTTACCTTATTAAATGGGCAAGGTAAAGTGAAATCGGAAACTTATACATGTGTTTAACTTTGGAGTTTATTAAAAGGATATGCAAATATTACATTTATTTTAAATATGGTAGCTCAGTGGATTGGGTGTTGGGCTTTTAAATTCAAGAAATTTATTTATAGAGCACTTTTTACAATATTACATTGTCACAAAGCAGCTTTACAGTGTTATATGCCTTTAAACCCCAAAAGAGCAAGCCAATGCAATGTTTTTGGACTGTGGGAGACCCATGCGCACACAGGGAGAACATGGACACTCCACCTAGATTGGGATTCGAATCTGGATCCCCAACGCTGAGAGGCGAACGTGCTAACCACTAAGCCAACCCATCTGCCCCATCTATTCTTCTTTTTTAGCCAAACCTGAGGTGACCCATATTTAACAATTGGAATACGATATAAGTCCATTGAGGGTGTCCTGCAGGACTGCCAGCCCAATAGAAATCCAGGTTCCATCCAATAATCGTCATAGCCACAGTGCTTTAGCAGAGCCATGAATAAAGAGCTGACAATGCCTCCAGGAAATTAGCAACACCTCTAAAGTAACAAACAAGAAAAGCAGTTAGAGCTAATAAAAAACAGCATTTAAGTAATAACCAGAGTTTTATTGACACAGTGCAGCATGTGACTCTGGCATAACTGACTAGAGCAGCAGAACTAAAAGAAGCAGATACTGCAGACTCAACTTAGTTGAGAGGGCTCCCTGGAACAGCAAAGTCAGTAGTAAGAAGTGAAGAAGGAACCTGATCATTAGACAATCTGCTTTCAGTGCCTAGATCTTCCCCTGTTCTGAGTTGTCCATTAAAGATACTAAATGTCTCAGTCTCTCTCATCTCAGCTTTCAATAGCCTCCATAGTCACCAGGTAGCATGCATGTAGAAATGCTTTCTCCACTTTTTATTGAACAGCCACTTTTTATTGAACAGCCACTCTATGTGCCTTGTACATCCCCATTACAATACATAATATAATAATGCATTCCATAAAGAATTGAAGTATATAAAAAGTATCACACAATGTTTGTTCCATCCATCATCTTCCGCTTAATCCTCTACTAGGGTTGCGGAGGGGGTTCCCCTTGCCCATCCAGGGGAGAATGTTTCGGGCGCTGGGCAGATACACCAAGGACAGAGTGCCAATCTATCGCTGGGCACTCGCTCACTCACACAGATGCACCTAAAAAAAACTTTTGAGCATTTAATTTACCTTGATCCATGTTTGTGGACTGTGGGAGGAAACCGGAGAACCCGGAGGAAACGCACATGGACATGGAGAGAACATGAAATCTCCACCCAGATTGGGATTCGAACCAGGAATCCCTAGCGCTGAGAGGTGAACGTGCTAACCAATAAGTCACCGTGCCGCCCTCCTTTTGTTCCACAATTACTTTTTAATTTCTTAATACGGCTCTGAGATCAGGTCTCTGCAGCAGCAGCACATATTGGAACATTTGAAACACCTTTCAAATAGCACAGTACAGTGATTATTTTCAAGACGTTCACTGTCCTTGGATGGATTTTGTGCTGCCAGTAGTGCGGTTCTAGAGCTTATCTCTTAGTTTTGACATAATGTACACTTCATAAAGTACTGTACATAAGGTACTTCCCAAGCTATTGGCAACTATACTCGTATGAGGAAGTTGGCACAGTTCCAATGAGCTACTAGCGGAAGCTTGGAAAATATGACTCGAGTTGTGTATGAGTTGTAGGATAAACCATGTGTTTGTATGTATGCATGTGCACATACACTGAAAAAAGAGTGATAACCACATTCTATAAAATTCAATATTTTTATTACCAATTTTCTAAATACCGAGTTGACAGACAGGCAAACGTATACAGACTTCTAATTAAGTTCATGTATCATCATACAACTAGTTCTATGATTTTAGCTTTTGTTTGAGCAACAGTTTGGGGAATCCGTTTTCTCTCCCAGAATGCTTTACCGTGGTTGGAAAGTGAGCTCCATAAAAGGCATGCTTTAATCAACTCGATGTATTAAAAAAGAAAACCTCTCTGTCTGAAATCTTGACCTGAATACCAAGTTGGATTTGCATCAGAATGTCGATTATGAGCCAAGATCAAGTCTTACATTAATAACACAAACAATCCTTACTAAATTGCCCTGATTTTCCCATAGCGACATAAATATTGTAGAAAGAAATATCAATGTGAAGAATGTTAACTTCATGAGTAAATGTTTAAATTTTGATGTTCTTAATATAGTGATCAGGTGTCCAAATGTTTTATATACATTTATATTACATTTAGTTATTTAGCAGACGCTATCAAACCTGATCATTATCTGATCCTGCCCTTTCATTTTATTATTTTTAAAAATTATTTCTTTATATTAATATCTATGATATATATAAATAAATACTGTGCAAAAGTTTTAGGCAGGTGCGAACTGCTGTAAACTAAGAATGCTTTCAAAAATGGAAATAATTGTTTATTTTTTATCAATTTACAAAATGCAAAGTGAGCAAAAAAAGAAAAATCTAAATCTAAGACTGGAGTTTCAAGATGTCTTGTTCAAGCTCTTTTGAAGAAGCACAAAGAAACGGGCAACGTTGAGGATCATGGATGCCGTGGTCGGCCAAGAAAACTTAGTGCAGCCGAAGAAAGTTTCCCTTCGAAATCGGAGGATGACCAACTGTGCCATCACCTCAGCACTGGCAGAAACCAATGAGACCCTGGTACATCCGTCTACTGTCCGGAGAAGTGGGCTTCATGGAAGAGTTGCAGCCAAAAAGCCATTCCTCCGACATGGAAACAAGGCCGAAATTTGAAATATTTGGCTGTAGCAGAAGGTCGTTTGTTCGCCGAAGGGCTGTGTACCTAGAAGAATTAATGCTGTTTTGAAGGCAATGGGTGGTCACACCAAATATTGATTTTATTTACATTTCTCTTCTGTTCATTCACTGCATTTTGTTGATGAAAATAAACTATTAACACTTTAATTTTTAAAAGCATTCTTAGTTTACAGGATTTTTTTTTACACCTGCCTAAAACATTTGGTTAATTGAAGGTCAATTGAATTCTCCAAATTGCTCCATATAGAGTTTGTGTGAGTGAGTGTGTGCCCAGCCATAGATTGGCACCCTGTCCTGGGTGTATCTGCCCAGCGCCCGAAACGTTCTCCCCTGGATGGGTTTGGGGAAACCAAACTGCACTTTCCCACGCAGAATACAATAAAAATTATTTTTTCCCATTATTTTCGCCCCTGAAATGTAAATTCAGACAGAACTAATCCATTACTGAAGCAGTGGTTATGTTCCAGAGACCCCGCGATGTAGCGGTGTTATTTTATAATTTATATAATTTAGTTTAACGCTTCATAAACACACTATGATATTAAACACTTAAACCTACAGAAGTTTAGTAACATATAAAGTGCAAAATGGCACAATTATAACCTATATATGCTTCATATGCTGTAGTGGATGACCCTGGTTTCAAGCATTTAATAAACGTACTGGACAATAACCCCCCTATGTATAGTACATCTATTTTTAGTGTAAATGTATTTTTAGTAGATTCTGTAAACAAATGCATTTAGTCGAACAGATTTGTCAGCCGTTTTTTAATGATTACAGTCTGCTTATTAGAACCTTTATTGTTTAATCACTTTACTGATATCTGTCTTCTGTGTCTGCAGATATACATTTTTCATTGTTCTCTACCCCATGGGTGTGGCAGGAGAACTTCTGACTATCTATGCTGCACTGCCGTATGTTCAGAAGACGGGTCTTTATTCGGTCACCCTGCCCAACAAGTATAACTTCTCCTTTGATTATTATACCTTCCTCATCATCACCATGGTCTCCTACATTCCGTGTAAGTGCTATATATATTTACATTTACATTTAGCAGACGCTTTTATCCAAAGCGACTTACAAATGAGAACACCACAAGTCAGAAGCCATGGAGAAAACCAACTATACTGTAAATTCATCAAACCTGATTGTTATTCGAAGCTGCGCCCTCCCCCCCCCCTTTTTTTTTTATTTATTTTTTAATTTATTATTATTTTTTTTTATTTTATAACAGGTATTTATATGGACATGGCATCAAACTTTCTGCCGGATCTGGTTTAATCCATTGTGCTGATTCAGGATGCTAATGTCATTATGTCACACGATTTCTGAAACTCTTAATACAGTTCTGTTGATTTGCTCCTCTGCTCAACAGTGTTCCCCCAACTGTATTTCCACATGCTGCGGCAGAGAAAGAAGGTCCTGGCTCACGTGGGTGACTACAGCAAAGTGGAATAAACAAGCCCTGGCTTCTTCGCACACGATGGAAACTGACCACAAGGAGGAAAGGAGGGAAATAACCTTTCCGATCCGGACAAGACTGATTGCAAATAAAAGCCACTTTTTAATATCTATTCTTTAATATAGGGAGCCCTTTTTTTTGGAAAACAAAATGAGATTAGTTCAAATCTAGTTTGGAAGTGGGCTCCTTAAGTGATTTGGTTATTAGCATTAATAAGGATAGGATACTGTATGATGGTTGGAGCCGCCCTTTATGCTATTATAACACATGCTTCATTTGTGTGTTTAATTTATGTGGTCTAATAATTGAGGCGCTAATAGAGTTGATTATAGCTACGTTTTGCTGACTTGCGGAAATGGAACTTTCCCATTGTTAGTGATTATCAATTCAGAAGAATGACCGACCTGTTCCAACATTCTGTCCTGTTGCCTGTGTGTTAAAGTATCGGTGCAATTTGGATGCACATTTATGGGCCAGATTAAGTTGTATTTCCATGTGTTCTCTTTCCTTTCCACCCTCTTTCCTTGGTGTGGTGTCGTATGGGTGAAAACAGATTTGTGCAGTGTAATGCTCTCGCTCACAGCTTGAGTTCCGTATCAGTGTGTGCCGTTTGGAAGGCGTTGTATTAATGATTGAAGCGGCAATGTGTTGTTTCTAAGCAGGGTGTACATTTTATAATGGTGAACTGATTTGTTGAAAATTCCTCCTGAAGGATAACCATCGCTTGGTGACCCCTTGAAGCGGACGAACGAGGCTCGGCGAGCGCGTGCCAGCAGGAAAGCTGCAAAATTGGATTAGCCTGTGTCCAGTCAGGCAGTCCTAATGAGTAACATCTAATAATGTGCCGCGCCATCCAGGAATCAGGAGTTGCTAAGCGATGTGTTGTCCTGTCTGCTCACCGCATAATCAACAGAAAGGACCGTAGCAAGTTCAGGCTTTAAGGCTGGACTTGCTCATTAGGCTTAATGAACAACTTGCAGACTGACCGTCCTCCACTATTTGGATCTGAACATCACTTGTGGAGGTTCTAGTCTAACAGGAGCCAGTTGCACTAATTCTCACCACTCATTATTGTTCACACCTGAGGGACACTAATGTCATCCGGTCAAGATGAGTGAAGGGAAATGCTGAACCGGACTTTTTCTTTGGGATTTTTTTTTAATTCTGGCTGCATCTACAGTATGTGATTGATAGCATCTATTTGCTAATAGGTATTTTAATAGGTAACGCCCCTGGAAGCTAGTACCCATTTAACCCGAGTAACAATGCTGTCTAGATTCAAAGACATAATCGATATGGCATGAACAGCTGAGGTGCAGCCTTATTTACAACTGCATGAAGGGGAAATTTCTAGATGATTTGAATGATGTAGTGCACTACTACTATACAAGCTAACTCTGACGCATGACCTCTAAAGCTTTCAGACAGCCAGGGGTTTTTGATACTATGGGACAGCATGGGACCATGACTTTGTATGAGCAGTAAAACAGTTCTATATTTACAATAAACTAATTATCTGCAACAATAAGTGAATGCGTTTTTATTTCTTCAACTGTTTTATGGCTTTGACAAATATAGTGCTTAGCATGTTCACCTCTCAGCTCTGGGGATCCAGGTTCGTATCCCAATCTGGCTGGAGTTTCCATGTCCTCCCCATGTCATGTGGGTTTCCTCCCACAGTCCAAAAACATGGATGTAAGGTAAATTGAATGCTCTAAATTGCCCCATATAGAGTGTGAGTGAGTGTGCCCAGTGATAGATTGGCTCCTTATCCTGGGTGTATCTGCCCAGGGCCTGAAATGTTCTCCCCTGGATGGACATCCACCCCCCCCCCCCCCCCCCAAACCTGAGACACTCGTGATTCATTAATGGATGAATCTGTCAAAATGAATAGCTATTTCATGACAACCACATGATTACATGGTTCTAATTTATCTCTGGGTGGCACAGTTGCTTAGTGCTTAGCACGTTCGCCTCTCAGCACTGGGGATTCAGGTTCGAATTCCAATTTGAATGAGTTTCCTCTGTGTTCTCCAGTCCAAAAACAGGCATTTAAATTCAATTGAATTACCAAATTGCCCCATGTAGAGTGTGTTTGTGTGAGCGAGTGAGTGTGTGTCCAGCGATAGATTGGCACCCTGTCCTGGGTGTATCTACCCAACACCTGAAATGTTCTCTCCTGGACGGACATGAGGAACCCTCCTGCAACCCTCGTAGAGGATTAAGCATAAGATAATGAATGGTTTATCTCTGCTCTCTTAAAATATATACCTGTACTGGATTAGCAAATTGGTAATAAAGTTCAGTCATCATTCACATGATGGCAGTAGAGATCTTTCTATTTAATAGTGGTGGCGTGCGAGTTTCAGGGAATTCAGGAAACCATTAAAAGAATGCATTTTCTATTAGAATAACAGGTACACAGTAGTGAAAATGAAGGGTCAGGTTTTTATTTGTTATTAATAAGGTGCTAAATTGAGCATGGTACACTTTATGATTAGGTCCTCTAGGGCTGTCAGCCTGGCTGCAAACCACTAAATGTTTGTTGGCCTCTTGGAATCTGTTAGAACTCATTTTTTCTTTTTTTTTTTTATAAAGCCCAGAGAGATATATAGGAATGGCCAAATGTACTATGCAAGAACTGAACTGTACACAATGACTGGCACACTCATCTAGAATAGAATAGAATAGAATAGAATAGAATAGAATAGAATAGAAAGCCCCTATTGTCATTACACACAGCACAACAAGGTTGGACACTGCTTCTTAAAGGGGCCACAGCATCATATATGAACTGAAAAACTAAGACTACTGTGTGGGCAGCACTGTGGTTAGCAGGTTTAGTGGTTAGCAGGTTTGCCTCTCAGTGCTAGGGACTCCTGGTTCAAATCGCAATCTGGGTGGAATCTGGAATCACGTGTCCGCGTGGGTTTCCAATGGGTTTTCTGGTTTCCTCCCCCCAGTCCAAAAACATGGATCAAGGTTAATTGAATTCTCCAAATTGCCCCATATAGAGTTTGTCTGCCCAGTTATAGTGGCACCCTGTCCTGGGTGTATCTGCCCAGCACCCGAAACTTTCTCCCTTGGATGGGCATGGGGAACCCCCACCCCCACCCTCCCATGCGATATTATAATATGTTAGTAAGTGCAGTTTCCTGTTTAGCATCATGATGGCTTCGGGAAAGAAGCTGTCCCTGAGTCTGTTTGGCTTGGCCGGTACGGACCTGTAGCACCTAACAGAAGGCTCAGTGTTGTGGTGGCTCAGTGGTTAGGATGTTGGACTATCAATCTGAAGGTTGTGGGTTCAAATCCCAGGTCCACTGATGTTAACAATGTGGGTCCTTGAGCAAGCCCCTTAACCCTCAATGTTCCAGGGATGCTGTGGCCAACCCTGTGTTTTCTTTGTAAGTCGCTTTGGATAAATGACCAAATGTAATGCAAATGTAAGGCGTCGGGTTGAAGAGGTGGAAGCCGGGGTGGGTATTGTCCTTTGGAATGTTTCTGGTGTTAGGGTTTGTAACTAGAAGCCGGGTTTCGAACACAACTTACACTGATGCTATATGAAATGCAAGGAGATTTATTGAAGTAAGGCAGTAATATGGGTAAGACAAAAATGGCAGTGATGAGACGATAGATGTGGCTTCAGAAGACGAGTTCAGAAGAGCAATGAGGAGCAACTAGGAGACACAGAGGAGAGAAGGCAAGTAGCATATAAGCAAAGCCTGCAATGGTGAACCTAGGAATGGTAATCGCATTGTGGCTTGGAAAACCAATTCTCTGGCGCTGGAATAGAGGAAAGGAGGGGTTTTGAAGGCTGCCAGGAGGTTGCCTGCAGGTGAGGATGATTGAGGTTAATGAGGGGGTGGAGTCAGAGAGACATGGAAGTGCAGACACTTAACACCAGGCTTTGGTGAGACAGTTGTAGGAGTTGTAGACAGAGGTTATGGAAGGCGGAGAGCAGCCATTGATTTTTTTTCTGCAGTGTTGGTAGGCTCATAAGTCAACAGGCTCTCAATGGTGGAACAGTAGAAGGTCCCCAGCAGTCTTGTGTGTAGCTCCTTCCTTTGCACCATCAGGAAGTGTAGCCACTACTGGGCCTTCTTGACCAGTGCAAGGTTGTTGACTGTCCAGGAGAGGTCCACAGAGATGTGTACTCCAAGGAATTTGACACATGTTCATTGTTGATGTACAGTGGGGCAGGGGTCTTTAGTCTTGGTGATATTCAGTGCCAAGTAGTTAGCTGCACTCCACAGTTTCAGGACCTTGTCTCTGTAGACCTCAGTGTTTTGTTGTCCAATATTTGGAAGCAATAACTGAAATCAGTCCATCTGTTATTTTGCAAGTGCTGTGTGTCAGATGGGACTTATGAACTTATCGCTGACCAGTTCAGAACTTTCCATGATTTTCTCGTGAGTCATTCCTGGGTGCTATTTGAAGGATGCATCGGGCTGTTGTCCTGAAGAAATACCAAGTTCTCTGGTGAACACCCAGCTTTCTGACACTGGGCCTTTATTTCTATGCAGTCTAAAATCTTTTGGTATTCTTTAGATGTCATAACATGCAGAGTCAAAGCATTCATTGTCAGAAAAGAAGCAAAACAATCACCAAACATCTAAATATTCACTATGATTGACAGTAGGCCGGCTCTGATATTTTTGCAGTCTATAAAGTTCGCCTTTCAGCGCTAGGGATTCCAGGTTCGATTCCCAATCTGTGTGGAGTTTCCATGTTCTCCCCGTGTCCACATGAGTTTCCTCCGGGTTCTCCGGTTTCCTCGCACAGTCCAAAAACATGGATCAAGGTCAATTGAATGCTCTATATTGCCCCATATAGAATGTGCTTGTGTGAGTGAGTGTGCTCAGTGATAGATTGGAGCTCTGTAGGCATATAGGCAAGGGGAACCCCACTGTGACCCTAGTAGAAGATAAAGTGGAGGATAATGTCAAAAAACATGGATTTAAGATAAATTGAATGCTCAGAATTGCCCCATATAGAATGTGTTTCTGTGTGTGTGTGTGTGTGTGTCTGTGTGAGTGAGTGTGTGCCCAGGGATAGATTGGCACCCTGTCCTGGTTGTATCTGCCCAGCGCCCAAAACTTTTTCCCCTGTATGAGCAGGGGGGACCCCCCCACCCCGTGACCCGTTAATAGAGGATTAACTGAGTGATTGAATGAACGAATAATCATTTCATAATCATTTAAAATAAATATGGCCATCAAAATGAAATTAAAAATTGTAATTTACATTACATGTACATTTAGTTATTTAGTCTTACCTCTATTAAAAAATGTTTAAAATGTTTATGTACCAGGTTTAACATAAAAACTATATTCTATATAGTCTACATTATTACAATTAAATGTTAAATTTGGGCATATACATGATAGTAAAGTGTCACATCAATGCATAAAAATATTTTTGTTGTGAAAACAAATGACTCTCATCTTCCGATTAATCCTCTACTAGGGCTGCGGGGGCATCCATGAGAGAATGTTTCGGGTGCCACTCACTCACTCACTCACTCACTCACTCACTCACTGACACAGACACACACACGACACACACACAAACACACTCTATATGGGGCAATGTAAAGCATTCAATTCAATGTAAAGCATTCAATTTGGCGAATTTGGCAAAATGAGAGGCAAACGTGCTAACCACTAAGCCCCTAAATAAATTAAAATATTTTCTTTTATTTTAATGATGCAAATTGAAGGAAAATCGTCACCTTGCAAGAAAGGTGTGGATTCGAGTCCCACAAGCAATTAAATCAGAATCAGAATCAGATTTATTGGTGAGGTAGTTAAACCTCACCAATAAATCTGATTCTAAATAATTTTTTTAATAATTTTTTTATTATTATTTTTTTAAAGATATTTCTGTAGTCTTTATGTTCTAATAAATTCAGAAATAGACTCTAGCATCCCTTATGATCATATATGTTAAGGACAATCATTCATTCATTCATTCATTCATTATCTCCCGCTTTATCCTCTATTAGGGTCGCGGTGGGTTTCCCCATGCCCATCCAGGGGAGAACGTCTCGGGCGCTGGGCAGATGCACCCAGGACAGGGTGCCAATCCATCACTGGGCACACACTCACTCACACCGACACACTCTATATGGGGCAATTTAGAGAATTCAATTGACTTGATCCATGTTTTTGGACTCTGGGAGGAAAATGGAAAACCCGGAGGAAACCCACGCAGACACGGGGAGAACATGGAAACTCCACCAAGATGGGGATTCGAACCGGGAATCTCTAGTGCTGAGAGAAGAACGTGCTAACCACTAAGCCACCATGCCGCCCATGTTAAGGACAATCAGCTTAGAAAATTTAAAAAACTTTAGTACGTAGCAGCCATGCGCGAATAAGTGAAGCTGAATAAGAATCAGGTAAACTTGGTACATCTTGTAAGAAATAAAACGACATTCATTCATTCACTCATTCATTCATTCATCCATTATCTTCTGCTTATTCCTCATTATTAACATTATGAGGTTAACGAAATCCAGACACAGAGACAGTTTCCCTTAATGTTTTCATTGACATCCAAGTTAACCCATTAATTAATTTATTTATTATCTTCCGCTTTATCCTCTACTAGGGTCACGGAGGGGGGGGTTTACTTATGCCCATCCAGGGCAGAACGTTCCAGGCGCTGGGCAGATACAACCAGGACATCTATTATTGGGCACACACTAACTCACACAGTCACACACCATATGGGGCAATTTGGAGCATTCAATTGACCTTGATCCATGTTTTTGGACTGTGGGAGGAAACCGGAGGAACTGGAGAACCCGAAGGAAAGCTACGCTGACACAGAGAGAACATTGGGATTTGAACCTGGAATCACCTGCCCTGAGAGGAGAACTTATTAACCACTATGCCACCCCTATACAAACCAAAAAAAGTTCATTATTGTCAGTAAAGAATGACATGTTTATTAAAATGACAATTTAAAGGCAGTTTAACTGGCAGTAATGTATCAGTGTTCTGAAAGGTGTT
This sequence comes from Corydoras sp. C115, assembly GCA_019802505.1. Lineage (NCBI taxonomy): Eukaryota > Metazoa > Chordata > Actinopteri > Siluriformes > Callichthyidae > Corydoras > Corydoras sp. C115. The sequence goes on along the minus strand of JAFMOC010000042.1, from coordinate 291,650 downwards.
AAATGTTAAAGACTCACCATACTGCTTGGTCCTCTGTGCAGTCCTAAAAAAGGGTGACATCAAGCCACTTCATGTGTCGCATTGTGTGCCTGCGTTCCTGAATTATATGCGGTGTGATGAGTAACACAACATAGGCTTTCCTTTTGCCACAGATGTCGAGTCGACTTTCTACCTCTGCTGTCGACTCGGAGATAGAATAACAATGCCCCACCACCAATTCTGCTTTTGTACCTTTTAACACAAAACAAAGAGGCGGAACAATGACACAATACTCCTGCCATAAACAAGCATCTGTAAAAAGGGCTAATGAATACAGTCAATACCAAGAGAATTGGAACAGTGATTCATTCAGTCAATTCATTAGTTCATGCTATGTACTGAAAGCATTTGGGTTTCAGATTTAAAGATGAATGTTATTAGAAAATGTCTTTTTTATCATTAACTTCTAGATGTGTTCGACATCATAGAACACAGTGCACACTGTTTTAGACCATTGTTTCGTAGACAGGCAAAAATATTGGAACATGGAACTGACAGGTGTTTCTTGTTTTCTCCCTCGGTGTCCTGATAGAGCGAGAGTTTAAACAAATAGCTGTGAATGTCTACACTTGGATTTAGCCTTGAATTTCATGTTTCTTGTCAGAAGGAAAGCCAACATATGGGACAAAGCTGTCTATGGGGAAAAAAACAAGCCATTTTTAAACTAAGGAAAGAAGGAAAATAGAAGGAAGGTATTGCACAAACATCATATCCAAGGCAACCATTTGAAATGCGCTGAATAAGAAAGAAACTACTGCGTTACTGAACAACAGGCGTCAAAGAGGCCAACCAATGAAAATGACAACAGCCGATGACAAAGACATTTCTAAGAGGTGTAAAGAAAACCCCCCCAAAACAACAGGTTTTTTTTGTTATCACCAAGTGCCTCCAAAAAAATAAAAAAATTTATAAAATACACAAGATATACCACAAGATCGAAAAACAGCCAGATTAAAAAAAAAAAAGTTAAGTTTTATGGACCAACAATCCCAGAATGAACAAGTTCCAACATCATAAAACGATCTGTGTGGAGGAAGAAATGATAGATTCTTTTTTCAAATAAATCTGTGAATCACGGTGGCGGTAGTTTCATGGCTTGGGCTTGCGTTGCTACTTTTGAAACATATATTATATATTATGCTCTTTGATAATACAAATCTTGATGTTTTTGGCCAATAACAAAGAAAATATCATTAAAATTATTTAGGTGTGTTTATACATCTATTATCTTCCACTTAATCCTATGCAAGGGTCACGGGGTGGGGGGTGGGGGGATGTGGATGGTTCCCCATGCCCCTCCGAGGAGAACGTTTCGGGAGCTTAGCAGACACACCCAGGACAGGGTGTGCACACACTCACTCACTTACACATACACACTCACTATATATTTGGACTGTGGGAGAAAACCAGAGAACCGGACCATGGAAACTCCACCCAGATAGGGATTGGAACCCCAGCGCTGAGAGGCGAATGTGCTAACCACTATACCACATTGCCACCCGAGATTTATCATGTGGCACATCAATGATCCAAAACAGAGGAACAACTCAACCAAGTAGGGAAAGTGATAGAGATTAATAGTGGACTGACCAAGTTACTTAGCAGACTGTGACCCAATTAAGCTTGCAAAGTGAAATTAGAATGCTACAACCCTTAAAACAAATAAAACAACTGGTAGAGACTGTGTGAAAGCCTTAAAGTTCACTACAAAGGAAGTAAAAGTCTTCATAGACTTGATGTATTTAATGCAAGTGGTGGCTGTGCAGATATCATGCGTGCTATTACAGTATATATTAGGTCTATCTATCTATCTATCTATCTATCTATCTATCTATCTATCTATCTATCTATCTATCTATCTATCTATCTATCTATCTATCTATCTATCAAACTATATGGGGCAATTTAGAGCATTCAATTTTACCTTAAATTCATGTTATTGGACTGTGGGAGGAAACCTGAGAACCCGGAGGAAACCCATGCGGACATGGGAAGAACATGGAAACAGATTGGGATTCGAACCCAATAATGGTCACAGGTTATCCATAAGTGCACTGAATTTGTTTTATAATGGAAACATATTTGGAAATATTTGCATATTTGGATTTCACAGCTTTGCACTTAAGAACAGCTAAGTCTGGCTTTTGCCTGTTTTATAGATCATAGATGAAGATGTATATATGCACATTTTAGTTAGAAATAGAAAAATTTATTGTTGGAACAGTATAAGCAGGTGGTAAGTGGTATGTGCAAATTAATAACATATTTGTTGGGCATAGTTGCCTAACATCACATCACCTAACCATATGTTACATTACATTACATGTACATTAGGCCATTTTATCCACAATGACTTACAAAGCAAGCACAGGGTTGACCAAAGCATCCCTGGAGCAATGAGGGTTGAAGATCTTGCTTAAGGACCCACATTGGTAACTTTAGTGCACCTGGGATTTGAACCCACAACCTTCAGATTGACATCCTAACACCCTAACCACTGAGCCACCACACCAAACTGATGAGTGGGGTGAGTAGTGGCAAATACTCGATACTCAAGACAAAGCAAAACAGGTCACAACCATTTCTTTAAAACCCTGTTGAATAATGCAAATTGTACAATATAAACTGTGTGTTACGCCACACTGTATAAAATATCTCATTTATTGGTGGAGCCTATAGCTAAAGCTTATTTAAAAAATATAAACAAGTTAATTTTATGGTCTAAATGTAGTTCTTCTCCAGTATGAGTTCCCAATCGCAAAACATTGTGGGTTGTGTTAAAAGTTGTGGAAATGTTCCTAGGGCTAAATAAATTGTGCAACTCTAGTCAGTTGTTTATAAAATTCAGACAACTTCATAGCTGAAAAGTTGACACATAAATTATGGTCCAAAAACATGGATTCAAGGTAAATAAAATGCTCTAAATTGTCCCATATAGTGTGCCCAGTGATAGATTGGCATCCTGTCCTGGGTGTATCTGCCCAGCGCCTGAGATGTTCTCCCCTGGATGGGCATGGGGAATCCCCACTGCGAACCTAGTAGAGGATAAAGCGGAAGATAATGAATGAATAATATGAACCAAACACAGCCACAGTGCACCATGGCAAATGATCTCATCTTAGTTTAGTACCCCACTTCTTCAGTGGCTATAAAACGCAATTCACACTCGTTCTGAAACGCATACTCCCGTACTAAGCAGAAGGATTTCGGCGTACAATATAAACTATGTTACGCCACATTTTTTCAAATATTTAATTTATTGGTGGAGCCAAAACTATACAATTAAAAAAGCTATACAAGTTAGTTTAGTTGATGGCCGTGCTTAGTTTATAGTCAAAATTTAGTTTTTCACCAGTAGGATTTGTGGGTTTTGTTAAAAGTTGTTGAAATGTTCCTCCTAGGGCTAAATAAATTATGCAAATCTCTAGTCAGTTGTTTATGAAATTCAGACAACTTAATAGCTGAAAAGTTGACACATAAATTATGGTCATTTTCATCCACTGCATCCAACATCATGAAAGATTTAAGGAGTCAGGGGAAATCTCTGTGTGTAAAGGTCAAGAGCAGAAAGCAGTGGTGTTTGTGTTTGACCATTAAGTCATCATGTGGTATTGTTTGAAAAACCATCATGCTAGCGCAATAGACATCAGCACATGCGTTGATATCACATCTGTCTCCTATTAAAAATGTATGGCGCATCATGACGAAGAGATCAGACATTGGGGACACAGACTGCTGAGCATGAATGAACAAACAAACATTCCACTTGCAAATCAATTACTATCTTGAATTTTTCATAATAGTAATAAAGTATATCAAGGTGATGTGACCCAGTGGAGAAAATGAACTCAAGTGTTGCAGATTTTAATTGCTAAATTTATTTAAGTTTAACAAACAGACCATCAGTTCATCAATAAAATTTTTGATTTATGCAAATCATATGGTTAAAAAACCAGCCTTACAACCTGAAGGTCCCCGGTTTGGTTCTTGGTCCCACCAAGTACTATGCCTGAAGTACACTTAAACAAGGCACCTAGCCTCAATTGCTCCCCGGGCACCATGTATAAGGCTGCCTATTGCTCTGGGCACATGTGCTCACTTCGTGTGTGTACTTACAAACTCCTCTGTTTGTAAGTACAGTAGGGAAAATAAATCAGTTTATTGAAGTTAATTACTGAAAATCTTTTTTTCCTCCTTTTTGTTAAATGAAGATACAGTTAGTTGTTAGCTAACCACTGTTGGCTAGTTGTTAGCTAATACACCTAGGACAGGGTGCACCTCTCAGTGCTGGTAATAAAGGTTCGAATCTCAATCTGGGTGCAGTTTCCATGTTCTCCCCGTGTCCGCATAAGTTTCCTCTGGGTTCTTTTACGTTCGCGTGGGTTTCCTCTGGTAAATTGAATGCTCTAAATTGCCCCATATGGTGTGTGTGTGTCCGTGTGAATGAGTGTGTGCCCAGCGATACAGTGACGCCCTATCCTGGGTGTATCTGGCTAGCGCTCACAAAGTTCTCCCCTGGATGGACAACCCCCACCCCCCTTCACCACCCTACAGTAGTAGAGGATTAAGCGGAAGGTAATGAATGAATGGATTCAAGGTAAATTGATACTCTAAATTGCTTGTTTGTCTTTGTGATTGAGTGTGCCCAGCGATTGATTGGCGCCCTGTCCTAGGTGTATCTGCCCAGCGCCCAAAATGTTCTCCCCTGGATGGACAGAGGGAACCCCCTCCCTCCTCGCAACCCTTGTAGAGGATTAAGCGGAAGGTAATGAATGAATGGATTCAAGGCAAATTGATACTCTAAATTGCCCTATATAGTGTGTGTGTGTGTGTGTGTGTGTGTGTGTATTTGTCTTTGTGATTGAGTGCGCCCAGCGATAGATTGGGGCCCTGTCCTGGGCGTATCTGCCCAGCGCCCAAAATGTTCTCCCCTGGATGGACAGAGGGAACCCCTCCCCTTCGCAACCCTTGTAGAGGATTAAGCAGAAGGTAATGAATAAATGGATTCAAGGCAAATTGATACTCTAAATTGCCCTATAGTGTGTGTGTACATTTGTCTTTGTGATTGAGTGCGCCCAGCGATAGATTGGCGCCCTGTCCTGGGTGTATCTGCCCAGCGCCCAAAATGTTCTCCCTTGGATGGACAGAGGGAACCCCCCCCTCCTCGCAACCCTTGTAGAGGATTAAGCGGAAGGTAATGAATGAATGGATTCAAGGCAAATTGATACGCCCTAAAATGTGTGTGTACATCCTTTGTGATGAGTGCGCCCAGCGATAGATTGGCGCCCTGTCCTGGGTGTATCTGCCCCGCCCAAAATCCTCCCTTGCAGAGGGAACCCCCCCCTTCGTAAGAGGATTAAGCGGAAGGTAATGAATGAATGGATTCGAGTTAAATTGATACTCTAAATTGCCCTATATAGAGTGTGTGTGTGTGTGTGTGTGTGTGTGTGTATTTATCTTTGTGATTGAGTGCGCCCAGCGATAGATTGGCGCCCTGTCCTAGGTGTATCTGCCCAGTGCCCAAAATGTTCTCCCCTGGATGGACAGAGGGAACCCCCTCCCTCCTCGCAACCCTTGTAGAGGATTAAACGGAAGGTAATGAATGAATGGATTCAAGGCAAATTCATTCATTCATTATCTCCCTCATTCATTATCTCTCTCTTCAAATATTCCATTATATCCTCTATTAGGGTCACGGTGGGGTTCCCCATGCCCATCCAGGGGAGAACGTCTCGGGCGTCGGGCAGACACACCCAGGACAGGGCGTCCTCATCCAATCCATCGCTGGGCACACACTCACTCACACAGACACACTCTATATGGGGCAATTTTGAGAATTCAATTGACTTGATCCATGTTTTTGGACTGTGGGAGGTAACCGGAGATCCCGGAGGAAACCCACGCAGACACGGGGAGAACATGGAAACTCCACCCAGATGGGGATTCGAACCGGGGGATTCAAGGCAAATTGATATTCTAAATTGCCCTATATAGTGTGTGTGTATGTTTGTTTTTGTGAGTGAGTGCGTCCAGCGATAGATTGGCGCCCTGTCCGGGGTGTATCTGCCCAGCACCGAAAACGTTCTCCCCTGTGTGGCCCTGGGGACCCCCTCCCCCCAAACGCCCCTCCCCCTCGACCCTATTAGAGGATTAAGCAAAAATAAAGAATGAATGAACAATATAAACCAAACACAGCATCCAAACAGTGTGCCATGTCAGCTGATCTCATCTTAGTCTAGAGCTCCACTTCTTCTCAGTGGCTGCCCGAGGCAATTAACACTCCCGTACTAAGCAGTAGGCTTTCGGTGTCCACCCTACCTAATTCAGCCCTCCTACTACCTAGTACGTGAGTACGCGCTCCCACGGCAGCTCCTCTCCCGCTGTATTTCTGGCCCCTCCCACTCGGCCGGATCGCTCCCTTTGTGTGACAGCCCCGTGCGCCAATCGGAAGGCGGCAAGGACGGTTACTCACTCGTCCCTTCCTTCCGATTGGACAAGGGGCAGCGGTTGGGAATCAGCCTTGGTTGAATGGCGATACAGAGCTGCTACCGTGGGTGATGCATAATCAATAATGCGTGTTAGTCGGGTTTAGCGGTGTGTGTGCAGGAGAGAGAGAGAGAGAGAGAGCGAGAGAGAGAGAGAGAGAGAGAGGGAGGGAGAGACGCACCGTTTGCAGAGTGAAGGCTGAACGCCGCAACACTCCTGACCTCGGATCGCGTCTCCGGCGCGTTATGGACATGCGGGCGACGCGTGATCTGTCCGCAGCACAGCAGCGTCGCATCACAGCCGGGGGGTCGCGACTGTAGGGTAGGCGTGTGAGTCATTGGAAGCATCGTACCCCTCGCTTCTGGACTCGGAGCGCCGCGCATCATATTCGGGATGTAAGCATCCAGTGGGCTGCCGCTGCCGCTGCCGCCTGCGCAGGTGAAGCGGACCGATGGATCAGTGCGGACTGTACGATGGAGTCTTCTTCTGTCCGCTCCGATCCCAGCTGCTTTCCCTCGGCCACGCTGCTCTGTGGGCTCCCAACGGCAAACGATGGCGTGGGGCGAACCTAGTGGAGCTACCGCCGGCATTGCTCGCTGGATCGGCGTAACGACGACTGCACTGATCGCTGCCGCTGCCACTGCTGCTGCTGCTGCCACTGAGCGAGATGAGGAATACCGAGTCCTACTGCAGTAGAGCTTACGCTTGCTTCCCATGAGGCGCCCTTTCCCCACCGAATACCTGCTATTGCTAATTGAATAGGCGTACCAGCAATCAACTCTAGGTTATTATTGGTATTCTTGTTATTAATATCATCATCATCATCATCATCACCATTTGGTTTACCCCACAGCAGGCCTGCGTCTAACTGAACATCCCGGGTTTGTGCAAGGCTCATCAGAATGATGCTCGACGTAGCGATCGGTCAATGATCCGAGTGCATCTTTTCTCGCCTCTACCCAAGGAATATATACACCCAGATTTATTTCTATAGCTCTCTCTTTCTCAATATATATAAGGCGCGATCTGGTATCAGGTGCAGCCGTCCTTCATGTCCAGGTCGAACAGCGTGAGTCCGCCGGGGGTCGCAGCCCCGAGGCTGAGCCGAGGCCCCGAGCACCGATCGGCCTGGACCGAGGCCGAGTCGCTGTCCAACGGATGCCCATACTCGGCCAGGGCGTCGAGCAGAAAGCTAACGCGCACCAGCATCCGCTGGAGGAGGGAGGAGGAGGACGCCGCCGCCGCCGCCGCCGCCACCACCACCACCACCGGGGAGGAGGAGGAGGAGGGGGGCGCGAACTCGATCGTGGCCCGGGTCAGTTTCAGGTCCAAGTCGGCGTGGCAGGAGAGCGCCAAGAACGAGCGCTCTTCCCCGCGCCACGCCGATGGAGAGGTGAGACCCAAATCCGTGGAACTGGGCTTGGACGAGCGCGCCCGCTCCAAGAGCAGGACCGGGGAGGAGGAGGACGACGACGACGAGGAGGAGGTCGACTTCTCGCTGGGCGCATGCTGCCGCGGCGCCATGCACGTCTTCAGGTCCAAGAAGTTCCAGTCGGAGAAGTTGGAGAGGCTCTACCAGCGCTACTTCTTCCGCCTGAACCAGAGCTCGCTGACCATGCTGATGGCCGTGCTGGTGCTCGTGTGCGCCGTGATGCTGAGCTTCCACTGCGCCGCGGGGCCCTCCCGCCTGCCCTACGTGCTCGTCTTCTCGGCGTGCATCGCCTTGGTGCTGGCGCTCATGGTGGCCTGCAACCGCACCGGCTTCCATCAGGACCACATGTGGCTGGTGTGCTACGTGGTGATCGCCGCCGTGCTGCTGGTGCAAGCGGTCGGGGTGCTGCTGGTGCAGCCGCGCAGCGCCTCGGAGGGCATCTGGTGGACCGTGTTCTTCATCCACGTCGTGTACACGCTGCTGCCCGTCAGGATGCGCGCCGCGGTCATCACAGGGCTCACCCTGGCCGCCATCCACGTGCTGGGCTCCTGGAAACTCAACGAGGCCGATTCGTTTCTGTGGAAACAGGTGAGTGCGCTTTGCCACCGAGGGGGGATGCGCAGCACAGAACAGAACCCATCCCAGGCATCAACAATCTCAGGGCTTTACTCTACAGTTCAGAGCAGTGATCGAATTCCATTGCTTCTGTAATTCCATGTATCTAGTATAGTCATCTTGTGGAATATTGTCAAGGGTTCGGATCCCAATCTGCTTGGAGTTTCCATGTTCTCCCCGTGTGCCTGTGGGTTTCCTCCGGGTTCTCCAGTTTCCAAATTGGCCCTTGTAGAGTGTGTGTCTCTGTGTGTGTGACCAGTGATAGATAGATCTGCCCAGCACCCGAAACTTTCTCCCCAGGATGCTAGTGCTTAGCATGTTCGCCTTTCAGCGCGGGGTCGTATCCCAATCTGGGTGGAGTTTCCATGTTCCCCACATGTCCCCATGTCATGGATCAAAAAACATGGATCAAGTTCAATTGAATTATCCAAATTGCCCCTTATAGGGTGTGTGTTTGTGTGTGTGTGCCCAGCGATAGATTGGCGTCCTGTCCTGGGTGTATCTGCCCAGCACCCGAAACAGTCTTCCCTGGATGGGGAGCTTAGTGGTTAGCACTTAGCGTAGTGGTGGCTTAGTGGTTAGCACATTCTCCACTCAGCGCTGGTTCGTATCCCAATCTGGGTGAAGTTTCCATGTTCTCCCGTGTCCCGTGTCCAAAAACATGGATCAAGTTTCAAATTCAAGTTCATGTAATTTATTTATATAGCGCTTTTTACAACAGTACATTGTCACAAAGCAGCTTTACAGAATGAAAAGCCTTTAAACCCCCAAAGAGCAAGCCGAAGCGACAGTGGCAAGAAAAAACTCCATTTTATGTTGTTATTTAAGGAAGAAACCTTGTGAGGACCAAGACTCAGTGGGGGACTCATCCTCCTTGAGCGGCCAGGCAGCAACAACAATGTAGGACAGCTATGTACAGATATTAAACAAATGGAAAAACTCTAACAACTGGAAAACTATATGTGGGTCCATTAAGGGCGTCCTGCAGGACCGCCAGTCCAATTGATATTCAGGTTCCATCCAGTATTCGTCAGCAGAGCCATGGATGAAGGTCTGACTACACCTCCAGGAAGCCGGTCACACCTCAAAAGAAACAGACAAGGAAGGCAGTTAGAGCTAATAATAAAGCACGACATTTAATTAATAAGTAATTGATTGACACAGTGCAGCATGTGACTCCGACATCACTGACTAGAGCAGCATAACTAAAAGAGGCAGATACTGCAGACTCTACATAGTTGAGATGGCGCCCCGGAACAGCATCATTTCAGCGCCACACCCCCCCATTAATGATGAGGTGGGTGAAGAGGTGAAACGCCAGCATACACTGTTCACAGATTACCCCCCCCAACACAGCCAAGTCTGAGACCTACATCTTTATCTACAGGGTATTAATTAAATGCAAGATTAAATAAATGTGTTTTTAATTTATTTTTAAAGATTAATAGTGATTCAGAATCACGAACAGTAACTGGAAGGCTATTCCAAAGTTGAAGAGCCAATTGAATTCTCCAAATTGCCCCTTATAGAGTGTGTTGTGTGGGAGTGTGTGCCCAGCGGTAGATTAGTGCCCTGTGCTGGGTGTATCTGCCCAACACCTGAAATGTTCTCCCCTGGATGGGAATGGGTACCCCCCCCTGCCCCGGCTATCCTAGAAGAGGATAAAGTGGAAGATAATGGATGGATGGATAGTACTTTGTGGTATAAAGTTTTTTTCTTTTTTGCACCCCTGTATGCTACCTGTTCAAATAATATAGGTTCAAATAAGAGCAGTCCGCAGATGTGAATATAAAAAGAGCAGCTCTTGCTGTTTAAATAAGCCTTCCTTTAGCTTACATTCAGCGGGTATGCATTAATGACGTTGTTTACAATTCCAGTTAAGGTCTCTGAAACCTATCTGGTCATCACATGTGCTGCAACAGAGAGCGGGCTGAAGGAAAAAGTTGCGGTGTTGCTCTTTTCATCCCATTTGACACATCCTTAGATTATTTATAGCTCGGTCGAATGTGCAGGACTCATCCTCAGTCTCCTTCGTTGCAAGTTTGCAGCTGCGAGCACTTTAGTAGGCAGCTTTAAAGTGCCTGTCAGACAGAAACCTGCTGTATGTAACAGAAGGAATGTCCAGAGGAAGCTTTCAAGGAATTACTTTATAAAAAATGGCTTGTTTTAGGGAATCCGACATGCTGTGATGGTTGGGATTGGCTATGGTTAGTCAGCATGATTACAGACACAGAAATGCTTAAAGACAGTGTGGTCTTTGAGGGGTTATAATGACACAGCTCGGTGATCTCAAAGTCATGTGTAAGCCAGATTCGTCTGCTCTTCATCCAAATTTCTCCAGACCGGTTGGGGGTTTCAAATAAGGTGTCTCAGAGTCTGCGCACATATGATGCTATTTTAAGCTACATAAAAAAAAAATAGTGTCTTCTTGTTAAACACACTGCCGTTTTGTCTTTACCGCAATATGAATATGACTTAATAATGCAAAAAGAGAATAATCAGTTTGTTAGGAGGATAGTTAAAATGTGGAGCAGGAGTAAACCATTTTGAGTACGTGCAGGTTTGCACCAGCTTAGATCGAGTCATTTTTATGTACGTACTACTATACAAAGGGGAGATGAAGGCAGAGCTGACTCTGACTGTTTGTGGAGGGGAAAAGCTTGAAGAAAAAGGTTTTAAATCTCTATTTTCTTCAGTCCTGTAAAGCCATAGAAGTTTTCATTCTTTGTCTTGTTTACTTTCTATTGCCTTGTTCAATTCGGTGTCCTTACCTCCCACCTCAACCTTGCGTTGACCGCCTGTGCATGTGGATCACAAAATGACGGACAGGAATTTTGATGATTGGTTCTCGCTCCTCGATCATGTCATAGGTCCGTTTCTAATTCCAGAGTGATTATTTTTGATGTCAGTGTAACACATTTGTTCTTCTCCTACTGATAAATCTGCTGCATGGTGTAAATTCTAATGTGATTTCATTTTTCCTCGGCTGTATTTAAATGAGCCATTTGATTTCACCTCTGGACTTGCTGGTATTTCTGTAGTTTTCCTTTAAACAACAAATGCAGTGTTTGATATGCATTGTAAGGGGGGTTGGAACAGTCGAGGCAGAAGTTCTAGAGGTCTGAAAACTTAAAAAAAAAAAGGCTTTGGATGAAATTTCAGAGCTAATATTAGACCTTGCACATTTTTTCCCCAGATGTGGTGATGTCTCGTTAGACTCGATATCACTGGTAGATCTGTCCCCTTGATAACATGTCCTGTGTGAATGGCATGTGTGGGAATGAGCCGCTCTGTTTGTTTCCTTTTCGCCATGATGCTGTTGTCTTTAGCATATCAGATCTGTGTTTACTTGACTTCCAGAAGGCTTCAGATGAGGGCTGAGCTCTAAGATCCTTGGATGACTCATATTGGGAAAATGGGTGACTAAAGACACGGAAATCGTCTTATTAGTTTGTTTAAAACAAATGACTTTAGACGAAGCAAGATCGATGCAGTCCTTTGTTTATTCATGTTGATGGCGATCAGTTCAATAAAAATTTCTATAGCAATGTGACAGATTAACGCACAATTTCTCTATATGATGTTCCACTACAAAATAAGATGAATACTCTAAACAAAGTGCAAAGTATCCCCCCCACACTCTTCCAAAAATAACGTTAGTCTAACCTAAGCCTGTTCTGATTGCATAGGTTACAGTAACAATGAATTTTCTGAAAGATCAGGATCTTTCATTAGGATTATTGATTTAATTTAGGTTTTTACCAACTGTTTTAGTTAATAATATAAATACTAAAGTCTTTAAATAATGATTTGTAAAGCACACACACACGTTCACACTACTTTTTTTTAAACATGAGCTTAGTTGTGGGATGTAACTGTCAATTAAAATAAATAATAATTTTTAAAAGCTCAGGAAGGAAAAAATTAAATGAGGCTTTTTAATGAGACAGTCATTTTTTTGTGGGATATCAGATGAATACAGATTTGATGACCGGTGTTGCTTTATCGATAGAAACCGAACATGAACAAACCATAGAGAGCCACAGAGCAGAAGAGTTAAGATGCAATAAAGCCATGTGCTTAGTCAGATTATCCATCTCTCCTTAGTTGTCGTGACGGAAAGGCACTTAAATCACATTCTGTTTGTTGGATTTGAAGTAAAGTCAATGTGGAAATTTGCAGTCAGGGTAATAATTTGCTATTAGGTAATTAATAACTGTGACGGGTCTTTTAGAAAAATGCCTTTTTTTTTATTTCTTGTTTTTGTGGTTATACAATGGTGTTTTTTTCCCTTCTACAGGCTCGATTTTTTTATTTCACTATGTTGTATTCTTTATGTATTGTATCAATAAATTTTTGAATTTTATCAAGCAAGTACTCTTTGTGTATGTGATTAGTTGTGGTTTTGTAATTAAATAGAAAAGGCAAAACAAAAAATGGGTGATGTGCATAGAGCTGAATTCGAATAATAAAATCACAAGGTTCTGCTGTTTATTTTTATACTGGCGAGAATCCATCCATTCATTATCTTCTGCTTTATCCTCTACTAGGGTCGTAGTGGGGGTTCCCCATGCCCATTCAGGGGAGAATATTTCGGGCGCTGGGCAGATACACCCAGGACAGGGCGCCAATCTATCGCTGGGCACACACAAACACACTCTATATGGGGTAACTTAGAGAATTCAATTGACCTTAATCTATGTTTTTGGACTGTGGAAGGAAACCCGGAGGAAACCTATGTGGACACGGGGAGAACATGGAAACTCCCCCCAGATTGGGATTCGAACTGGGAATCTCTAGCACTGAGAGGCAAACGTGCTAATCACTAAGCCACCATGCCGGCCTTACTGGTGAGAATATATAGCAATAACGCTCAATTGCAGTAAGCAGGGTAATGTGTACTGTGGGCCACTATGATGGAATCTCAGATAGATCAGTTGCATTATTAAAACGATTTAAAATGGAAACTACTGGTTTGATCTCAGATCATATAAATCATTTTGTGATCCACATGCACAGGCGGTCAACACAAAGTTGAGGCAGGAGTTAAGGACATAGAATGTGTTTTCAGTCAGTTAGGAAATCTATTCTGTTGCATTCATCCAAATCTTTTTTTATTATTATTATATACAGTGTAACAGTCATCTGGATGAGAATGGATGAATCAACACTTGAGTAATTTTGGAGATGATGAACAAAAACTGTTTTAGGATTGTGCTTTTTTATTTTAATTTTTTTATTTATTTCTTTTTATTTTTTTATTTTTATTTTTTTTCTTTCTTCTGGTCCCCTTGTGGCCCACAGTAATGGTGGATGAAAAGCCCCTGAGTGGATCTAGTATTATTTCCTGTTTAAATCCATCCATCCATTATCTATCCTCTATTAGGGTCGCAGGAGGGGTTTCTAATGCCCATTCGGGGAGAACGTTTCGGGCTCTGGTCAGATACACCCAGGACAGGGTGACAATCTATCACTGGGCACACACTCACTCACTCACTCACTCACTCACTCAGACAAACACACTCTATGGGGTAATTTGGAGAACTCAATTGACCTTGATCCATGTTTTTAGACTGTGGGAGGAAACCGGAGAATCCGGAGGAAACCCATTGGGACAAGGGGAGAATATGGAAACTCCACCCAGATTGGGATTTGAACCAGGAATCCCTAGTGCTGAGAGGCGAACATGCTAACACTACAGATCAATTTTAATAAAATTTCCAACTAGTAGGGAGTGTAAGGATGGCAAAACTAACCTCATCTCATAATCTCGACTGCTTAATCCTCTACTAGAGTTCCCATCCAGGGAACGTTTCAGGTGCTGGGTAGACACACACACACACACACACACACACACACACACACACACTCTATATGGGGCAATTTAGAGTGGCCAGTTCACCTTGTATCTGTGTTTTTGGATTGTGGGAGAATACCGGAAAAAACACACACAGACAACATGGGACCTTCATCCAGATTGGGATTCGATCCTGGATCTGAGAGGTGGATGTGCAAACTGCTATGGCACTTAGGTTTTGGGACTTCGTCACGTTTAGCAAAAATCCAACTACAAAAGTGAAATTAAAATTTACATTTGCATTACATTTGGTCATTTATGTAGCAGATGCTTTTATCCAGAGCGACTTACAACTCGGTTGGGGTCAGAACACAGTGCTAATACCGCACCCTGGAGCAATGAGGGGTAAGGGTCTTGCACAAGTGGACCTTGAATTGAACTTAGCTTTAAATAGTAGTATTCTTATTCCTTAATTGTTGCCCTTAGTAGTTTGAAGAGCAGCGTATTATATATGATCTGTGAGTATATAATTCATTTCAGTCTGTTGTTTTTCTGCAATTACCTTTCGCAATTGCCTGCAATTACCACTTAATTTATTTTTTAAACATAGGTGCAATACTTTATTGCTGTGCTATCTGTTTTTCCATATCGTCTCACCGATGTATTATATGCCACGTACATAATTGAGTAGTATTATATTTTATTTTTATTTTTGTATATACTGATCTCTTTTCTATTACATTTTTTTTATCACAAGTACTACTTGTGATGGATACATTCCATGTATCTATATCTTTCCCAATTACTGTCACTTGGAACCAATAAAGGATTATCTTATCTTATGTTATCTTATCTTTATATTAGAATACTTTTGCAATGATGCAATGATATATATTTTGAAAAGAAATTATTGTACTGCTTCTGCACAATCAAAGTTACATGTCATGGGATTATAAATTCAAGTCATGGTAAATCCAATCTGGACATTTTGTAATAGATCTCAGATGTGTTACATTTTTTATTTATATATTTAATGTTATTTGGTTTTATCTTAATTATCCTCTTTGTAAAACAAGTTTTAAAAGTAAAAATTTACTTTACTAATTTACTTCCTCTCAGTGCTGGGGATCCAGGTTCTAATCCCAATCTGGGTGGAGTTCCCATGTCCTCCCCCTGTCCGTGTGTAATCATAAAAAAGTAATAATTTGCTGTAAATCGTTTCTTGGACATGCAAGGAACTGAGGGAAATGTTAAAACTTGTGAAAAATAAGCTAGTTATCAGGTAAGCTCTTTGGAGCTTAATGTATGTTACTGTAGCCCAAAATGAACAAACATAATGGTGTGCAAACACGCTTCACGTAGTATTTCACCTGTACACCTTTTATGTGCATCCCTGTCTATAACACGTATAGTCATATGTCTATAAAACTAATATTAATATTATAGAAAGCTAGGGGCCTGCTAATTAGCTATTATTTTAATATTGATATTAACTGGTAAAATGTACAAAAATAATTGTGCTACAATGTGTTGAATGGTTAATTACCATGTATTATGTAATTACCATATTTTATTATTGCCTTTTTATTTGAAGGAATGTTAATGGTGCTGTTGGAAGCATTTGTTCATTTTTTTTTTTTTTTTTTTTTTTTTTTTTTTTTTTTAACAATTAGTTTGACCAATTGGTCGTGTTTAATAATAATTATGATAATTATTAATGATTGGTTGGTTTACCGTAGGGTTACGCATCTTTTCAGTGTACTGTACTGTGGAAGCTAATTACTGTCTTCTTGCACTGCAGTGTAGTGAAGAGATGCTAGTTATGCTTAATCGTATTTCTCTTGAGTTCTCTTTTTGTTCTTACATGTAAACTGGATGGCATTATGTAAGTGTGGGAGTTTTATCAGTTATACATTGTATGCTATTCTCCCTTACTATTAGAGCTGGTAAATTTAAGAACGTTTAAATGCATTCATTCATTCATTCGTTCATTCATTATTTTCCACTTAATCCTATATTAGTGTTGCCAGGGATTCCCCATGCCCATCCAGGGGAGAATGTTTTGGGCGCTGGGCAAATACACCCAGGACAGGGGGCCAATCTAATGCTGGGCACACACTCACTCACACAGACACACAGACAGACACACACACACACACACACACACACACTATATGGGCCAATTCAGAGCATTCAATTTACCTTGAATCCATGTTTTTGGACTGTGGGAGAAAACCATAGAACCCGGTGGAAACCCACGCAGATACAGGGAGAACATGGAAACTCCACCCAGATTGGGATTCAAACCTGGAATCCTCAGCACTAAGAGGCGAACGTGCTAACCACTAAGCCACCATGCCGCCCGAACGCTTAGATAATTAATATATTTATATTTAATAGTGTTGAAAATTTTACAATACCAAATATCAACAAAAAGGTGTCATTTAAACAAAGCTGTGACAATGTTTAGTGATCCAGTGATTGGCCAAAAATCGTATTAACTACTAATTCATGTAACACTATATGGGGCGATTTAGAGCATTCAATTTTATCTTGAGTCCATGTTTTGAGTAAATGAAACAAATAAAATTTATATGGAGATGTCCTTAGACGTTGGCCTGTGCAGCTCTTGGTTGGAGCAAGTAGTTGTTTTTATTGTTATTTTATTTTTTACAAATGCTCAGTTTTGTTCTCCCCGTGTCCGCGTGGGTTTTCTCCGGGTTCTCCGGTTTCCTCCCACAGTCCAAAAACATGAATCAAGTCAATTAAGTTCTCCAAATTGCCCCATATAGAGTGTGTGTCTGTGTGAGTGAGTGTGTGCCCAGCGATGGATTGGCGCCCTGTCCTGGGTGAATCTGCCCAGCGCCCGAAACGTTCTCCCCTGGATGGGCATGGGGAACCCCCCCCCGCTACCCTGATATAGGATGAAGCAGAAGATAATGGATGGATGGACAAATGCTCAGTTTAATGCAAACTTTTTTTTAGTTATTTTTCTAATTCATATAATAAACAGGTAGTTTCAATCTTAAAATCTGTGACATTGTTGACAATAATGCACAATTCTGACCACTTTACATTCGTATCAATGCATAATATAAAATATATTATTGATTTTCAGTTCATAAAATACAGATTAATATCTGTATTTAAAAAAAAAAAGTGTTCTGTATGTTGTGAATTTCCTTATTGTGTGCCCAATAAAGGAATATCTTATCTAAATTTGGCCACTAAATGGAAGTATTTGATTGTTAGAAAAACTGGAATATGGACACTAGGGCTGCAACAACGAATCGATAAAATCGATAAAAATCGATTATCCAAAGTATCGATAATGAATTTCCATTATCGATTCGTTGGGTTGCACTATTTCCACGTTACTCGCGATGTCGTAACCGCTTGCGTTACCTGCAGCGCTTCAATAACGCTGGAAAATAATAGCGGGTTGAACAGAACGAGGCGGAGTCTGCAAAACAAGTTGATAAATCGTAGAAATGAAACACAGCCAACGCAGAAAAAAACTCCGGTTTAAATCAAAACTTCGTGAGCTTCACCTGGCGATTCCACCTCACCGAGGAGCTCATTCTCAAGCTCTGCGAACATGAACTGAGCTGCACGGAGATGATACATGATGGAGAACATGTCTTAATGTCCGTTATACGAATAACCTTTTTAAATAACCTTCATTGGATCATTAAATGTCCCGGCACTGGGACACTGCGCGCGGCGTTACATGTCAGTCCGCAAGCAACTCGCAAGTTTAAAGCGCAAGTCTGTTTACAAAAGTGAGCCCCCCACCCTCCCTCCGCGCGCTTTCAGACCGGTTCGAAACAAACGGGAAGCATATGTCCCGGTGTCCAATTGACATTTCATACAAGAGGTATTTTTTTTGTTCATTGGCTAATTTGTTAATTTTTTTTTTTCAATAGCTGGTTGTTAATTAGTTCATTTGTTAATAATTTTTTTCCAATAGGGTACAGAACAGACAGTATTTGGAATTGAGCATATTATAATAGTATGTTTAAACACTTAAACATATTATATATAATACTATACTATAGAATAATTTTACTGACACCCCCCCCCCAAACAGCTTAATAAGTGTTTAAATATGCTTTTATAAATACTGTACATACAAATTGTACACAAAGATGCTAATTAATGATCAAGCTTCACATTTTAATTATTTGATAAAATATGAGTGAAGACACTGCACACTTTGGGACTGCGGTTGAATTAGTTGCTTTTAAAGGAGAATTAGGTAACATATTAGAGTGACTCAAATTTGTGTAATTTAGTATTTTTTTCACACTATGCTACATATTGTCAGTGTGTGTATGAGATTTGTGTTTAATTGTCTTTGGGCTACTTGGATGCCTTAAACTCATACTGTAAATAAAACCAGACGTTTATTGACCTGCTTAATAATTCTACAGTGTAGTTGGTTTTCTTCATAACTACTGACATGTAATGTTCTCATTTGTAAGTCGCTTTGGATAAAAGCGTATTTTAAATGATTAAATGTAAATGCAAAGACATGGAAATTTTTTTTATATTTATCCGATTCATCGATTAATCAAAAAAATAATCGGCTGATTAATCGATTATCAAAATAATCGTTAGTTGCAGCTCTAATGGACACTCCACCCAGATTGGGATTCGAACCTGGAATCCCCAGTGCTGAGAGTTGAACATGCTAACCAATTATGTAAGCAATAGATTTCTAATATATATTGCTGTAAAAGGAGTTGGTTGTCCAGCTGTGACATTATTGATGATAATGCACAATTCTGACCACTTTTGTATTATACGTATCAATGCGTGATATACAATTTATTATTTCAAATCATAAAATACAGATTAATATCACAGCAAGCCGATTCCAGATGAGTATGACGCAGCTATTAAAAAAAAAATGTGTTCTGTATGTTGTCCATTTCCTCATTGTGGGCCTAATAAAGGAATATCTTATCTTAATTTGGCCACTTAATGGCAGTATTTGATTGTTAGAGAAACTGGAATCCTGTTACTCAGCGGTCAGTGTTTAAATACAGTTGTAGAAGTTTGTTAAAGATTTTGCTTTCAGTAGACACATTTGTGAATTATACCATGTTTTTTTTAATTATATTGTGTTTGTAACCATTTTATAAAAGCAATAAGTCACTCAAGGTTGTAATAAATCATGGGAAGAGGTGTAACTGTACTCCGCTATGTGTCATGACTAATAATTCCTCTTTCCTGTGATTTCTTCACAATAATTCACGCCCTATTCTGCCTTATTGCTTTATTATAACTCAGAATAATCAGAATGCTCAATGTGGTTGATTTTAAGACTAATAAACAAAAGCCATCAAAGATGACTCTCACAAAGGCCACAAACTGCTTAGATTCCCATTTCAGAATGTGATGAAAGCCTGGACAATTCATGTAGTAAACGCAGGGCTTTCCTAAGTTAATTTTTGGCAGCTCTCCGCACACACTGAAGCATAAATTTGGCCTCAACAATGTAGTGCGAATTTTCCCGCTGAAGCGAGAGTCACTTTTTTTAGCCAGGGCATCTTCTAAAATATACACATGACATCATCTCCGAATGTATACAAGTGACTGAGCAAACTCCTTGCTCCTCTCAGTTGCATTCTTTAGTCAGCAGGATTCTGATTGCAGGGTGTAAGCGTCTTTCTCGCATGGGAAAAAGGGGTTCACCCTTAGAACATGACATGGTTTTGACTTTTAGGATAATGCCACAGAACTCCAAGCTAGTTTTCCGAAGTGTATGTTCCATCAGCACTGCAGCCAGTCCTACACCACCGTGGCCTCATTTAGTCACAGTTTAGAAGAACATACTCATGTTAGCTTTGAAATAGTGAAACAGTGCTGACCTGACTGTTAATCAGTCCAGGTATTGTATCTGTTTAACACTGTGTTCTCGGTTACTTGTGATGGAGCACTCTGCCATTCTTGCTGTACTATCTCGTTGTCCCTGTGCAACTGCTTTTCTGTCTCTTAGCAACCAAGGACTTTTTATTACGTAATACCTTCCAGAAGCCCTTTGAGCTTCCCAGTGAGAAGGCCTATGTCCTTTTATCTTTACCTTCAGGTGACTGCAAAATCACTTCTGTACAGCTGACATATACATATACAATAATGCATGATTATACATTTTTTGAGAACTACAATGACTGTTGGTGAGTAAATGAGAATAGCAATAGTACATATGAATGCTTCTAAACAAGACAGATAGCAGGTTTTGGCTGCAGGAATAACATAGAGAGATACTATAGATGTCGTAAAGATGCTGAGATGTCCCTGGTGGACAGCTTGAGAAAGTGCTTCACTAATACATTATATACATTAATTTATTATCGTCTGTTTAAACCTCTACTACGGATGCGTTTGTGTGGGGGGGGGGGAGGGGGTGGAACGTTTACACCCATGACAGAGCATCAATCTATTGCTGGGCACACATTCACTCACTAACACACACTATATGGAGCAATTTAGAGCATTCAATTTTACCTTTAATCCATGTCTTTGGACTGTGGGAGGAAACCGGAGAACCCGGTGGAAACCCAAGCGGACACGGGGTGAACATGGAAACTCCACCAAAGTTGCCACTGTGGAGGCCAATGGGCAAGGACTTAATCCTCCAGCTCCAGAGCATAGGTGTCAACCTCAAGGCCTGCGGCAGCTTTTTCAGACTTGTTCAGACAGTTTTGTTTTAACATTTATAATTTTGACAAATGTTTTGACATTTATAATTTTTTTTTTATTGAGAGGTGGCACGTTGGCTTAGTGGTTAGCACATTTGCCTCTCAGCACTAGAGATTCCGGGTTCAAATCCCAATCTGTGTGGAGTTTCCATGTTCTCCCCGTGTCCGCGTGGGTTTCCTCTGTGTTCTCCGGTTTCTTCCCACAGTCCAAAAACATGGATCAAGGTCAATTGAATCCTCCAAATTGCCCCATATAGAGTGTGTGTGTGTTGTGTGTGAACAGCGATAGATGGGTGCCCTGTCCTGGGTGTATCCAGTAGGAAACGTTCTCCCCTGGATGAGCATGGGGAACCCCCACGCGACCCTAGTAGAAGATAATGGATGGATTCCCGGTTCGATTCCCAATCTGGGTGGAGTTTCCATGTTCTCCCCATGTCTATGTGCGTTTCCTTCGTGTTCTCCGGTTTCCTCCCACAGTCTAAAAACATGGATCAAGGTCAACCCTGGTGAGTGAGTGGCGCCCTGTCCTGGGTGTATCTGCCCAGCGCCCGAAACGTTCTTCCCTGGGTGGGCATGGGAACCCCCTGCAACCCCAGTAGAGATTAAAGCGGAAGATAAAGGATGGATGGATATTTTTATAGAAATAAAAGTATTTTAAGCTCTATAAAGTTTAAGTTTAGTTATTTTGTAATAATATTCTTGTCTTTTTTTTATTCCTATTCATGTTCAGAATACATTTACTTTCAGTTGGCTGCAATAAATGTTGATCATTTTCAGCCCGTGACCTAAAGTGTGCTTCTAGTTTTGCCCCCCTGGTGCATTTGGGTTTGACACCCCTGCTCCAGAGGTACTAAATCAAGGCTAACACTGTACTCTGACTCCAGCCTTTAAGTGTGGATACTTGTAAGTCACTTTGGATAAAAGTATCAGCAAAATGACTGAATGTAATGTAAATTTGTAAGGTAAATGTGACCCCGTCCCTGTGCCCTCTTTTGCAGTGGTTTACATAACATGCATGTGGACAGATGTTATTCGGAACATTCATTGCAGCATGGCGGCATATGTTGACATATTCAGATACGCAGCAGTTAGAATGTGCACTATGGAGATGAAACCATCGGTGTGTGGGGGGTGCATGTCCTTTTCTGGTAGTGCCGGCTTTGTTGGTCATTATTGTTTTCATAAATAATGAATGCCTGTGGAAATGCTGCAGTCCTCCAAAAGTGTAGTGTTGTGAGAGATTAATCATAGCCATTTCATTAAGAATTAGTTCTGACAACAGAACATCATACAAAGCCGTGCCGTTTAAAGCCTCTGATAAATACGAGCACACACCGAGGGCACGAGTGCAGTGTGCTTTGTGTCATTTCATCAGCATCATATCACCACCCCCACTACTGTCATGCTAAAACCACCCACTCATTCATTCTCCACAATACAGACAGAAGGACAATGACAGGGAATGCATTGGTGGTATATCTAGTCTATTAGAACGATGAGCCCCTCCACAATTATTGACACTGCTGGTGAAGAAGTTCAAAAATGAGAGGAAACGCACCTATTGCTAAGCTAGCCCAAATATTATCCTGAGAAAATGGAAAAAAAAGTTTGAACCTTATAAAACCCAACAATTTATTACGAAAACGGCATTATTAAGAACTAAATTTTTGCCCACATTTAATAGCACTCTAAAGAGTCTTAGAAGAATTTTTTAAAATGTATATTTTACTTAAATAGTTAATTACAGAGGGCGGCATGGTGGCTTAGTGGTTAGCGCGTTCGCCTCTCAGTGCTTGGGATTCCCGGTTCAGTTTCCATGTTCTCCCCGGATTCAAGGTAAATCGAATTCTCTAAATTGCCCCATAGAGAGTGTTTGTGTGTCAGTGTGAGTGAATGATAGATTGATAGAACAGCAGCAATCCTTATCTAATTCTTTCACAGCATCATATAATATAAATCTATTAATTAAATAATTGGTTCGCATCTCAGCCCTGGGGATCCAGGTTCGAATGTTCTCCCAGTGTCTGCGTGGGCTTCCTCCCACAGTCCAAAAACAGGTAAAATTAAATGCTCTAAATTGCCCCATATAGTGTGTGTGTGTGTGTGTGTGTGTGTCTTTGTATGTGGAGTGGCCCAGCCGCCGAAACGTTCTCCCCTGGATGGACATGCGGAACCCCACCGTGACCCTAGTAGAGGATTAAGCGGAAGATAATGAATGAATTATCTTACATGAATTAGTAGTTAATACTTTTTTTGCCAATCACTGGATCACTACTATCACAGCTTTGTTTAAGTGACACCTTTTTGTTGATATTTGGTATTGTAAAATGTTACACAATTAAAAATAAAAATATTAATTCCTTAAACGTTCAGGTGGCACGGTGGCTTAGTGGTTAGCATTTTCTCCTCTCAGCACGGGGGATTCCAGGTTTGAATCACAATCTGGGTGGTGCTTCCATGTTTTCCCCGTGTCCGTGTGGGATCTCCTCCGTGTTCTCCGGTTTCCTTCCACAGTCCAAAAACATGGATTCAAGGTAAACTGAATGATCTAAATTGCCCCATAGTGAGTGTTTGTGTGAGTAGTGAGTGTGTACCTAGTGATAGATTGGTGCCCTGTTCTGGGTGTATCTGCCCAGCCCCCCAAGACCGTAGTAGAGGATTAAGCACAAGATAATGAATAAGTTCATTACAGTTCCAAAGAAATAAAAAAAAGTAGAAAAATATTAACACACAATGTAAGTATGTCAATGAGTGTCTATAACTAACACTTGTTTCGTGAAAATGTACAAAATATTGAGTTACTTGAAAAAATTATATATAAATAGATGCCAACTGATAATTTGGAATGATGATGATGATACTACTACTACTACTAATAATAATAATAATAACAATAACAATAACAGACACTTTCTCATACATTACATTGTTATAATCAATCACAAACACAGATTAAGCACCTGGAGCACATGGAGTAGTACAAGAGCCAAAATCGACACGCACTGCGTTTCTGTGGTAGCATGGGTAGTCCACATTGGATAACACAAGAACCACTATTAAGTTTGGTAGAGTTGTGTTATGTTGTTGTGTCTTTTCTTCAATGTGCCCTAGAATCTTGTTATGGTACATAACAAAATACTAGTACATTTGAAACCAAAATGTGTCGGCCTCGGCCAAGAAACCATAAATCAGTCAGGAGGACAATGTTCCAAAACATGTCGCCAGATCAACATTAAAATTGTTTACAGATCACAAGCCTCTGCCATGAGCATCACAGTCTTCTGATTTGAACCTCACAGTGGACAATTTAAATGGATATTTTTAACACCTTTTTTACTGTATTTGTATATATATTTAGTCTGCGATTCTGCTTATTCACCCAAAAACTAATTTATTTTAATCCGTTTTACAAAAGGAACAATGGAGTACAGTATAGAGAAGCCTGTATGCATGCATAAATAAATTATTGAAATTTTTGAAATTTTTTATTTTAATAACATTTTTATTACATATAGCATTTGCTGATTCTTGTACAGCGCCGTGTTACTGTCAGTAAAATGTTACTAGATGAGCCTGCCTTGAACAGTGAAGAGTTTATGTCTATATATAAATATATGCGATATTGACATAGACAGAGGTTGTCAATATTTGCCCACAGCCTTGCCTGTATTTGAAGTCCTGCCTCTTAACATAACAAGAGCATAATATGTTTGCATGTTATGTTTGAAAGTGATAATTGCTGTAGAAACTCAGCAGCAGTTCCTTGAAATCCAAGCCTGACTGTATTATTTACACAAGAATAACTAAAAAAAAGAAAATAATAATAATAATAATAATAATATATATATATATAATAATAATATAATAATATATATATATATATATATATATATATATATATATATATATATATATATATATATATATATATATATATATATATATATATATATATATATATATATATATATATATATATATATATGCACTTCATTCCCTGGGATCTGATGGCTGGATCATTTGAACTGCTTTCATATATGCGTCGTTTAGCTTCGCCTGACTAATTACAAATCCCTCCTGAGATAATGGCAAATGAAAACGAAACATAGAGGTTGTGAATTTCCGAGAGAAACTACTAGATTCCATGCCGGTTGTAGACCTTAATGTCTTTAAAAGGGAATTGTGGGAGTTTTAGTACTTCTACAGTGGGGCTTTTAAGGTTTTATAAAATAGTGAGTGTGTGTTTGTGTGTTTATATATATATATATATATATATATATATTTGAGAGGGGGCGGCACGGTGGCTTAGTGGTTAGCACGTTTGCCTCTCAGCACTAGGGATTCCCATTTCTAATACCAACCTGGGTGGAGTTTCCATGTTCTCTCCGTGTCGGCGTGGGTTTCCTCTGGGTTCTCTGGTTTCCTCCCACAGTCCAAAAACATGGATCAAGCTCAACTGAATACTCCAAATTGCCCCATATAGAGTGTGTTTGTGTGTCTGTGTGAGTGAGTGTGTGCCCAGCGATAGAATGGCGCCCTGTGCTGGGTGTATCTGCCCAGCGCCCGAAATGTTCGCCCCTGGATGGGCATGGAAACCCCCCCCTTTATCCTCTACTAGGGTCGCGGTGGGGTTACCCATGTCCAAACATAGGAGAACGTTTTGTGCGCTGGGCAGATCTATCGCTGGGCACACACTAACTCACGGGGAGAACATGGAATCTCCACCCAGATTGGGATTCGAACCGGGAATCCTTAATGCTGAGAAGGCAAACCACTAAGCCACCAAACTCTTTTATATGTCATATTATTTTTTTTTGTACTTTTTAATATATCTCAATATTTCTACTTCTGGTCTGACTGAGAGCTACCGAACTATTTTTGTTGTTTAACTACAATGACAAATTGTGGCTTATTGGATGTTAAATGTTTGCCTCTCGGTGATGCGTAGCCAGGTTTGAATCTGGAGTTTCCATTATTCTTCCCGTGTCCGCGTGGGTTTCCTCTGGGTTCCCCGGTTTCCTCCCACAGTCCAATAACATGGATTCAAGGTAATGTGAATGCTCCCAAATGCCCCATGTTTGTGTGTGTGTGTGTGTGTGTGTGTGTGTGTGAGTGAGTGTGTGCCCAGTGATAGATTGGCGCTCAATACTCTCTGAGGTTACAAAGGAACACAAGGTAACATCTAAGCAATCAAAGTCCTTATTTACATCGACTACTGATAATGTTTATAAGTCCACCATCTGGAGAACACTAAACAACAATGGTATGCATGACATGGTGGCAAGTACTAAACCACTTCTCTCTAAATAGAACATTGCTGCTTGTCTGCAGTTTGCGAAAGTTCACCTGGTCAAGCCAGAGTATTGTTTTGTGACTCTTGCGATCTGTGATTATTAACTTTGTGGAAAGAAACCTTTCAAGCATAAAACCTCAACAAGCATCGAATCTCATCTGTTGTGGTTGAGTCATGGTTCGGGCCAGATTTGGTACATCTAGGCCCGGACAGCTTGCCATCATTAATCAGTTGGATCACTTTAGAGATTGTTTAGTAACCCTTTTCAGTCTAAAGAGCATTATATTTTCTTCAGAGCTCAACAGAAGTCTGTTTTGTTTATGCAATTATATGATTTAACAAACATAGGATTGGACTTCTGATGGATTTTTCTTCTTTAAAATTTGATCAATTGGCAGCAACTTTATAAATATCCCTTCTTGGTTGGGCTCAGAGCACAGGGTTAATGCAGCATCCCTGGAGCAATAAGAATTAAGGGTCTTGCTCAAGGACCCACATTGGTATCTAGAGATATGCACCCACAACCTTCAGATTGATAGCGCAACACTTAAGCACTGAGCTACCACACCCTCACACCCAATAGAACTAGGCATCCACTCAAACCAAAGAAAATGTTTCCACTCAAAACGAATCATCTACATCAATAATCAGTGCTAATAATCTCCACTACTTTTTACAAAAACTTAATTAAACCTGCGATTTTTTTTGAGTTAACATGTGCACGATAAATCCTCCGCTCTCGAGATGTGACATCAGACAGAACAACTCCATTACTGAAGCAATGAGCATGTACAGTAATCCCTATTGAAACGTTTACCTTCCAGAGACCCCGCGATATTTTATTATTCAATATATATATAATATATAATTTAGTTCAAGGCTGTAGGCGGCACAGTGGCTTAGTGGTTAGCACGTTTGCCTCTCAACACTGCGTGGATTTCCTCCCACAGTCCAAAAACATGGATCAAGGTCAATTGAATTATCCAAATTGCCCCATATAGAGTGTGTTTGTGTGTGTATCTGTGTGAGTGAGTATGTGCCCAGGGATTTATTGGTGCCCTGTCCTGGGTGTATCTGCCCAGCGCCTGAAATGTTCTCCCCTGGATGGGCGTGGGGATCCCCCCCCTGGATAGAAAAGTTATAGTTAAGAGATTGCAATACAGTGAGGCTTATATGTATTTGTGTATACACACACACATACACACACATATATATATATATATATATATATATATATATATATATATATATAGAGAGAGAGAGAGAGAGAGAGAGAGAGAGAGAGAGAGAGAGAGAGAGAGAGAGGAGAGAGAGATCTAGAGACATCCCCAGCAATGATGTGACCATTGATTTTATAGTCACCCTATTACCCAGCCACACCCACTTTTATACCTCTTTCACTGCATTGGTTTGATATACGTGTGCACTGTGTCTCCTATGGCCACACTGCAACCACAATTGCATTTTCTTTAGGAAATGCTCCACTCTCGTTATTACTATTGTTATTATAATTTTTTTAATTATTATTCCGGGTTCTGCAACCAAGGCGGTGTTATTCAAACATCATCAGTGGTTATAACGCTCCTAACTGTGGTTTAGTTACATAACCGCAATCTCTGTAGCTGTTCTGAGAGGTCCAACTGGCTTTAGAATAGAGATATTGGATTGTGAAAGACTATAAAAATGTTTTATAGACTGATGAGTATAAATGGGCTGTCGGGGTCATAGGATCTCTGTTAGCCTTTCGGCACTCATTAGTCTATAAAACATTTTTAGTGATCTTTCACGGTCCAATATTTCTATTTTTTTTTTTTACCCATTTTAATCATTCTTTTTCATATGCTCATGTAACATATGATGTTCCGAGATTTAGGGCACCACAGTGGCTTAGCATGTTCGTGTCCATGGGGGTTTCTTCCGGGTTCTCCGGTTTCCTTCCCCCAGTCCAAAGACATGGATTCAAGGTAAATTGAGTGCTTCTAATTTGCCCCATTTAGTGTTTGTTGGTGTGAGTGTGCTTAGCAATAGAATGGCGCCCTGTGCTGGGTGTATCTGCCCAGCGCTCGAAATGTTCTCCCCTGGATGGGCAAACCCCCTGGTTTACAAATATCCAAACTTGTTGCGGTCAGAGCACAGGGTTAGTACAGCATCCATCGAGCAATGAGGGTTAAGGGTCTTGCTCACAGACTCATGTTGGTAATGTCAGTGGACCTGGGATTTGAACCTTCTTGGACCTGGGATTTGAACAACCTTCTGATTGGTAGCTAACACCCTAACCATTGATCTACCACATAGTAGAGGATGAAGCTGTAGATAATAAATGAATAAATGAATGAATGCTCCTAGATTTATTAACTTTTTTATACTCAGAACCCAAAGCACAGTATCATCATTGATATTTGCTCTGTGCTTTTTAAGGCAGGTGGCTGTGAACTCAGGTGTGATGGACTTCAGCCTTTTCTCCTGTTGGACACCTTGATAGTCCAATTTCTAGTAGATAGTCTTTTTTTGTAATATTGGAACCTAAAATGTAAAATTTAATGACGAGCTCCTCTGTGATCTTAAATGAAAGAACCTTAATTTTTTTTAAAACAGCAAAAGACAGCAATAAAAAAAAAAGCTTTTTGTAAATGTAGGTGCATAATGGAACTATTTTTTTTGTGTGCCCTTTTTTGACCTTTAAAAAACATTCTCAGCAGAGGTTCTGGAGAGAGCAAAATTACACCCTCTGTGGTGTTGCTTTAACAAATTCATTTTTGACATCTTTCTTTTTTCTGATTGTTGCTGCTGCTGCTGCTGCACACAGGCTTTTATCTTTGGGTATGTTGAAAGGTCAAAAGATTTTTCTTTACAGATTTCAGTGTAAACTGTTCAGTGATTCAGGGGATTGTTATGCTGCAAAGCTTTTCCTTGTCAGGTGTTTTGAAGAGACACATACATACATACATACATATGTTTTTGCACTCCTGTAACTCGGTCAATTTTTGAGCTACGAAAACGAAATTCGCTGGAGTTTGAGATAGCTGTAACTGAACCGGTCTTATTAAATCGCAGAGTGATTGCAATCTCCGGTCACTCCTGATCACTCTTCAAATTTGGCTTGGTTGATTTTCTAGTGATTTCAAATTTTCAAACATGCATAACTTGGTAGATTTTTTTTTTAGCTACAAACACAAAACTCGCCGCGTCCCGAGTGATTTGAGCAACAATGTGGCCACGTCACATTTATTAGCCATTACCAATTACACTTTCCATTTTTTTTATATCAACGCCGTTTCAATTCTAAATTGTCCCGAGCAATGATGTGACCAAAGTTTACAGACACCCTATTATCCGGCCATCCCCATTTTTATACCTCTGGATTGGTTTGATGTACATATGCGCTGTGTCTCCTGTGGCCACGCTGCAACCACAATTGCATTTTCTTTAGGAAATGCATCTCTCTCGTTATTACTATTATACTATTATTATTATTTTTTTTTATAAAAGGGTTCACTCCCTCTCATCAATGACAGAGTGATACAAGACTGGTGTATGGTATGATTTTGGTTTGATTGTGTTTAAAGTTATACCTCGATCACTTTAATGTACTGTTTGCCGTTCTCCCAGCACAATCAGGCCTCTAAAACTGATTCAAAACTGATTCAAAACCAGCCCAAGCAAACTCCTGTCACTCCAATACTCATCTCTCTCCATTGGCTCCCTGTTGCTTCTTGCATTTAGTACAAGGCACTGACTCTGATCTACAGGACAATCTCTGGATCTGCCCCCTCTTACCTTCACTTTATATTTACAAAATTCATTCATTCACTTCGCTCCAGTGATGAATGTTGCCTGGTGATTCCACCTCACCATGATGCTAATTCTCACTCTGTAGTAGTCACCACTGCTAAATGGTGGAACAATCTTCCTAATTCTGTCTGTAAGGCGGAGACACTGAACATCTTTGGGCGCGGTAGCTCAGTGGTTAGGGTGTTGGACTATCAATCTGAAGGTTGGGGGTTCAAATCCCAGGTCCACAGAAATTACCAATGTGGGTCCTTGAGCAAGACCCTTAACCCTCATTGCTCCAGGGATGTTGTGATAAACCCTGTGCTCACCTTGTATATTTGGATAAAAGCATCTGCTAAATGTAAATGTAATCTTTAAGAAACAACTCAAAACACATCTCTTCCACAAACGTCTTATATAAAAGAATTAAAAGGGGGTTAATGATCATGTTTGCTTATTCTATATTGTAGCTGTTTTTTCCGTAACTTGTGTTCTCATTTGGATAAAAGCGTCTGCTAAATGGCTAAAAGGTACCTAATGTAATGTAGTAATGCAACTGTGTATTAATGTGTACAGCACTGGACACTGGGTTTTGTTTATTGTTTCAGTGTTAAAGACTTACACTACTGTGAACCCAAGTAGGAAATAAACTGTTTTAATATGTCAAACGTGTTTAACATGCCATCTAGTTCCTGATTTCTGTTCGTGAATATTTACATCGGCCTACTATATATAAATATGCCTAATATTAATGTAAATCAAGAAATCATCATATGTAGAGAACTTAATCTTTACTGTTCTTGACTAAATAACAGTAGACAGTGATGGGATGACTTCCTCAAATTGTCTGCATCTTTGCCTTGGCGTTCTGTCATTAACCAGACACAAAGATGTGTCAACGTTTTAAAGCCCGTTTTTATATTGTAGTCTCACCGTCATGTGACAGAACTGTGTACTCACTTCTCTGTCCCATTCTAGGAAACTGGATACACATTTGTAATTCCAGACAAACCTGTCCACTGGGTAGTTCAAATATCCTCTAACTCCAAGGAAACCGCTTGCCATTTATAGCTCACCTGATTCTGTTTACAAACCATAGATGCAAAGCATTTTTTTTCACTTTTCCTGCTGTTCAAATCAGTCTTGTTAAACAGTATAGAAATAATTTAAACAGTTTTAATATAGTTATTCATACTTAATGTGGATAATCTATATTGATAAATCCCACATGCATCACCTTAATAATCAAAACACGCTTTAAATATATGAAATATATGAAGGACCCGGTTTACTCTAAGTGGTAGTATATATATATATATATATATATATATATATATATAAAGAGAGAGAGAGAGAGAGAGAAAGAGAGGGGGTTTCCATGTTCTCCGCGTGGGTTTCCTCCGGGTTCTCCGGTTTCCTCCCACAGTCCAAAAACATGGATCAAGTCAATTGAGTTCTCCAAATTGCCCCATATAGAGTGTGTATGTGTCTGTGTGAGTGAGTGTGTGCCCAGCGATCGATTGGCACCCTGTCCTTGGTGTATGTGCCCAGCGCCCGAAACGTTCTCACCTGGTTGGGCATAGGGAACCCCCCCCGCAACCCTAATATAGGATAAAGGAAGATAATGGATGGATATATATATATATATATATATATATATATATATATATATATATATATATATATATGTATATATATATATATATATATATATATATATATATATATATATATATATATATATATATATTGCCCAGCGATAGATTGGCGCCCTGTCCTGGGTGTCCTGTTCTGCCCAGCGCGCGAAACGTTCTCCCGGAAACGTTCTCCCGAAAGCGGAAGATAAGGAATGAATATATATATATATATATATATATATATATATATATATATATATATATATATATATATATATATATATATATATATGTACCGTGTGTGTGTGTGTGTGTGTATATATATATATATATATATATATATATATATATATATATATATATATATATATATATATTACATTACAAAATTTATATATATATATATATATATAAAAATTTAATTATTAATATAGCAGAGTATAATAAAATGTAAGTATAAAAATATGATGGCAATAAAAAAAATTAAATAAATAAAAATAAATATAGCAGTCATCAGATTTCCATAAAATATAGCAGCCGTGAGATATTTGTGTGTATGGTTTCCACTCACGCTTCATGCTCCGCCTCCAAACTGAGCTACACTCGGGTGTAGAGCTGGACTCTTAATTTAATTTCCACCTTGTTTTTGGCTCTCTGCAAATTCTGTTAAGTTGTATGTACTCTGCGTAGGAAAGTGCATACCGAACTGTAAGGCCCGTACCGAAGAGTTCACGCAGAATACAGCATACCGTTACACCCTTAGGAAGAACATTTATTTCGTTCATTGTAAAGCTTCTGAATTATGCTCAATTTTGATTAAGATGGTTGGTTAATACAACTATTACCGAAATTTGGCACACACTTTTGTCTGAAGCAATTTACGAGTATCCCATCTTAGTGTATATGGTCAAAATACAAAGTCAGCACCCCTAGAGCAATGAGGGTTAAGCGCCACCCTCATGACAACTTTATTGGGTTTGAACCTCCAACCATTAGATTAATAGCCCAAAATATTAACCCTCCATACCAAGCTCTTAATAATAAATTGTCCAACTACCACAATTGGAGTACTAATTAAAAAAACCTAGTTTTTTTTTACAACTGTTTGGATTATTATAAATCCATTTAATATGTAATTATTAATAATGTAATAATTTAATACTGTTCTCCTATAATTCTTGAGTAAATTGTTAAGCAAGGAGTTCATAAAGTGTCTTTATATTTTCAGGGTGGCATATTGTTTTAAGTTATTGTTGCTATATCTATTTTATTGGAATATAGATAAAAGGACTGTATAGAAAGGTCCTGTATTCGTATTCACATCAGACTATTTCTGTTTATATTTGCATGTGTGAGCAGATGTTTTTTGCATATAGTATATGTGTTTGTTTTCCACTTTTGCATTTGAGGTTTTTTATTTTTTTATTTATTTTTTATTAATTAATTAAAAAAAAATTTTTTTAGCCTTTTTAGTTTCGTTCAACCAAAATAATGAATTGTCATAGACAAACAGACCTTGTTCACCACTAGAGCTTTACTTTTAGAAATCGCTACAAAGGCAGCATTTTGGCAAAACATCCATCCATCCATTCATTATCTTTCACTTTATCCTCTACTAGGGTTGCAGGGGGTTCCCCATGCCCATCCAGGGGAAAACATTTTGGACAGGGCGCCAATCTATCACTGGGCACACACTCACTCACACGGACACACATTCAAACACACTCTATATGGGGAAATTTGAAGAATTTAATTGACCTTGATCCATGTTTTTGGATTGTGGGAGGAAACCGGAGAACCCGAGGAAACATACACAGACATGGGGAGAACATGGAAATTACAATTTTCCAAATATGTTTCCTTTTTTAATATAAACTTAGTGCACTTATGGATAACCTGCTTGAGGACCATGTGACCAATATTGGGTTCGAATCCCAATCTGGGTGGAGTTTCCATGTTCTCCCCGTGTCCGTGTGGTTTTCCTTCAGGTTCTCCTGTCTCCTCCCACAGTCCAAAAACATGGATTCAAGGAAAATTGAATGCTCTAAATTGCCCCATATAGAATGTGTTTGTGTGTGTCTGTGTGAGTGAGTGTGTGCCCAATGATAGATTGGTGCCCTGTCCTGGGTGTATCTGCCCAGCACCTGAAATGCCCTTCCCTGGATGGGCAAGGGGAATCCGCATTGTTATCATATAGTTTTGTTCCTACTTATCTGATTTCTATATGCACATAATTATTTGTTTTGTAACAGCACTTGAGTTTTCCTATTTCTTTTTTACTCTTAACTTCCTTGTGCAGTGTGACGTGTCTTTTAGGTGACTGTCTATGTGTTACTGGGTTAACAGGATTTCATTCATACCTGCTTTTGGTTTTTGTGGGAGTTTCGAGGTTTGGAACCCATGCCGTGTTCCTGATTAGTACTTATATAATGTTACATAATATAACATAACATAATGATAGCCGCTCTTGCTGCGGTAACAGCATTTTTGACGTCAAAGCATTACACAGGTCTTGGGCAACTGAGATCAACAGGATATTCCTAAAATGTTCTTCCTAACATTTCTGTTAATCAACCATTTACTAATCTGAGGTAATTCAAAAGTGCTATTGATTCACACCATTTTCTTTTATGTCTCTGTGGGTGTGATGGCTCAGTGATTAAGGTGTTTCGGGATATCAGTCTAAGGGTTGGCTTTTCATTCCCCGAGTCCCTTGAGCAACGCTGTTTACCTTTATTGCTCCAGGGGTGTTTGTGTTCTGTCCCCAACCATCATGTCTAGGGGTTTAACAGTACACAAGTCACGGTTTGGTTCACACTGCACTATGGACCTCAGGGGACATTTATTTTATTAACTACCTAAAACCAGGGTCCTTCACTACAGCATATGAAGCATATCATGGATCACATTTCGCGGCTTAACTGCATTGCAAGGTTGTTTATTTTTTATGTATTTAATTCTGTATTACAGTTTAGCTATATACAGCCATTAAATAGTGTACTGTCTCTTTAAGACTCGGTGGCCTGGATGAAGTGCGCATGCTTATGATGCTCAGTGACACTTCCTTTATTATTTGCAGTACTTGGCGAAACCACTGGACCGAACTCCATCCATCCATTATCTTCACTTTAATCCTCTACTAGGGTTGCATGGGGTTCTTCATGCCCATAAAGGAGAGAAAGTTTCGGGCACTCACACACAAACGCACTGTATATGGGGCAATTTGGAGCATTCAGTTCACCACCATCCATGTTTTTGGACTGCAAAATACAAATAATACAATAATTTTAACGCCACTACATTGCGGGACCTCTTGTAACGAAAACACCACGATCGGTTTATGTGCATATTTTAGGTTCACGATAGGATATGTGCATACTCACTGCGACAAGTAATGGATTACTTCTGTCTGATTTTAAGTTAGTGTAAAAAGTAGTGGATATTATAAGATCTGGTTATGGATGATTCTGCCTAATATGTGTTCGTTCGTAGCACGTTTGAAATGTTTCCACAAACATCCCTCACAACCGTCGCACAATGCCGCAAAAGTGCCCGTGTTCAGACCTGCACAGCTGCTGTCAATCACAGGAACCCAAACTCCTCCCAAACGGTTGATCTGAATGACACAGTGTGGGGCATTTGCCTGTATGGTTTCCACTCGTGCTCCAGGCTCCACTTAAAGGTGCAACTCGCAACTCACCTCATGTGTAGAACTTCTCTTAATTTGAGTTCCGACCTTTTTTCCATTGTATTACATGTGGGAAACCACCAACCTTTCTGTGCATATTAGGTTTCTGTTTCTGTGACCTAATATGCTGTATATTTGCTATGTTTATGGAGAGGTAAATTAATTGTGATAATGTAAATTTATGTAAATGTAAATTTAAAATGCAATTGGAATTACATCCTTACAGTCCTTTGGATGGTTTTCTCTTTATGGTTTTCTCCACGAGATTATTTGATTATTTGATTATTTGACATTGATCTATTTTTGTTATTAATGGCCCGACGATGTTTTTTTTTTTTCGGACCATGCTGATATTTTAAATTTGTATGATTTTTGACAGGAATATTTTTATGGAGAGATATATATATATATATATTTATATATATATCTTATATAAAGTTGACCCTCTATTGGTCACTGTTGGTATTGCTGGTCTTCTGGACAGTTCATCAGCGCCTCCTATTGGACCCGGTTTGTTGTTGTAGTTGGTGTAGATCTGGTGCAGCTGAGTTTTCATTCTGTAATTAGTTCTTTTCCCTGGTAAATCCATTTAATCCGGTTTAGCTGTGTTTTCTCATCATGTGACTAACCTCTACATGTTCAAATACCCAGCCTTTCCCAATATTCCCTG
This sequence comes from Corydoras sp. C115, assembly GCA_019802505.1. NCBI lineage: Eukaryota > Metazoa > Chordata > Actinopteri > Siluriformes > Callichthyidae > Corydoras > Corydoras sp. C115. Next base: position 255,515 of record JAFMOC010000042.1, on the reverse strand, counting down.
TTGGAACATAGTTATGGGTTATGGTCATGTCCCTTTGCGTGCTATGGCTGTGTTTGACCCGGTGTCTTCTGCATTAAAGACTACTTTTAAACCCTCTACCATTTTGGACTCTGTCCTAGCTGTGGCATCGGCTGATCGTAACAAAGTTTGTTTATTTATTGTAGTATAATAGTCCTGTCTGTTTTTATTCCTATTTATGTTAAAAAAACATTTACTTTTACTTTTAGTGTGTAATATTTGTTGATCCTCTTCGGCCTGCGACCTAAAGTGTGCTTTGACACCCCTGTTTTTTCTCACAGCCTGATATTGGCAGGCATGTTTAAACTTGAGACTTTGGATTGCACAGTAATGACACACAATTAAAGCCCTAAGCCAATTAAAAACAGTTAAATATAAGAAAAGGTAATTGCATAGTTTACATGTAAATATATATGCTGTTAAGTATGTGGTTGTATGTATGTACTGTATATGTGTGTGTGTGTGTGTGTATATATATATATATATATATATATATATATATATATATATATATATATATATATATATATATTTTGCAGGTTACTTATTTACTTTGTTCCTTAGTTCCTTTAGCACTTATTTAGTTATTTAAATAAATCTATAGATGCAGCTCATCCTTAAGTATTTTCGTGATATTCATTCTGGAGCTGTGTGGACTCCTGGGCCTTAAAGGGAAACGAATGTTGATTTTTCCGATATTCTTACAGTAATAGACGAGTGTTGCTAATTATCTGCTCAGTCTCTGCAGCAGCTTTATCATGTGGCGCTCTTAAGCAGCTGACAGGGTTTTTCACACTGTCCGTGGCAGCGTCATGCTGCTTATGGCAGCCTACACATTTTCCATAGGTTCTAAAGATGCAGTGATGCATCACAGGTCATTCTGGATCCAAAGATATCTTACCTTCATAATTGCAGGGCATCGGTAACAAAAAACAGAAGAAAATAGGTGCATTATAAAGCAGTGATCATTATCTTGTATAATGCACAGTTAGTCACATAAGAACACGATAGTAGTTATTTACTCTCTTTTTAACCCGTACCTTGCCTTTCTTTCTTGATTCTACTTATGTACAACAAAGATGCTTGTTAGCTGTGGTTCTTCAACATTCAGACAACATTCAACAGAGTGTTTTTCATTCATTTATTCATTCATTTTCACCTTATCCCCTATTAGGGTCACGGTGGGTTCCCCATGCCCATCCAGGGGAGAAAGTTTCGGGCGGTGGGCAGATCCCAGGACAGGGCGCCAAGCAAACACTAACACAAACACATACTATGTGGGGCAATTTGGATAATTCATTTGACCTTGATCCATGTTTTTGGACTGTGGGAGGAAACCTACATGGGGAAAACATGGGTTTGGAAGCTCCGAACCAGGAATCCCTAGCGCTGAGAGGTACACACACACTCTATGTGGTGCAATTTAGATTATTCAATTGATCTTGAATCTATGTTTTTGGACTGTGGGAGGATACTGGAGAACCCAAAGGAAACGCACGGGAAGAACGTGGAAACTCCACCCAGATTCGGATTCAAACTGGATTTCCCAGCGCTGAGAGATGAACGTCTTAACCACTAAGCCACCGACTTTCAAAATGTGATTATTTGTCATTGATTGACACATTCCTGAGAAATGATCAACAGTTTTACTAAACTTGACAACGTAATCGCGACTCTGGGTTATCTTAGATAAAGTTCACAGGTGAAAGTTTAAGTCTTGATGACATTTCAGTTAGTTTTTTTTTTTTGTATGTTTCACCGCAGTTTGGTGGTTGTTATTAGTCAGCATTTTTCGCAAACTTGATTATGGCCATAGACTGAGACCCAACAGTAGCATGAATTAGATATGAGTGCTACAGAGTATGTAGTGGAGGCGATAACCACACTCTCTTTTTTATACTTTAATTATTCTGATAACACCAGTGCAGTAATCTTGCACACATTGTCTTGTAGCTTTTTTATTTTAGGCCATGTGCGAATGAAATATTGTCTTGTTAGCAGGTGTTATATGGAATTAAAAGACCTCTGCACATTTTTCCATTTATCGCGTTTTTAAAACGGTTTAAACTTCTAGCTTATTTTGCAACAACACACAACTTCAGCAATATGAATGACTAATGAAAGAGAAGATGTGTATTACTCAGAAAATAGTATTACTTGTGATGCTAATGGGCTAGTTGCAATTTTGGTTATGAAAACCATCCATGTGCATGAATGTGTGCGTGCATGTGGTAGTGAATGGAAGCAAGGCTTTGCATAATATGTATTAAACTGCATGCTTTTTAAGGTGAGAACAGAATACAGAGCCAGAGATACATAATGCATTTTTTATTGTGCCTACTCCTTTATATTGGGCCTGTCTGGCCTCTCTGGTAATGCATAAAGATGAACAATCCCTGCTACCAATGCTTGAAAATATTCTTTAGTCCTGTGGTGGAAATGGACCAAATCATGAATAGCAAAAAATAAAGAATTTAATGGTCCAGAAAAGAATAAACAAATCATCTGGTTATCAGCATGAACTAAGATAATGCACCCTGAGACCTGGGCCACCATTTGCACATAACCTTTCATTGTTTCACTGATTTATATCACTTACATAGTCTTTTTTTTATGCAAAGCTCAGCTCAAATATGCTTCAAATAAAACTGAAACCAAAAATTAATGTATTCAAAATATGCAAGATGGCTTAATTTGTTTATGTAGGAAACATTTGTGTAAATAATTAAGCTGTATGAAGGTTTTGACTAATTATTTGCTGTGAGAAGCATTGCATATTGCACATAAAACTATAACCCCCCACCCCTCACCTCCCGAGGCTGTATTTACAAATTCTTGAATAGTGCTCCCAACTTACCCTAAAACCTTTGTACTTCTTAAGTTTTGGACTAAAAGTTACTTAGGATCAGCCTAAGACCTATGTGTCAAACCCGAGGCCCGTGGGTCATATTCGGCCCACGAGATCATGTTACATTGATCTATTATTATTGTTATTATTAATTGCCCAGCGATATCTTTATTTTTTACAATGCTCATATTTTAAACTTGTATTATGTTAATGGGAATATTTTATGTAAAGCGTTAACATTTAAAGTTATTTAATTTTTTAAAAATAAAATTATGATATGCCCCCCCCCCACCGGTGTTTATAATGATTTAAAGAATTCTTGAATAGAGCTCCCAACTTTTGAATTAAAAGTTATTTAGGATCCATCTAAGACATAGGTGTCAAACTCAGGCCATATCCGGCTTGCAAGATCATTTCACATTGATCTATTATCATAGTTATTAATGGCTTGGCGATAAGTTTTTTTGGAGCATGTTCATATTTCAAATTTGGATGATTTTGAGGAAAATATTTTTATGTAGAGCACAAATATTTAAAGATATTTAAAGAAAGAGTACTAAATGTTTTGATTTGATTTTTTGCAGCATGTTCAGAGTTGTAACTTCTATAATTTTGACAATATATTTTTATAGAGAGCAAAGTATTTAAAGTTCTATAAAGTTTATGTTTCTTTATTGTAGAGTAATATTCCAGTCTGTTTTTATTACTGTTCATGTTCAGAAAACATTTACTTTTAGTGTGTTCAATAAAAACACCTAAATTGGGCTTTGAGTTTTGGCCTCCGGTGCAATTGAGTTTGACACACTTGGTCTAAGAGTATCCTGAAGCAAGAAAAAGACAAAGGCAGTCTCAGTAAAGACCCATTTTCTTTGTAGTGTGTCCTGGTTGCCTGATATGACACATATAAAAGAACCTCAAATTATAAGACTTTTAAAATAACACACTTATTTTGAATGATTTTAACTACAGATTATTTAAGTTTCTTTGAGAATAATTAAAAGAAAGCACTCTCCGACTTTTTAATAAAATGTACTCGCTGGTAGGTTTCATTTCATGAACCTCAACTTGCTGCTTTAACAGAATGTTACTAATTTACATTACATTTACATTTGGTCATTTCGCAAATGCTAAAAACCAACGTGAGCACAGTGTTGATACACCATGCTCAAGGACCCACAGTGGTAACTTCAGTGGACCTGGAATTTGAACCCACAACCTTCAGATTGATGGACCAATGCCCTAACAACTGAGCTACCACTCTAATGGCAGTTTAATAGATGTTATCATCCTGACCTCCTGTCTCAGCACATGGGAACTCTTATTATCTTCTTCATTGTTGTGACCATCAGGCGTTTGTGCACCTCTATCAAAGTAAATTTGCGAGAAAGTAATTAGAAAAATTTGAAAGTAAAATCTGAGAAAATTTCACTGGATTTGTTGCACAGGTGGCGTCCTATTACAGTTCCACTCTGAAATGTTCTGAGCTCCTGACAGCGACCCATTCTTTGCCAAATGTTTGCAAAAACACTCTGCCTGTCTAGGTTCTTGCTTTTATACACCTGTGGCCATGAAAGTGATTAGAACACCTGATTTTGATCATTTGGATGGGTGAGCAAATACTTTTGACCTATAGTGTACCTTCACTCCCGTTTCTCTGGCAAATTGTTTTAACTAAGCATCAGTCTACCTATTAAAGGAGTATTATTTGTTTGAATTTGCTTGGCATTTTCTATGGCACTTTGTCCGAGGTTTCAACTGGTCGCTAAATTTAAACTAAATAACTATTTAAAATGTTAGTCGTTTATTCCTGTCGTATTTTGCAGTTTACAAGACCTTTTTCCACTCAACTTTTTTCTCACACTTTTGAGCATTCTCTAGAGGCAGTATGCATGGCTCATATGGTTGTAAAAATACTTCAGAATATAAGCCTCTCTGTTCCCATTGGGAGGTTTGTGCTGAGGAACTAGCGGTCAGACCGTTTCCTTGTACTCTTATCTGGACAGCTATGAGGGAGTGGGTGTTGCATCACAATTACAATTCAACAGTGTCTCGTTTTTCTTTAACGAATTTTGGATTGTATGTTCTTCGGAGTTATTTATGGTCATGTAGGTCATATGGTCACGGTTTCGGACCATTATGCTGTCGTTAGCAATGTTATTTCGTGGAGTCTCTCTGCAGGTTCGACTCAGATGCATCTCTTCTGTTTTACTGTGTGCCTTTTCAGGTGAAGTAATTATCAAGGCAGCTGAGTGTGAGGGCTTATTAGCAGCGCTGTTTGTAGGAGATTGATGTGCCCTGAAGGACCATAAACACATGTGCTCTGTGTTCTGTTTGGCCTGCTTTTTCTCCCAAAGGCCAGAAGATGTGTTACTTCCATACTTCTCTTTATAGTACAAAGAAGACTGTGATTAGAGGAACCTATGGAGCTGTGCTGCACAATGAATCTAATTGCAATCATGATGTCAGCCTGTGCAATCATGTAACAGCAAAAGGCTTTAATATAATTGAAGTGAGAGAGAAAGTGTGTATGTGTGTGTGTGTGTGTGTGAGTCGACGTGACAACATGTGTGTGCTCTCTGCTCATTGTCTCCACACATAATAAAGAGACAACCAATCAATCTCTGTTAAGGCCGTGTGTGCAGTGAATGATCACATGACCATCCTCTATATATCTGTATAAGCACACACTGCCTGGCCAAAAAAATGGTCACTACCTGGATTTAACTCTGAGGTTGCTGCGTCAGGTTATTCCATCCATCCTCTACTAGGGTCACGGGGGGGTTTCCCATGCCCATCCAGGGGAGAACGTTTCAGGCTCTGGGCAGGTACACCCAGGACAGGGCGCCAATCTATCACTGGGCACACACTCACTCACACACACACACACAAACACACTCTATATGGGGCAATTTAGAGCATTCAGTTGACCTTGATTCATGTTTTTGGACTGTGGGAGGAGGAAACCGGAGGAAACCCACGTGGACACGGGGAGAACATTGAAACTCCACCCAGATTGGGATTTGAACCGGGAATCCCTAGCCACACTAATAATATTTTCCATATTAAGTACTAATTACGCGGGCAGCCTGGTGGTTTAGTGGTTAGCATGTATGTCTTTCACCTCTGGATCCAGGTTCTCGATAGGATCTCGATCTGGGTGGAATATTAAGGTTTTCTCCATGTTCTCTGGTTTCCTGCCATAGTTCAAAAACATGGTGAATTCCATGTGAATTCCAAGTGGCTGCTCTGTATTGCCCCTATATAGTGCAAGTGAGTGTGTACCCAGTGATAGAATGGCGCCCTGTGCTGGGTGTATCTGTGCTGTACCCGAAATGTTCTCCCCTGAGGAACCCCCTAGGAAGATGATGTGATGTTATGAGATGAATTATAATCACTCAGATTGTTTAGCCATACAATGGAGTGTGCTGTGGTGGGTTTCAGGTAATAATCCAGTTGATGTTACAGGATTATAATAAAGTGTTATTGTTAATTGACGTTTACTTTATGACATTACCAAGAGTTTGTTAAATGAAATGAAATTTCTAGACAACCATGTGACGATTAAGCAAAACTTGCTTGTTTTACTTTATTTAACATCTTTTGTTCCCATAACTGCATAAACTGAGCATTGTCTTTAAATCCGCTTGGTGTATGGTTTCAGTGTTGGGCTCTTGAAGAATATTGAGTTGTACGAGAGCAAATGCGTTATGAATCCCTGCTCACTCCATTACTTCTGTTTGGCTGCTTATAAATCAAGTTAAATTATCAAGCACACACCCAAGATAGTCTTCAGTTATTGCATTTACCATTATGAGATGTGGGTTTTGCCCATATTATCTCGTTGGGCTTTGTGAAAGGAAATATTCCATTTATTGAGCAGATTTATTCTACCAGGTATAATAATATCATCTGTTTTAAATAACTGTTTTGACATTCATAAGCAGCTCTAATTAAATGACTGGGGTATCTCTGAGGTATCTCTAGAAAGAAGATTCGCAGAAATTTGTAGTGTCATTCATTCATTATCTTCTGCTTTATCCTCTATTAGGGTCGCTGGGATCCCCATGCCCATCCAGGGGAGAATGTTTCGGGCGCTGGGCAGATACACCCAGGACAGGGCACATCGCTGGGCACACACTCACTCACACAGACAAAGCCCAACAAACATACTCTATATTGGGCAATTTGGAGAATTTAATTTACCTTGATCCATGTTTTAGGACTGTGGGAGGAAACCAGGGAACCTGGAGGAAACACACAGGGAGAACATGGAAACTACCCAGATTGGGATTCGAACCTGGAATCCCTAGTGTTGGAGGCAAACTTGCTAACCACTAAGCTACCATGCCGCCCTCGGGATATCATATTTTTGTGAATTATTGACTTGAAATATGTGTTCTTCTTTCACTCTTTAGTTTTTCTGAACCATATTCTTGACCACATGACTTGTGTTGAAACATGACTCAGTTGTAAGTCGCTTTGGATAAAAGTGTCTGCTAACTGACTAAATGTAAATGTATGTAATACCTTGACGAGTATGGAAATTCTTAATATAACATTTGAATTATTTATATCTTCGTAGCACCTACAGCAATATTCAAAAGAGTACATCAGTAAAAATTTGGCTAGATGGTAACTGTGTCTTTTTGTTTTGTTTAAACTTGCACTTAAGGTAATGCTTACAATGGTAATGAAAAGACATCTTATCTCATTATCTTTCGCTTAATCCTCTACTAGGGTTAAAGAGGGGTTCTCAATGCCCATCCAGGGCAGAATGTTTTGGATGTTGGGCAGATACACCCAGAACAGGGCGCCAATCTATCACTGGGCACATACTTATGTAGGGGCAATTTAGTGAAGCCATATCACATTAAATCATTTAATAAATGGTTTTGGACTGTGGAAGAAAACCCACTTAGACATGGGGAGAACATAAAAAAACTCCACCCAGATCGGGATTTGAATTTGACAATCCCGATCTAAGCCATTAAAAGCCAGCCAAGCTATTTATTTAAACCTGTGCCAATTTTTTAAGACCATAAATAAATAAATTGGGTCTAGTAGTGAAGTGTAAAATAGCTCTTGTAGTGCAAACATTTGCTTATATATACAGTATATATATATCCATCCATCCATCCATTATCTTCCGCTTTATCCTCTACTAGGGTCGCAGGGGGGTTCCCCATGCCCATCCAGGGGAAAGCATTTCGGGCGCTGGGCAGATTCACCTAGGACAGGGCGCCAATCTATCACTGAGAGTCGAACGTGCTAACCACTAAGCCACCGTTCCGCCCCTGTTTGCCCCTTTTCTAAAAATAAAGAGGATGACTAAAATTGGTGTAGACCAATGTTACAATATGAAAAAGAAAAACAGTGCTATTAGCTGCTAAGAAATAATTGTAACATATTTTTTAACAACATCCAAAGTCCGCATATAATATAATATAATATACATATAATTTACTGTTATTAAACATATTCCTTCAATTTTTCATACCCAGAGATAATATGTAAGTTATATGGTGTATAGTCACTTTATTCAAGTGGGTTTAAGGCAAAATATTTATATTTATATATTTATATATTATATTATATATTATATTATATATATATTATATATATATTATATATATATATATATTTATATATATATATATTTTATATTATATATATATATAAATATATTTATATTTGCTAGGGCTGTTGCCTTTTGTCGATGTAGTTGGTGGCAGGTATTAACATTTAATGAATATTGAAAATAAAAACAAACCGATGCGTCGACGCTAAATATTGACATCTACATATTTTCAGCGTACACGTCAATATTTAGCATCGGTGTATCTGTTTGTTTTTATTTTCAATGTTTATTAATGTTACCTTTTGAGTGCTAAAAGCGTGTGACGTGTGAAGTCTCCAGTCATTGGTCAGCGCCATGGGTTTCCTCCGGGTTCTCCAGTTTCCTCCCGCAGTCCAAAAACATGGATCAAGGTGAACTGAATTCTCCAAATTGCCCCATATAGCATGTGTGTGTGTGTGTGTGAGTGAATGTGTGCCCAGCGATAGATTGGCGCCTTGTCCTGGGTGTATCTGCCCAGCGCCCGAAACGTTCTCCCCTGGATGGTCATGGGGAACCCCCCCCCGTGACCGTAGTATATGACATATACTACGTATATTGAGTATATTGCGTATATGACATTCCATACACAATGAACTCTGCTTAAATGTAAAACAAAAATAAAAGGTAAGGGACATGTCTCATCATGTCCAGCATGCACCATAAGTGAATTAGTGTATTTTTTTTCAAGTTACATGACTGTTTGAATAAGCCCTCTGTTTAAGTTGTGTATAAATAAATAAACTTAAATGAGATTGTCAGTTATTCTCCTAGGAAGGAAATGAATCGTTTGGATTAGTCAAATAATCGATAAATTGGTCGATAGTCCAAATCGATAGAAAAATAGAAAAATCGTTTGTTTGCAGCCCTTACTTTCTGAATGTTACATATACAACATATACATGTATACATATATGTAATAGAATTAGGCGTTTTATAAATATACAAATCTTAAGTCAGATCTCAACCTCTTTGGACGAGTTTGCTGAGTGTTGATTGTTCTCCGTCCTAAGTACATCTAAATGTTGCTTATGGAAGGTCCTGGTCCTTAAACTAATGCGAAAACCAAACATAACAAGGAAATAACATACTACGTTGTGTAAATGACAATACCCTGTTTTTGCTGTGGTTGTTTTTCTGTCCTGTGTTTGTACAGCTTTCAGTTAATTAGATATTTTCTTGTAGAATTATTGAAAAAAGGTATAAGGTTATTTGTTGCCTAAACAGTTGAATTAATCAACATGAGTCATATCGGTTGTAAAGCCTCGAAAATAGCCCTACAGAACTTTTTAAAAAATTTATATGTATCTTTTTTTTTGTCATGTAGTTCTCTTTTTTTTATTTTTGGAGCATGTTCACTTTAAAGAAGGACAAATTTTGCATTAAGCACACATTACATAATTATATTTACTTAAACAAATCTTTTATTTCCTGGTTCATGTTGAACAACAGGGTATTCTGTGCATTCGCTTATTAATGCATGCATTGTTTTGAAACGTTATGTAGTGTGATGCTAAATCCTGAGTGGAAATTCAGCCAACCATTTGAGTGGGGCTATTGGATACGAAGGCAGTGTTTGAAAAGCACCCTGTCGTGCAATTGTCCCTCCTTGTAGCTCGTGAATGCATGCACAGATTATAACTGAAATTTGAAACCTTCGTGGAACATTTATCGGACTGTTTTCCAGGACCCCATAAATAATTTGTTCGCAAAACAAGGGGAAATTCTTGGGTCTCTCAAGTAGCAGCTGCCATCTTTGCTGGTAGCAGAAATCCAGATTTTAAGAATATCATGAATATACAAATTTATATTTGTCAGTCATTTTAGCTAGACATTAAAGCCAGACTGTCATGATGACCTCTCCAGTGCCAACCCAGACTCATCTGGGTCCGTGGAACAGAATTTCGTTTACATTTCATGTACACATGTTGCGTAAATGACAATATAGGCTCCTTGAATCATCGCAAGGCCATATGTTTTGTAATGTAATGTGTGTTCACTGCACATGTTGTATGTGTCAGATACTGGAGATGTGACCAAAAATAGCTCAAAGGTTCAGGCGGTTTGTTACAAATTTAGGATGTTTTTGACCTTTTATAGCTGTGTTCACTGCTGTTCTTAATGTCTGAGACTTCAGAGACCTTTCACCTGTAGATTGTGTGTGTGTGTATGTGTATATATATATATATATATATATATATATATATATATATATATATATATACATTATTATATAATCATTATTATATAATCAGGTTTCTCCAATTTCCACCCACAGTCCAAAAACATGGATCAAGGTGAATTGATTTCTCCAAATTGCCCAATATTTTGTGTGTGTGTGTGTGTGTGTGTGTGAGAGAGAGAGAGAGAGAGAGTGTGAGTGTGTGTCCAGTGATAGTTTGGTGTCTTGTCCTGGGTGTATCTGCCCAGTGCCCAAAACATTCTCCCCTGGATGGGTATGGGGCCCTAGTAGAGGATAATCTACAGTACAATAAACAATTACAGTAAAACTACAGTCATATATTGTATCTGTATATCTGTTTTTTTCATGCTTCGTTAGCCCCTTTTGGTTTGTTTTCTAATGAGCAGGACTACACACAACATTTGGGTCGAGGCAGATTCACTGATTAACAAATCTGAAGCTTGATTTTGTGTTCAGTAAACCATTGTTAAATGAATCTGAACATAAGTTTTGAATGATCGGTCTGCTGTGAGATCCCCAGTCTTTAGACAGACGTACACAGATTTGCACACTACGGAACCCTTTTTACATCACAGCGCTCATTAGTTTCTCTTTAGTGATAGCATCATCGTTCCTTAGTTACAGCCTTATTGGAAAGCACTTGAGTTTGTAAATGCATGTTATAGCTAATTAAAAACTTCTAATATAAGAACAGTGCAGAACGTTTGTCTAAATAGAGTATTTATGCTGTGCTTTTTCCTTTTACTATTTACAAACAGTTTTGCACACATAACATACCAAGTTAGATCTATGCATTGTAATCAGAAGTGATGTCATATTATGGTTTTGAAGACTTTTTTGAATACATTCTTAGTGAAATATATAGATCTTAAGTTTGTCTTGTTCCGCTTGCCATTTTTTTTGTCAAATACCACTGTTTCTAACTATTTATGTGTAGGTCTTGTTTTGGTCTAAAGCCTGTTTCTCAGTTCTGGTTTAGTTCATATTGTCCATGTTGGCGTCTTCCCAGCTTTTAAATTTTCTAAAACTTGATGCAAGCATGTGAATTGGTCATGATGAACTGTCCCCATAGGATCTTGAGAAGGAATAAATATCAGGGTTGTATCAAAAAGTTTCTGCCAAGTCTAAAAAGAACGAATCTCCGTGGCAACCCTTAAAAGGATCCTCTGAAAGAAGTTTTCATTATAGTTTATCATGATTTAAAGGTATGTTGAATATGTCTGTATAATCAGGATTGTAGAATTATGAATGCATTTTTTTACATTTCTAATTTTTTCATTTTAGATATCTATATCTTAACCTGACGAGCACTCTTAAGTTAATTAGTGCTTTATACAACAACATAAAGAATAAGGACTATGGGGATACTAGGGATTCCCGGATCGAATCCCAATCTGGGTGGAGTTTCCATGTTCTTCCCGTGTACGCGTGGGTTTCCTCCGGGTTCTCCAGTTTACTCCCACAGTCCAAAAACACGGATCAAGGTCAATTGAATTCTCCAAATTGCCCCAAATAGAGTGTGTTTGTGTGTGTGTCTGTGTGAGTGAGTGTTTGCCCAGTGATAGATTGGCTCCCTGTCCTGGGTGTATCTGCCCACTGCCCATAACGTTCTCCCCTTGATGGGCATGGGGTACCCCCCTGCGACCCTAGTAGAGAATAAAGCGGAAAATAATGGATGGATGGAAGGACTATGGGGATCATTTGTTTATTTACAATGGTGCTTAAAAGTGTTTAAAACCCTTTAGATATCAATAAGTCTCCCCATAGATGAGACTTAATACCTGACATTACCTGATGGTTTTAAAGTAGGTAAGAGGACCAAGTAAGACAAAATATTATACCTATTTAAAATGATTAAACCGTGCATATTTGTTAGGGGGAAACCGCTTGCGATCCTCTGCTTTATTATTTGGTGGAACCTTGTTGTAAAGCAGCTACTCAAACTAAACTTTTTGATTGGGCATTCCAAAGTTTGTCCAAATAAATTGTGAACATTATCTTCAGAGCTTCAGTCTTCCACACAGAACAGTTTGGAGTGTTGGTTTGGTTCCTCCAGAAGATTTGAGATTTGGACTTAACATGTTCTTGTATTCCTCCATGAGTTTTCATGTTCTCCCCCATGTCCACGTGGGTTTCCTCCGGGTTATCCGGTTTCCTCCCACAGTCCAAAAACATGGGTTGCCATGCCCAATAATGCCATGCCCTCTAATTGCTTTAATATACACCAAATTGATGTTTGCCACATGTTGTATCATTACGAAAAACATAGTTTTGGTTTGATAATGGTTGGTACCTGGTCTGAAAAGTTTAAGAACCACTGCTATACATCAATTCTGGAATTATTCAGAAATATAAGGCCACACAAATTGCTTTATTATAACAACCCAAAAAATAAACATTAGTCAAGTTTACGTACATAGTGAGAATAAACAGGGAAAGAAACTGTTTACAGAATGTTTGCTCATGAGAACCAACCTGGCAGTTTGTCTATTGCTTCTTCTTTGCAACCTTCCATACTCTCACATCAGTGATGTCTGTTTCCATCACTGCTGTGCCAGAGGTTTGCACGATTGCTAGGCTTTGTAATTGGTAAAAAAAAAAAAAAAAAAACATTTGCTGTTCTCATAATTGACATTGGGGTCTCGTGAGATGTGTTAAAGTAGTAAACAACGTGCAGGTTGAGCATCCCAGCATTGTAAACGTGCTTTATTAATAAAGCCAGCATATGTTTATGAGTTGTTCATGCCAAATTTCCACTCTTTAAAGCAGGGGAGCTGAGCCTGCTGAGGAGTGTCTGCTGAAAATATAGCCATGACACTTCCCACCCCTCACCCCCATCATCCCCCCACCCCCCGTACCAACCGAGTGCCTCAAGATATAAATTTACCATGTTTGTGTGCATCACTTAAGTTCTTTATTCATAGCAGATAATGAGATCCGTTCTGTCTTTGATAGGCTTCCAAAACATACACGCTCATCCAAGAGCTACGTGCTCAGTGTTCCAAGTTCTAAACTACGGGAATGTCACTGATGTGACACCAGTGTGGAAGGTGGAAAGCACATTTGCTATATAAGGCATTTGTTTGCAGGAGAATTGGCTTGTGCCAAGAATTATTGGTGCACTTCGTTAGTGCTAGTCCACATTAGCAGCGTCAACTAAACTGGCCGACACAATACAGCCCAGTGTCTGAAACGCCTGTGCCATTACAAGTTTAATCCATTAGGGATTAAAGGGTGAATGATGAAAAGACATTAAGCACTTAATGGCCAAAAATAGCTTGCTATTTATCGCCGACTTCAGATCAGCGGTTGCCATGAAAACAGCCGTCCAGGCGGGCTTCTTGTGTCCTGTGTTTGCTTCATGCATCCTTGATTTTAAGTAGAGAACTGGACAACACATTGATAAGATGGATAAGAGTTTGCTGTGGAAAGACATTTGAATAACAGAAGTTAAGAATTAAATGGACTGAAATCAAAAATATTGCATTACAGAGTTAGTTGGTACTTCTGATATATTATTATATGACATCTTTAGATTATTAATATTAAGGCATTGGTGTTCCAGCAACAAGAAACTCCATACTCAGTTTTAAGAGCGGGGACTTTAATTCAACCCGACAGATGTTGACATAATGTATGTTTGAAATTCGGACCCACAAATCTGTTTTAAACTTAATGTTATTGTAAGATGTTGGGTTTTCTGTTTAAACCTCGTGGAAAGATTAAAGGAGAAAGCACTATTTAATCAAACTGATAACAACGGGTGAAGACATGTGAGATGGAAATTGACTTCAGAGTCATTTTGTGCAATGCCTGAAGCCAGAAAGGTCGTAAGCCACTGTTAACTGTTAAAGTTTGCTATTGTGTGATATCGTCATCTTAAATCTAACTATAGTAACTAGCTGGCAGACAAATGGAAGGTCAAAAATACTATATTTAGATAAAATGTTAAATAAACTGTATTATGATGGTTTGGAGTATTCCATGTTCGAATCCCAATCTGGGTTTCCACAGGGAGTTTCTATGTCCTCCTTGTGTCTGCATGGGTTTCCTCTGGGGTTCTCCGATTTCCTCCCACAGTCCAAAAACATGGATTCAAGGTAAATTGAATGCTCTAATTGCCCCATATTGTGTGTGTTTGTGTGTCTATGTGAGTTAGTGTGCCCAGTGATGGATTGGCGCCCTGTCCTGGGTGCATCTGACAGCACCTAAAACTCCGTTCTCCCCGGTATGGGCATGGGGAAACCCCAAACAGTTTTTGCACAGTTTAAAACATTATTTGGTTTTGTTTTATTTGTATTTTCAAAATTTCAAGGAGTGCGGCACGGTTCCTTAGTGGTTAGCACGTTTTCCTCTCAGTGCTGGGGATTCCTGGTTCGAATCCCAATCTAGGTGGAGTTTCCATGTACTCCCCGTGTCTGCATGGTTTTCCTCCGGGTTCTCCGGTTTCCTTCAACAGTCCAAAAACATGGATTAAAGGTAAATTGAATGCTCTAAATTGCCCCATATAGTGTGTGTTTGTGTGTCTATGTGAGTTAGTGTGCCCAGTGATGGATTGATGGAAAAGTTACAGGCAGTTTGTCAAGAAGTTACAGGCAGTTTGTCTAGTTTTTCTAACTAAATGTAAGGATTTTAAACAATATCGCACAATACTAATCTTCCTAGAGTCACTGCTTGCAATTACATATTAAATAAAATGCTCAGTTACCACCTGTCCCTCAAAATATTCATTTGTTTGTTTATTAATTTATTATATTCTGCTTTATCCTCTACTAGGGTCGCTAGGGGACCCAGGGGAGAACATTTTGGGCTCTGGGCAGATACACCCAGAACAGGTTACCAATCTATCACTGGGCATACACTCACTCACACAGACACACACACAAACACACTCTATATGGGGCAATTTGGAGCATTCAATTTACCTTGAATCCATGTTTTTGGACTGTGGGAGGAAACTGGAGAACCCGGAGGAAACCCATGTGGGCACGGGGAGAACATGGAAACTCTTCCCAGATTGGGATTCGAACCTGATTCATCAGCGATGAGAGGTGCTAACCACTAAGCCAGCGTGCCGTCCAGGTTGTGTATTATTGTGAATAAATTATGGGAAAGAGGTGTAACTGAACTGGTACTTAAAAGTTTTGGTTTGATAATGGGTGGTACCTGGTCTGACATGGGATTAAGGTAAATTGAATGCTCTAAATTGCCTCATATAGTTTCTATGTGTGTCTGTGTGAGTGTGTCTGTGAGTGTGTCCAGCGATAGATTGGGTGTAATCTACCCAGCGCCTGAAACCTTCTCCCCTGTGTTCTCCCCTCCACAACCCTTATAGAGGATTAAGCTGAAGATAATGAATGAATGAATGATTGAGAGCTTATGTATGTTCGAGAGCAGGGGAGCCCACACTTTTCTGGCCCGAGATCTACTTTTCCATTAGACAGGTCACCGAGATCTACCAGGTTTAATAATTTTTTAGGCTTTTATATTGAAACTTGTTTAGACACATCATGTTAGTATTGGGGGGCACGTTGGCTTAGTGGTTAGCACGTTCTCCTCTAAGCTCTAGGGATTCCAGGTTCGAATCCCAATCTGGGTGGAGTTTCCATGTTCTCCCCTTGTCCGCGTGGGTTTCCTCCGGGATCTCCGGTTCTCTCCCACAGTCCAAAAACATGGATCAAGTCGATTGAATTCTCCAAATTGCCCCATATAGAGTGTGTGTGAGTGTGTGCACAGTGATAGATTGCCCCCTGTCCTGGGTGTCTGCCCAGCGCCTGAGACGCTCTCCCCTGGATGGGCATGGGGGTCCCCCCCCCCAACCCTAATAGAGGATAAAGTGGAAGATAATGGATGGATAGATGGATGTTAGTATTATCAAATCAGCATAGAAAAGACAGCTTCATATTGCCATTTTCACAGAAATTGCAGCAAATAGCATGGCGAAAACTTGGTTTTAGTACACCCCAAAGACCAAACACAATGGAAGTGCAATGGCTACCTGCAAATTAAGCAAAGGCATTTTGAGTTTGACATTGCAAAAAAATATTCATCCTCCCACTCTAAATGAAAGTGATATTTTAGTTATTTTGGAGCGAAGTCCGCTCGCTTGCAGAGATCGTGTGTAAGAGTGCTTCCAATACTGTGCTGTAAAAAAAGCGCTGATACGTGATTTTTTTTCCTCTCAAACCTCCATCGCGATTGACCTGACACCCCTTCGCGATCGACCGGTCGATCGACGTATTGAGCACCCCTGTTCTAGAGCAAATAAGCAGTGAAGAGAGGTGAAAGTTTAAAAAAGCAGAAAAAATCCAAGAATGCAGGACATTGTGGGGAAATGATAGCGTTATAATGAGAGAGAGCATGGGAAAAGAGAGGCAGAGCGGGTAAGAAAGTGAGAGCAGGTGAAAGGGTTGAGTGACTGAGAGCAAGCAAGAAAAAGAGTGTCTTACTGAGTGAGTGAGAATGCATGCAAGAGCGTGAGAAAGTATGCAAGTGTGAGTGAACTGGAGTTCAAGGCGCACAAGAGGAAGTGAGAAAGCAATAATGAGTGAACGAAGGACACAGAGAGAGACAAGGGTGAGGAAGTGAAATGAGTGAGGAGGTTAGTGAATGTGCCCATGTGAGAAAGCAGGCAAAATTGAGAAAGAAAGCTGGAGAAAATGAGCGAGGGACAGAGTGAGAGAAAGCAGGAGAGGAGAACTAAGGAGTAAAGAGAAAGAGTGCTGGAGAGAGAGTGTTAGGGGAACTGTTGCGAGCAAATGTAACCATCCATCCATTATGTTGCACTTTATCCTCTACTAGGGTTGTGGGAGGTTCCCCATGCCCATCCAGGGGAGAACGTTTCGGGCGCTGGGCAGAAACACCCAGGACAGGGCCCCAATCTATTGCTGGGCATATGTGCACTCGCTCACTCACACATTCTATACAGGGCATTTTAGAGCATTCAATTCACCTTGAATCCATGTTTTTGGACTGTGGGAGGAAACTAGTGGAAACCCACGCGGACACGGGTAGAACATGGAAACTCCACCCAGATTGGGATTCAAACCTGAATCCCCAGCACTGAGAGGCAATAAGCCACTGTGCCACCCTGGTTCTGTATTTACCAAGACGCTGGGCAAATACACCCAGGACAGGGCACTAATCTATCGCAGGGCTCACACTCTATATGGGGCAATTTTAAGAATTCAATTCACCTTCCATGTTTTCCATGATCCATGTTTTTGGACTGTGGGAGGAAACTGGAGAACCAGGAGGAAACCTACCCAGAATGGGATTCGAACCGGGAATCCCTAGTGCTGAGAGGCGAACGTGCTAACCACTAAGCCCCCATGCCGCTCCAAATGTAACCATTCAACAATTTTTTTTTTTTTAGTCCTTTTAATTTACAACAGCTCGCATTTTCTCCCCGTGTCCGCGTGGTTTCCTCAGTGTTCTCCGGTTTCCTCCCACAGTCCAAAACCATGGATGCAAGGTAAATGGATGTGTGGAACTCTATATTTGCCCAATATAGAGTGTGTTAGTGTGTGTGTGAGTGTGTTCCCAGTGATAGATTGGCGCCCTGTCCTGGGTGTATCTCACCCTATTGGAGGATGGAGTGGAAGATATAACCACATTTCTTTTTTACTGTTATATTTCAATTATGAAAAGCAAACTTTTAGTAGTTTAAGTAGTTCTCTGTAGGTTCATAGTCGATTGAAATCAAGGACTTGAATACTATTTCACTGGGATATGCTCTGCTGACGATTACTGGATGGAACCTGCAGGATGCCCTCAATGGACTTATATAGTTTTCCACTTGTTAAATACAGACACCTGATCACTATACAATCTATACATTACACGGCCACTCAAGGACGATGAGAGTTTTTACTTGCCACTATCACTCCAGCTTGCTCTTTGGGGGTTTAAAGGCTTAAAACAATGTAAAGCTGCTTTTTGACAATGTACTATTGTAAAAAGCACTCTATAAATAAATTACTTGAACTTAAACTTGAACTTGATATTCCATTAGATAGACGCAGCCGCCTGCCTTAGAAGGAAACCGGGACAGTAAAAAAAACAACTTTGATCCCGATGCCAAAATAAATGGATGACAGAGCTTTACAGTTGACTCTTTTGGGTGTTTGAGGGTGTTCTGAGGTTGCACCACATAAGGCTTTGGTAGTGACAGGTGAGATAATGCAGGCAATAATACTGTCATGTAATGCAGAACCGGTGTGTTCCTATGAGGCACTTTGACTTGTTTTAACAGTGTTTGTGTAATGCTTGCTTTGATCTCTGGGAAGCACATGAAGCTTGTTTCTGCTCCCTGTCAGACTTTTTTTTTTTGGACTCCAGAATAAGCCAGACGTGGCGTGTTAAATGAGTGGCGTCACAGATATGCTTGAGCAAGCTGTGCACATAGAGTTGTTCTCACAAGAGCATCACTATGATTCATATCTGTCCACCACAGGACCCAAACAGCTGTCCCTGCATGTGTAAAAGTCTCCAAGGCACACGTGTCTGTTGACCTTACCTGTTATGAACTTAGACGAAATGCTCCAATGAGAGTGGTTTTCTGTTTGCAAATTTTTTGACTGTCGTTATGACCATAGTGCATTTTCTGATTGTTTGTTTTTGCTGTAATTGGTTTGTCCTGATCCCCATTTGGCTCGATTGCAAGTAATTGCTTCATGATTCAAATATGTCTATCGCGTTCCCTAGTTCGGTGTAAATTACAGCTTGTAAAATCCAGCTGCCTTTTACAAGGTTCAGACTTAACGATAACAAGGTTGTTCCATCACGAAGCATCAGGCACGTTGGAGCGTTTTAAAATTTCCATTGTACTAAAGATGGTGGAAAAGTCTATCAAAAAAGTTTACTATGAGCTTTTTTACATAACACCTTGGGTCTTGTAAAGGGTGCATAAAACAAACATGAATGCTAAAGACAGTAGCCACAAAAAAAAATAACAGTCTTGAGCAGTGTCCAGCAATGTTTCACTCATCATTATTATTATTATTATTATTATTATTATTATTATTATTATTATTATTATTATTATAGGGAGTGGTAGCTCAGTGGTTAGGGTGTTGGGCTATCAATCTGAAGGTTGGCTGTTCAAATCCCAGGTCCCCTGAAGTTACCAATGTGGGTCCTTGAGCAAGGCCTTTAACCCTTATTGCTCCAGGGTTGTTGTGTTTAACCCTGTTCTCACCTTGTAAGTCGCTTTGGATAACCAAATGCAAATGTAAATCTGATGAATGTGTCGTCAGCCCTTCATCCATGGCTCTGCCGGAGTACTGCAGCTACGACAATTACTGGATGGAACCTGGATTTTTATTGTACTGGCAGTCGTGAAGGACGTCCTCAATGGACTTATGTAGTTTTCAATTGTTAAATACGGGTCACCTGATCTCTACACATCCTTTCCATTAGTGTCCTACACTGTTGATGCTGCCCGGCTATTCAAGGAGGATGAGTCCCCCACTGAGTCTTGGTCCTCCCAAGGTTTCGTCCTAAAATATCAACATAACAGGGAGTTTTTACTTGCCACTGTCGCTTCGGCTTGCTCTTTGGAGGTTTAAAGGCTTTTTACACGGTGTAAAGCTGCTTTGTGACAATGTACTATTATAAAAAGTGCTCTATAAACAAACTATAACTTCACAGGGTAGTGGTATGCACACCTTTTGTGACATAAAGTAAAAAAAACAAAAACAATGTTATTTTTAGTCTAGTTCCTTTTGTTGACTGAGGAAATGGTTGTCTTCAGTTAAATTTAAGTTTCAGATTTTAAAAGCACTTTGTGATTTCAGTTTTCTTGATTTGAATATGGTGATCTTGTGAAGTAAATGAGCAACAATTCATTTTAATTTTAAACCCCACTCCAGCACTTTTCACCTTCTGAAATTTTTTCTCAAATTTTCTGGGTGGCCGTGTATTTTCTTAAAAGCTGCCATAAAACTGTCTAGAAGTCAAAATCTGTTTGTAGTTCCACACAGACCTTGCTTAAAAAACAATTGAGCAAAAGTATTACATTTTTGTGTATTTGTACCATATCTGCCAAGCAAGGCTTAACACTTAAGCTTTGCCAGTAACAAAGTTTACAATAAATTACTTTTGTATTTAAAATGCTAGTAGGTTGAGGACAAAGTTTTAAAAAAAATCAATGATGTAGAATACTAATTCAGATAATTAGATTTCATCTCATTATCTTCCACTTAATCCTCTACTAGGGTCGCGGGGGGTGTTCCCCATGCCCATCCAGAGGAGAACGTTTCAGGCGTTGGCCAGATACACCTAGGACAGAGCACCAATCTATCGCTGTGGTCATATTTACTGCCTCACTTACTCACTTAAACACACACATTATATCAGGGCAATTTAGAACAGCCAATACACCTTGAATAATTTTTTTTGGATTGTGGGAAAAACTGGAGAACTCCCACAGACCACAGATATAACTCCAGCTACAGTAGATTGAGATTCATACCTGGATCGCCAGCACTGATAGGTGGACGTGCTAACCGCTCAGATGCCTTGATTGTGTCTGTGTTACTATAAATGATTTCCTAATGGGGGCGGCACGGTGGCTTTGTGGTTAGCACGTTCACCTCTCAGTGCTAAGTATTCCCAGTTCGAATCCCAATCTGGGTGGAGTTTCCATGTTCTCCCCGTGTCCACGTGGATTTCCACCGGGTTCTCCGGTTTACTCCCACAGTCCAAAAACATGTATCAAGGTCAATTGAATTCTCCAAATTTCCCCATATACAGTGGGTTGCAAAAGTATTCATACCCCTTGAACTTTTCCATATTTTGTCACATTACAACCACAAACATAAATATATTTCACTGGAATTTAATGTGAAAGACCAACACAAAGTGGTATACAATTGTGAAGTGGAAGGAAAATTATACATGAATCAACATTTTTTTTACAAATAAAAAACTGAAAAGTGCGACGTGCAAAAGTATTCAGCCCCCTTTTCCCTGAGTGCAACCAATTGCATTCAGAAGTTGCCTGATGAGTGCTAATGACTCAAAAGGGTCCACCTGTGTGTAATCTAATCTCAGTACAAATACAGCTGCTCCGTGACGGCCTCAGATGTTGGTTAAGAGAATATTGGGGAGCAAACAGCATCATGAAGTCCAAAGAACACACCAGACAGGTTAGGAATATGGTTTTGGAGAAGTTTAAAGCAGGCTTAGGTTATAAAAAGATTTCCAAAGCTTTGAACATCTCACGGAGCACTGTTCAATCCATCATCCGGAAATGGAAAGAGTATGGCACCACAGTAAACCTGCCAAGACAAGGCCGTCCACCTAAACTTACAGGCCGAACAAGGAGATCACTGATCAGAGAGGCAGCCAAGAGGCCCATGGTGACTCTGGATGAAATGCAGAGAGCCACAGCTCAGGTGGGGGAAACTGTCCACAGGACAACAATTAGTCGTGCACTACACAAATGTGGTCTTTATGGAAGAGTGGCAAGGAGAAAGCCATTGTTAAAAGAAAACCATAAGAAGTCCCGTTTGCAGTTTGCCAGAAGCCATGTTGAGGACACAGCAAACATGTGGAAGAAGGTGCTTTGGTCAGACGAGACCAAAATTGAACTTTTTGGCCACAATGCAAAACGCTATGTGTGGCGGAGAAATAACACTGCACATCACTCTGAAAACACCATCCCCACTGTCAAATATGGTGGTGGCAGCATCATGCTCTGGGGGTGCTTCTCTTCAGCAGGGACCGGGAAGTTGGTCAAAGTTGATGGGAAGATGGATGGAGCCAAATACAGGGCAATCTTGGAAGAAAACCTGTTGGAGTCAGCAAAAGATTTGAGACTGGGGCGGAGGTTCACCTTCCAGCAGGACAACGACCCTAAACATAAAGCCAGAGCTACAATGGAGTGGTTTAAAAAAAAGAATATTCATGTGTTAGAATGGCCCAGTCAAAGTCCAGACCTAAACCCAATTGAGAATTTGTGGCAAGATCTCAAAACTGCTGTTCACAAACGCTCTCCATCCAATCTGACTGAGCTTGAGCTGTTTTGCAAGGAGGAGAATGGGCAAGAATTTCAGTCACTAGATGTGCAAAGCTGGTGGAGACATACCCTAAAAGACTTGCAGCTGTAATTGCAGCAAAAGGTGGCTCCACAAAGTATTGACTCAGGGGGGCTGAATACTTTTGCACATCGCACTTTTCAGTTTTTTATTTGTAAAAAAAAATGTTGATTCATGTATAATTTTCCTTCCACTTCACAATTGTATACCACTTTGTGTTGGTCTTTCACATTAAATTCCAGTGAAATATATTTATGTTTGTGGTTGTAATGTGACAAAATATGGAAAAGTTCAAGGGGTATGAATACTTTTGCAACCCACTGTAGAGTGTGTTTGTGTCTGTGTGTGTGAGTGTATCCAGCGATGGATTGGCGCCCTATCCTGGGTGTATCTGGCCAGTGCCTGAAATGTTCTCCCCTCGATGGGCATGGGAAACCCAGTAGAGGATAAAGTGGAAGATAATGGGTGGATGGATTTCTTAATGGATAACCAAATAGTTCAATAAGTCTATAGAATTAGCATAATAATATAATTATTATAGTGTATAGAAATGTTCCTTTTGTATCTTTTTATTTGAATATTTTAAAGAATAGTTGGGCAGTTATTGACAGGCCGGCATATTGAGATGTAGGAGTGATAAATACATGGTTCCGTCGGTTTTGCGGCATGCTTTTTAAAAAAAAGCCCCATGCCAAGCATGCCAGCAGATAAAGGCTTCTCTGCTAATGTGGCTGCAGGTCATTTAAAGGAGTATACTGCCACTAAACTCCCCTGGATGCCCCTAAACTCCCCTGGATGCCACTAAAATTTGGACCTGTTTGAAGTTGGTGGTAACTTTACCACAGAAAATAAAGGTGCGAAAGAAATATTTACTGACAGCCTGTTAGTGTTAGCTTTGTATGAACAACAATGTTTCACAACATTTTAGGTCTTAGCATTTTTTTATTAACAGAAGTTTAATATTAGAAGTACATAATATTGTGTTAGTAAATGACATCGTTTGGCAGTGAAACATATCTGGTACGTTGATATAAATTCTCTTCAGGCATTAGACATATGGGACACCCTGGAATTATAGAATATTAACAAAGAACGTTAAGATTCAAATCAATTTAAAGAAAGTCAGGTAACCTGAACTGTTGTTCTTCATGAAATTGATGATTTATTTGATTTAATTGATAATTTATTCGAGGGCAGCACATGGCTTAGTGGTTAGGAAGTACTTCTCTCAATCTGGGAGGTTCTCCGTTTTCCTCCCACAGTCCAAAATACATAGATTAAGGCAAATTGAATGCTCCAAATTTCCCCAAATGGAGTGTGTGTGTGTGTGTGTGTGTGTGTGTGTGTGTGTGTGTGTGTGTGTGTGTGTATGAGTGAGCGTGTGCCCAGCCACAGATTGACACCCTGTCCTGGTGTATCTGCCCAGCGCTCGAAACTTTCTCCCTCCCGGATGGGCATGGGGAACCCCACCGTGAACCTAGTGTAGGATTTAGCGGAAGATGATGAATGAATTCATTTGAATGTTTTTATTTATTTACAAAAATTAAGTGGACGTTCTGTAATTCAAAACTTCTAAAAGTATCAATTTTCTTGGTTCTTTATCCCATTATACGTTTAACAAGAAATTTAGTCTTGTTAAAATAAGAGATTTGACAAGATCACCTTTTCATAGACATTTCAGAAACTAAACATGTAAACAGTTATTTGAGAAAACTATTAATATATTAATCAATACTGAAGATGTTGCAACCCCAGTATGGGTGTGTTTCTTGGTTTATTGCATCACAAATCGCAAACTTACATTTTCATTTGGTCATTTTGCAGACGCTTTTATCCAAAGACTTACAGCATCCCAACTTGGTTGGGGTCAGAACACAGGGTTGACACAGCACCACTGTTACAATTAAGGTTCTTGCTCAAGGACCCACATTGGTAACTTCAGTGCACTTGGTATTGGAACCTCCAACTTTCTAATTGATAGCCCAACAACCTAACAACTGCTACAACGCCCGTAGCTCCAATATATTTTTAGCTCCAGGTCATTTTCAAGAGATCTGTTGCTGTTTTCTTGACATTAAAGAGAAAACTGACTAGTTCAAACATACTTTTTTATGAGGAACTAGGATGGATTTGTGTTATTAAATAAATGGATCTAGTTTGTTCTCTGTACTCTGTTCAAGGGGTCTGGGCAGATAAGACAACAAATATTGCATTCTCATCCTTTAAATTTCAGTTTCCAAAATCCTGCAGCTAAAACATCTGCCATAGCAATATAACCATGAACATGCAATGTAACTGATTTCACGGAGGCTTTTATTTTTCCTCTTCCACCTGGTTCTTAAGTATCCTTGATCCAGGTGACTCTCTGATGCCATACCGACATCATGAGCAGCAAGTGCACAGTTTCTTTCAGAACCAGTTGAAGTTACATGCAGCAAATGAGGAGAGGGTGGCCTGGAAGACTCATCATTGGCAATCTGAATCATGTCCTGATATGCTACCCCATGGAGCCAGCTATTAACAAACACAAAAGCAAGGCCATCAATGTTCTGTCCTCACATTTACATGTTAAATGCTTCCAACAGCCCACTCGTATTCATGCTTAATGCAAAAGAGTTTGGAACGGCAGCTGATATGATGCTAGATGTTGAATGGCTGCTTGTATATCTGAGGGGAGTGTTGCCCTTTGGCATGTTCTTACATAACCTGAACCCAGCTGAGTCTCACAGGACTAGAGCCATGTGCCGCCGGCGTCAGCCGCACTGTTTTTAGCTACTTACTGGCTGCACACAGACTGTTGGAAAGCTTTGAAAAGTAATAAGTAAATAGAAGAGTAGCATCACAAGGGGGTCATAGTTGCCTTTACATGCCATGGTTTCATTAAAAGCATGAAATATAGTTGACTGAATGTCAATGGCTTTTTCCTGTCCATATAGACGACATGTTAGAGATTATCATGTTCTAACCAGAAATGTAACATCTCAATACACAATTCCTTGTCATTCATGAGGTTGATGGTTGGTTCATGATGGTTATACATAGTTTCTGCTCCATTTCACATTTCATATGCTTATATGTTGCTATATTTATACTATATGTTATATTTATTGTTGTACTGTATATTCTATATTATATCTTGTATTGTATTTGTATCTTTTTAAAATTATTATTATTTTATTATTTATCTGTGTGTCTGTAGAAGGTTGGAAAATGCTATTTCACCCACCCGTTCGATTAAGCTAAAACTTTGCACAGTTGTTCATCGTCAATGACAACACATGAATAAATTTTTAAAAAAAATGACAATTAATGAATTTTATTTTATATGGATAAATTTCCCATTTTCTACAAAATGTTATTCTTCACAAGCAGAATTAATTTAGAATAAAGTAATTTAACATGGTTAACAGGGTTGGTTTTTATATTTTTTTACATTTTTTGCTTATATATTTTATGTTCATGTACCACATGCAATACAAATGATAGTTTCAAGTATTCATGAATTCATAAGTATACTTGGCTACTAGTATGCCATATTACAGGCCTACTGTCTGGTCTTACAAGTCCACTTGATAAATTGAGCTATTAACTTTCTCATCTACATCTTATTAACAACATTAACTATGATCTGGGGTTGTGCAAAAAAAATCTGTTCCCAAAAAATCAGCTAACTGACTAAATATACTAAATTCAAGTTCAAGTAATTTATTTATATACCGCTTTTTACAATAGTACATTGTCACAAAGCAGCTTTACAGTGTTATAAACCTTTAAACCCCAAAGAGCAAGTTAAGGCGACAGTGGCAAGAAAAAACTCCCTGTTTTGTTGATATTTTATGTTGATCATTGGGAAGACCAGTGGACCGGTGAGGGACTCATCCTCCTTGAGCAGCCGGGCAGCATCAACAGTGTAGGATAGCCATGTACATGTGTAGTGATCATTTAACCCGTATTTAACAATTGGAAAACTATATTCCATTAGTCCATTGAGGGCGTCCTGCAGGACTGCCAGTCCAATAGAAATCCAGTAATCGTCGTGGCTATATACTAAAGATTTTCCAGGATGAGGATGCCACGATTCATCACACTTAAATTGTAAAAGAGTGGTTCAGGGAGCATGACATCATTTTCACTGCAGATTTCAGCCCTGAACCCCATTCAGTATCTTTGTGATGTGCTGGAGCAGACTTTGCGCAGTGGGGGTTTATGAGGGGTGGGGGCGGTTCCCCATGCCCATCCCCATCCAGGGGAGAACGTTTCGGGCGCTGGGCAGATACACCCAGGACAGGACCCCAATCTATTGCACATTCACTCATACTGACAGACACACAAACTCTATGGGGCGATTTAGCATTCAATTTACCTTAAATCCATGTTTTTGGACTATGATAGGAAACTGATAGGAAACTGGCGAAGCCACCTGTTTGTAAATTATTTTAGAAATAACTAAATAGATTTGAGGTTTGCCATTTTCAGAAATCTTTATCTTTAATTGTTAAAATAGAAAACATTGATAATCAACCTGAATATGTTCTATTCTAATTTATTCTATTGCTTCGGTGAGGCAAGTGGTAGTTTTGCAAGAACATTTATTGTTTAACGAAAACAAGTTGTTTATTCAAATAAAATTGCACAATTAGAATCAATATTTGATTAAAAGATATTATTTTATGTATTTAATACTTGTATTCTAAAAGTGGGAACGTATCATAAATCTTACAAGCAACATATTAAGGTTGTTTTCTTAATATTCATGTTATTCTGCCCAAACTATAATCACTTATAAGGACATAGGTACTTAAAAAATGTTTATGTACTAGCTTTCGAAATTAATTTACTTAAAAATGCAGATGAGTGATGTTATACGATGTAAAAAGTAATTTTTAGCTTGTGATGGTGTCAGAATTTGCATATTATGTAAGTCCAACTAACTTCCAGCTCTCTATTATTCTATCTCTATTTTAGTAAATTCATATTAATCTAAATGGCATTTCTTCCTCTTTCAGCATCATCTCCATGATCATAAAGTCAGTAGAAATATAGCAAGGTCTCAGTCTAAAAAACAGAAAGCTTTACCTTTTTTGTGAAAGACAACCAGTTTTACAATAACAAATTTGTTTTGACATTTTCATGCCTTGGTTATAATTAAAAGGTTAAAGGTGGTGCCATTCATTAGCGCTTCATACCTACTAAAGTTTAATGGTTAGGTTGTGGTTAGTGTCTCCTAGCAACAGCTTGTATTATTATAAATTATGCACATCATTTCGAAATGGGTCAGTGGTTGCACTGGGGTTTGCATTACTGCAATCGTTTAGACATTTCTTTCTTATCTCAGGCTGAAATGGCAGATGTGACAGAAGGTGGACAGGATTTATGGGAGGTTGAATCGGAGCTCTTTCGAATTCAACTGACTAGAACATTTTCCATTTATTTAGAAGCGCTATATAGAGAAATGTACGCACACCTGAGATTTAGTGATATGTTCAGGTTATACTGATTGTCAGTGTTCTTCCTGAGAGCGGGTGCACAGACTGCAGTGACTGATCTGTGCTTGGTCTGTAATAACAAGACTGATGTGTGGTGAGTGTCTGAGGTAAAAGACCACGCTGCATTCCTTAGTACGTTAACATGACTTGGCATTTTAATAGGATTTGTTATTACTGTCAGACTCCGCCAAGGCAAAGTAGTGGGTCCTGCTGTCTAATCCCTAATGGAAATGCTGCCAGCTTGAGCTCCCCAGGTAGTCCTAGACACAGGTGGAACATTGTGTTTTGGATTGGACTCCTCTTGCTGTGATTATGCCAATAAACAATTCAAGAGCAACCTGCTATTAGCAGCATGAGCTCAGGTATGGATTTCTATCATGTTTGCTTATCGGCTACTGGCGCAATTTACCCTAACCCTGTGCCACCAAAAAATATATATTTTACCTCTACATTATAAAATAACAAATAACAAATAAAGGTTTATCTTATCTTATTATTATTATTACCACTACCCCTATATTAGCTTCATCTGTTTGTCTATGTGTCTGGAAAAAAAGTTTGCAAATGCTATTTCACCCACTTCCCATTATCCAATTAAGCTGAAATAATTGTTTATTGTCGATGATAACACACAAATCAATAAAAAAAATTACCAATTAATTAACTAATTATTGGTAATTAATACATTTAGTTTTCTATCAATAAATTGCCCATTTTATACTAAATTTTATACTTCACAAGCAGAATATATTTAGGATAAAGGAATTTAACACGATATAGGGGTGGTTTTAAAAAAAAAAAAAAAAAAAACAACTAATATACATACATATATATATATATATATATATATATATATATATATATATATATATATATATATATATATATATATATATATGTAATTTATTGGTTTTTTTGCTTGTTATATACACACATTTTACATAATGTAAGGTGCCACTCATGCACACAGCCTTTCAAATTTTCTTATGCATTTTCTTGTTTGCTGCTCCATATTTCTCTCTCTCTCTCTCACACACACACACACACACACATGCACTAGTTTGTTTTTATGCATTGTAAAGACTAGACATAGACTTTGATTTATTTTTAAGTCTAAATTTTGATTTAAATTAAGTCGTAAATACTACTATAATAACTATAACCCATCCACCCATTCATTATCTTCCACTTAATCCTCTACTAGGGTTGTGGCGGGGTTCCTTATGCACATTCAGGTGAGAACATTTCGGGCGCTGGGCAGATACACACCCCGCGATCTTAGTAGAGGATTAGGTGAAAGATGGATGGATGACCAGTTTCAGTCCTTTGTCTGAAACACATGCAGTCATTTAAAAAACTAAAATTATTATTGAAACAAAAACTAATAGGACAAAGTTTAATGTGTACATATTGAGAAGTTACAGACTTGCAAAATGTAAGGATATTACACAATATCACACAATCTTCCTGGCACCACTGTTTGCAAAAAATATTTAATAAAATGCTTAGTTAGCACCCATCCCTTGAAATATGGGTGCACACTGACTCACACAAACGCACTCTATATGGGGCAATTTGGAGAATTTGATCCATGTTTTTAGACTATGGGATGAAACCCGGAGGAAACCCACACGGACACAGGGAGAACATTGAAATTCCACCCAGACAGCCACCCGTAACTATAACCATACAACATATTTTCACTTCATGATTGGATGATTTATAGTGTGAGGACCAGCAATTACACAATTACTTCAGGTCCCCATATGTAAGTGTGTAAACAGGATTTGGTTCCCTCGATGTTATACATAACTGGCGCACACACACACACACACACACACACACACACACACACTTCTATATAGTATAAATGCATATATAGTCCATACATTGCATAGTTTCATAGCTACGTTGAGTTTTGAGAGATAAATGGACAGACTGGACATCTTGCTCTCTAAGTCTCCTTTTTGTCTTAAAATGCAGAGGTCATTAGTCATGATACTTTTGTATTTAGCTGTAGCTTTTGTCACGTCAATTCCGTCACCTCTTACAAATTCCTTTGTTCGCTTTGTAATGGAATCTCCTAGCTATAATTTACAGATTTCAGATGTGGACCTTTGACTCCAATGTATTTTATCCACTTCGCCTGCGTATCTGTACCGTTGTTTCTTGTTTGAGTCTGAATGCCAAGAAAGGAAATTGAATTCAAGAACCAACTCCTGACATCAAAAGAGCGCTGAAGCTCCAGGCCCCATCTGTTGATTTGTGGCCGCTATATTTGGCATAGTTTTGAAGTGGAAGATAAAAAATTGAAAATGCTTTTTCTTCTTTTCATAGGAAAGGGGGCAAACAGCCCTCTTCAAAGGTGTGACTCAGGACGTGACCTTTTGGATCTCAGTACAATTGGCACCATCATGTGTAACACAAATGTCTGTCCAGAGGGGGTGTGAATATTAGAGCAACTTTCAGACCTCAAGCAGGTTTCCGCTAAAGTAGTGTTCAAACCAATAAACTGGATTTAAATACGATCATGTTTCTTAAATGCACAAACCAAAAATGTCTGAAACGAAATCTCAGAAGTGACTGGTTTTGTTTCATATGTTCTCTGAGAGTTGTACAGGCCCATGACCTGTAATTTTAACTATAATAAACTATTTTCCTCTGCTAATTTAAATGCTAATCAGTAATCTGCTTTCATGTAAAGCTTAATACAAACAGCCCGTTGTAACGATGGGTGGGCACAAATGAGGACCGGAGACAGGAATGGGCTTTATTACAAATGTGCTGGCATGGTGATGTTCGCCGAAGTACCGCCTAATCAGGTCTCCCTGCGCTACATGATGACATCACATGTCATTAGACGGAGCGCTAATCAATCCCCTTGATCAAACAATTGGCTCCGCCTCCCCAACCAAGCAGAAACCAGAGAATCCGTCTCCACTGCTCTAGAGTACAGTGGCGGCGTGCTTTACACCACTGCATGCTATGCTTTGCATTGCACTTGGTGAGGTATGGCTTTGGATGCAGCTGCTTGACCATGAAACACATTCCATGAAACTCTCTGCACTGTTCTTGAGCTGATCTGAAGAACACATGAAGTTTAGAGTTCTGTAGTGATTGACTGCAGAAAGTTGGTATCCTGTTTGCACTATGCACATCAGCATACTCTGACCTCGCTCTGTCAGTTTACATAGACTATCACTTCATGGCTGAGTTGCGGTCGTTCCTAAACACTTACATTTTCTTATAATACAGCAGACAGTTGGAATATGTAGGAGCGAGGAAATTTCATAACTGAATTTGTTGCACAGGTGGCATCCTATTACAGTTCCACTCTGGAATTCACTGAGCTCCTGAGAGCGACCCATTCTTTCACACGTTTGTAAAAACACTCTGCATGTCTAGGTTCTCAATTTTTATACACCTGTGGCCATGGAAGTGATTGGAACACTGAATTCTTTTGGAAATATAGTGTATTCCTATATATTATCTCGTTTGCATATCACTATAACTTAAAAATAATATTTTATAATTTGGAAATCATGACTTTTGTTTCACTTTTATTACTAGCGCAACATGTTTACATTTATTTTAATTGCAGTGATGTTTTTCATATTTTGTAGTGTGGTTAACTTGGTAGCACCAAGTCAAATGAATTAAAATGGGTAAAATGAAGGACCCGAGTTCAACTCCCAGAATGAGTAGACCAGTTTCTTTCTGTGTGGAGTTTGTATGCTTGTATGAATGGATTTCTGCTTAGATCCCTGGTCTCCTCCCCTAACTCAATACTGTACATTTATGGTTAAGTTAATTTGAGATACTGTATTGTTTCTGGTGTTTGTCTTGGTTTCTACTTGTAATGAAGTGGCGACCTGTGTGGACCTTCAGTCTGTCATGTGACATCTTCTTAATGAATGTTAAACACAAGAGAAATTGTCTCTAGCGTCAACTGAAAGTGGTGAGTTAGACAAAAAACATAATTTTTTGATTGTTTCAACATGGCCACACCCCTGCTTCATAAGGAGGATTTTATTAGAACTCAGACAAAGCTTATGTTTAATACGGTCCACGCATGCAAAATGAAATGATATTGGGGAATATCTAGGCTTGAATCTGATAATCTTACTCTCTAATTATTCAAAGGATTATTTAGCAGATGGACTAAGCAATGTAAACAACAGTAAGCCTTTTGGTTGAATGGCTGTTAGAAAGGATCAGCGACATAAGATTTGGATACCTTTAATGAGCTGTAATGCCATCACTAGTGGCTTAGATGTGTCAATGTGCCAGCTTTTGACTCCTGGACAGGGTTCTGTTCTTGGTGAAGTTTTTATGTTCTCCTCAAGTCTGCAGTGTTTTTTTTATTTTTTGTTTAATTTAACACCATGTTCAGCTATCCTGTAATGCACGACCTCTTTTAGATGAACTCTTTGTCCAGTAAGTTTCGTTATAGAGACTCAAAAATAGAATTGATGTTACTGGGGACAACCCCCCCCCCCCCAATTTGGCTAACACTAAGGGATCATCAGCCAGCTATTGATATGCATATTTGTCCAGTCAAGTTTCACAGCATATTAATAAAACCAAACTGCTTAGAATATTGTAGGGTTGAAATGAAAATAAAAAAACTTTTATTTGTCTTGTGTAACTTTACAGAAAATAACTTACAAGTAACAAGGTTAGAATAGAGTAAGTAAAATACCAGAACTCTTAGAAAATAAATCTTTCTGAAAACAAGACCACATTCTTTAGTTGAAAGGAAATGTACTCTTTAAAGAAAGAAAAATTTGATTAGACTCAAAGCCAGTGCTAAAATCTTTAGGAACTGTGCAGAATGTTTATTAAGAAATATTAATATGTAGTCCGAAAAAGACCTATTAAAATGACAAATAGGTTATAATATTAAATCAAAGTCAATGGCATTTCAAAACATTAAGGATTTGTGAAGTTTATGTAAATAAGTTAGTAATTGTTATTTCAGAGGAAATATTAATTCAACT
Organism: Corydoras sp. C115; assembly: GCA_019802505.1. Classification (NCBI taxonomy): domain Eukaryota; kingdom Metazoa; phylum Chordata; class Actinopteri; order Siluriformes; family Callichthyidae; genus Corydoras; species Corydoras sp. C115. The sequence goes on along the minus strand of JAFMOC010000042.1, from coordinate 222,305 downwards.
ATTGTCTTCAACTTAATCCAATTTTAGGGTTGCAGGGGGAAGGGGGGGTTCTCATGCCCATCCAGGGGAGAACACCTCAGGCACTGGGCAGATATACTCAGGACAGAGCACTGATTTATCGACATAAAACAAATATTGATTGATGTAATTTGCTAATTTGATGTATTTTGAATCACGACTGAATCAGGACTTGAAGGAAACACTGAGAGTTTACAGCTTTTTATAAGTGAGCAGATCACAAAATTCACCTAAAACATAGTGAGACAAATTTGGGGCAAATTTCACCCCATTTGTTTAGCAGTGTGAACAGGAATTCTTGGCCATATTGATGCTCTGTCTTTTTAATCAGTGTTTGCTGCACAAGTGAAAGTATGAACCCATTCACTCTCTATCGACTGTTTGGTTCTTTCAGGCATTTTTTCTTTAATTTTTGGCTTCTTCTGCTGTCTACATTCCAACAGATGAGGCTTGGGAGGGGCATGGGTGCCCTGTCTGCGTTTTAAACCTGCCATGGAGGTTTTGTTTGATGTGTAAAACATTCATTAATTCATCCATTATCTTCCGCTTTATTCTCTACTAGGGTCGTGGGGTTGTTCCCCATGCCTGTCCAGGAAAGAACGTTTCAGGAGGAAACCCACGTGGACACTGGGAGAACATGGAAACTCCACCTAGATTGAGATTCGAAACTGAAATCCCAAGCACTGAGAGACGAACATGCTAACCACTAAGTTACGGTGAAAAACACGTATAATATGGATGGCTCGAACATATGGCCTGTGATTTATTCACAATAATGCCATGCCCTCTCGTTCTTTTATTTTATTTGCTTTATTTTAACACAGATGACACTTTATTCGTTTTCAAGCGTATAATACAGTTTATGCTACATAAACATTCATTAACATTATTTACTATCCACTAATGCAGCCTGCTGAAAATCCCATAGCTTATTCTAATTTATTTAGCATTAAAATTTATTAAACTTGTATATTTATATACTTTCAGAATAGTTCAAAGATGTTTCAAACTGAGATCGTAAATGGATATTCCAAATTAGTTTACTTTATTTAACACACAAAAACAGCAAGAAAAGAAGTTTTCTGTGTTTTTGTTGAACTTCTAAATTGTATTTCTTGAATATAAACTAATATGGAAAAGAAGTTGTGACAAAGGCAGATTTACCGCAGTTTTGCAAGAGGGATTCTTGTTGGTGGTTGAGCTGTTCGTGTGATGTTTAACAGACTGCAGATGGTCCTTTGATGGAGAACTGTGGCTCTCCTTGCGACACCGTCATGCACACCATTGTGTTCTGTGTTCTGCTGCTGATGAATATTACCAATAACCAGTGTGGAAACGTTGCTTGATAGTTACTTTGAGTTTTTTTTTGTAACCTAATACACTATTACTCTTAGTGTGATGTTTGTTGGTAAACCATCCTGGGAAGAGAAATAATAGTTTTGGATTTTTTTTATTCTATCCAATGGTTAGTTTGAGTTAGGTTTGTAACCTCTTCCATCTTGATCAACACCAATAACCCTTAATCTGATGTTTTTAGAAATCTCCTTTTGTTAATGCAATAATATCCATTTACCGATATGTGTTGTGAGGATCAGCCTTTAAAATATTCCTGTTTTTTTAGACTGCACTCACTCACACTTTGTCATCCAACTGATCAAATTTCACTTTTAAATGAATTCATTTATTATCGTCCACTTAATCCTCTACTAGGGTCACGGGGGGGTTTCCCATACCCATCCAGGGCAGAAGGCTTTGGGCTCGGGCAATCCATTACTGGGAACACACTTTCCATGTGGAGAACATTGAAATTCCACCCACATTGGGATTCGAACCTGGACTCCATAGGCGAACATGCTAACCACTGAGCCACCTTGCTTCCCCACTTTAAAATGATCAAACTAAAGGTTCACATGGCTTTTGCCATGCACTGAAATGTAATAAGTGAATATTTCCTTAATAAAGAAATGACCAGCGCAATATTTTATCTCTTTTGTTAGATTTGAATCTTCTCAACTACATTTAGGACTTAATTTATTGTAATTTATTAAAAAATATAGTATTTACTAATTCCTCGAAAATCCTTTAAAAACACCTGAGCACCGCTGTACATTGTAAAACACATATCTTTAAACTTAATTTGCAAAGGATACATTTTTGGTGGATGTTTCCTTTATACTCTTAATGGCCTCACCTATTACTAGTTTATCCTGTACTTGTGAAACCTTCTTCTGTTATTAAGTGTTATTATGAATTTTGGCGTTGTGTTTTCAGGTTTTAAGTTCTTTTCATTTATTTAATTTTTTAATACAAAATACATATTGGTAAAGCCCAGTGATAGATTGGCGCCCTGTCCTGAGTGTATCTGCTTAGCGCCCGGAACGTTCTTCCCTGGATAGGCATGGGGAACCCTCCCGCGACCCTAGTAGTGTAGAATGAACAAAAGAGCAAACTAAAAATTTTGCAGGCTGTATACTTTTTAAGAGTGCATACATTTTTACAGCAAATAAGTGTATAGCTTTAACATTGTGATAATAATTGTAAAATTATATTTTAGGAGTAAAACAAAATGCTTTAGTTTGTTTTGACGAATATGAAAATCATGTTGTTTTTTTAACATTTAAATCAGTGTACTGTCGTCAAATAAATAATAACGTGCAATCAGAGCTCCACAGTGTCACCCGCGTTCTGGCTCTATATTTGTTTACATATATGGCTGTCTGTGCGTGAGCAAGCACCACACATGTTACACCTTGAAGTGGCATCAACTTTTGAATTACACAAATTGAATTAAAGGTTCAGTCTGGTAAAAAAGCATTTAATTACACAATTTTTATATAACCAGGTGAAATGTACCAATGAATGCAGACATTTTCAAAAATGTTAATATATACTGTAAATAACATGTTTTCTTTTTTGAATAATGGTGTTGATGTTTGATGGTTGTTTGCCACTTTTTATCACCGACCGCAGACACATCTCTGAATTTGTTAGTGTCTTTCAAAATGAGTCCTAAGCCTTTCACATTCTGTTAATTTACTGTGGGAAACCACATGTGCCATAAAAACATAAACCTTCTTCACATGATCCACATCTCAACGTCTCTATTTAAGGCCTGGACACAATGTTTAGACAGACTGCATTGATGATTAAGTGGGCAACAAGATTTGTCGACCTCAAGCTTTTAGTATTATTCTCTGATGTACACCTGCTGTGGTAATTGTAATTGTACAACAATTGTAAATTGTAATTGTAATGGTAATCATTTAGGTCATTTAGCACAGGCCTTCACCCAAAGTGAGTTACAAGTATCCCAACTTGATTATTGGGGTACAACAGGGTCGATACCCTGTAACAATGAGGGTTAAGGGCATTGCTCAATGACACACATTGGTAACGTCATGGGACTTGGAATTTGAACCCAACACTCTACTGTAAATGGAGGCTTAATACATTCGCCCTGAGAAAGTTCAGCTATCACCCCCCTGGAGGGTTCGAACTGTGGTGTTTTTCCATGTATAAAATTTGATTCATTTCCATAATTCAATTTGAGAATCTATGGGGTATTCTTTGTTCTTGGGTCTGGTGCCCCTCAGGTCCTTCTTGAGAATACCCCATAAATTCTAAATGGGGTTTAGATCCGGCCAGTTGGCTGGCCAGTCAAGCACTGTGATGGCATGGGCATCAAATCAGGTTTTGGTTCTTCTGGCTGCATGGGCAGGGATTAGGTGCTGCTGGAATATGAAATCTGCATCTCCATACAGATCCTCAGCAGAAGGAATCATGAAGTCCTCTAAAACATTCTTGTAGACTGTTGTGGTGAGCTTGGATTAAAGAAATCAGAGTTTAGCAACACCTGCACCGGACATTGCACCCCAAATCATGACTGACTGGATATTTAGCACTGGACCTCAAGCAGTTTGGGTTCTGTTCCTCACCTCTACTGTGTAGTAGATGATCAGTGTGTCACACTCTATAACAGTCATGCCCTGCAACATTTTGGGGTGATTTCTCCACAGTATTCTCATTTTTGGAATTCCTGTTTACATGGGTTTTATGAGCTGGAAGCCCATATTATGTAAAAATAAACAAATTAATAAATCTATAATCTATGAAAGTTTTTCTTTTTGAATGGAATTATGGAAATGAATCAACTTTTCCATGATATTTAATTATTTTTGGAAAGGGTCTGTATGTGTGTGTTTGTGGTTAAACTTTTAAATGTCTTTTAATAGATGAAAGATATATGACAGACTAATTTATGCATATATTATGCTATAGGAAAAACTCACTAACCTGCTTTAGGGAAGTTATATTTTATGACCGTATTGAGTTTAAGGATTTACAGTCTTTTTGAAGCGTCATTTTACATGCGTAGACCAAGACCACAGTTCCCGAATGTGTCATCCTGCTAATCGTCACCATAAAATGCTTGAGTAGTTGTCACTTTGGAAAGAACTGCAAACTATTAAAAGATGATGATTTTACAACAAGGCTGGGAAACCGATACTAGATGAACCAGAAACTTCTCAAACAAATCTGCCAGCCTTGTCTCCACAGCCGGCATGGTTGCTGTAATTAATTAAATCTTTCTTCTGTAATTTCTGTTGTGTACTGCAGCTTAAATTGCTGGAGCGATCCATTAGATGCATAGTACAATCTGAGGGACAGCTTGACCTCCACGTTTTCCACAGTACCACCGTACCGGACTGGATTCTGTTGAGTAATGCATGCAAACATCCATTAAATAGAGTGGAATTCCACCTCCTCCCCTTTCCCTCATCCCTCACCTGCTGGGTTCTGTGCACTTTGAAAATCCCATGTTGAAAAACATTTGGGTAGTTAAAGCTACAGAAAAACTTGTTCAGCAAGCTGAACAAGGAATCAAAGCCGCAATAACTTTTACTGAGCAATATACGTTTATATATTTAAAAAATGGATAAACGTACATAATTTTAAAAAATGTTAAGAATAATGTACATATTTATTTTTCTACTTGCCAAAATAGCATTTCTTATATGCTGCAATCCTCTTTCCATCATCGTAATTAAAGCATGTGATCAGTATTTGAGCAACATCAGCATGTGATCAACGTAACGTTTATTGAAGGTAATGATGATCGCTGATTGACAGGTTTCCGGTTTCAATAACAATCAAATTACAAAAAGGGTTCATAAAAAAACATCAGGGAAAAATGTTTTGTATATCACGCATTGATACAAATGTGAAGTGGTCAGAGTTGTGTGTTATTGTCAATAATGTCACGGCTGGACAAACGGCTCAGCCATTCCGATTCAAGGTCTGGTACTTCATTTTGCAAGCAGAACATTTATTAGCATCCGATTAATCCTCTGCTAGGGTCCCGGGGAGGGGGGGGTAAGATACACACAGGACAGGGTGCCAATCCATCGCTGGGCATACTCATTCACACAGACACACGCTATTTGTGGCAATTTAGAGCATTCAGTTTACCTTGAATCCATGTTTTTGAATCCATGTGGAAGAACAGTCCACTTTAAAACCTGTGGAAGGAAACCAGGGGAATCCGAAGAAAACTAACATTGATACGGGGAGAACATGGAAAATTCACCCAGATATGGATTTTCCCATGGAACTACCCATTTTATAAAATGAAATAATTTGGGTTTTAGCAGTATTATATGGCTATAACCATTTTTCTATACTTTACAGTTTAGTAATAATAATCTTATAATCTTATAATATGTGAAACACGTTTCTATAAGCGTTTTATTTCTTTTTAAATAGTAGCAATTAGCTCAGATGTTTAAAACTGCATTAAAGCTGCCAAAACTCACAGTCTTCTGGTGTGACACGCTGTGAAAAGATAACAGCGGCACTCAATACATTATTGTTCAGTGTAAATAATTCAGTCTGTTCAATTGTGTACATTTTAGGGCGGACAATTTGCATTCTGGATATTTGTTGCATCCTCAGTTAATCCATCCACTTCTTTGCTTTAGTGCTAATTGTGTATTCTCCCAGTTCCACTTACCATATACATGCACTTTGTAGTCTATTTAGTTCTCTGTATACTTCGAAACCTAATGTAGTCCTTGTTTACTAATGATTTGGGTGGTCCGTAAGTCCTATCACCAACCTGGTAGTGGTGTGTTTAAGTTGTGTTAGTTTATGTTGTGTTAGAAAAAGAGCTACTCACCCTGTACTCTATGAGAAACGATGATCTATTATCTTCTGCTTAATCCTCTACTTGGTTCACGGGGGGGTTCCTCATGCCCATCCAGGAGAGAAAGTATCGGGCGCTGGGCAGATGCACCCAGGACAGGGCGCCAACCTATCGCTGGGTATTCACGCAATTACACACGTACTTAATAGGGGCAATTGGATCGGTGCAGTCTAGAGCAGCTAATTCTCCCTAAATCCATGTTTTTGGACTGTGGGAGGAAGGATTCAAGGAGACTTTATTGTCATTTACAGTACGTAACATGTCGTACATGAAATGTAAACGAAATTCCGTTTCACTGTTTACCCTAAGTAGTAGAATTTTAAAATTTTTACATTCAAATATTAGACAAAAAAATAAAATAAAATATAGCAGCATTGTTTAATATAAATTTAAAATGTAGAATAAAATTTAATAGCAATAAAAATATAATAGCAATAAAAAAAATAATACTGTTGGAAAAATGGACACGGGAAGAACATCAAAACTCCTCCCAGATCGGGATACCCCAGCCCTGAGAAGCCGCTGTACCACTATACCACTGTACCACCCCAAAGAAGAACATGAGTTCACGAGAGTACAGCCTACGCAGTTGTTTCTGACCTCCAAATGTGTGGCATCAGCAATTATCAGCAGTGACAACACTTGATGATAGACATTTCTCACTCTAAATGTGGAGTTATTAAAAAAAAAGTGTTAACTACAGTAAAGAATTGGTTCAATTAACAAAATATATTCATAGTTGCTTTATTTTTATTTCGCTGACCTATATTTTATTGCGTCTCTGTGTTAGTTTAAATCAATTCTCCTTTTATATTTTCTGGCGCTCTCCTGTTCATTGACCAAATGAGACTGCTTCCTAATAAGGCCTGCTAAGGAAAGGAAGGTTATAAATAGAACACAGTGTTCTTGGGAATTATATGCATTGACGTGCCGAAAGCCACATCAGCTGCATGTTTGTGTTTCCAGTTCAGAGAATAGCTTTAGCAGACATGTATAGAGCACATGCTGCAGACCTGCACGCTGTAGATATCCTACTTTAAAGAGCTGGAAAAGCTAGTTTCATTTCAAGATATTAAATAAGCATTTGCAATCTAACTTGGTCTAATGAAATGGCTTTGGAGTCAGCGGTTTTGTCAACGCGTTATATAACTGTAGAGATTAACTAAAAGGGTGAAATCATGGGTCTCCCACACAATTAATTAAATGATGGAAAAGACAATTTCCCAAAAATGAATCTAGTGGACAAATTGCAGATTTAATAACATGTTTTCACTGGCTTTTATCAACAACGACAATCTCACGTACTAACACAATCATGGGATTATTTTTTTTGTTGCTGATTTGTGTAAGAGAACCAAGGGTGGCATGGTGTCTTAGTGGTTAGCATGTTCGCATGTCAGCTCTAGGGATTCCGGGTTTGAATCCCAATCTGGGTCGAGTTTCCATGTTCTCCCCATGGGTTTCCTCCGGGTTCTCCGGTTTCCTCCCACAGTGCAAAAACATGGATCAAGGTCAATTGAATTATCCAAATTGCCCCATATAGAGTGTGTCTGTGTGAGTGAGTGTGTGCCCAGCTATAGATTGGCACCCTGTCCTGGGTGTATCTGCCCAGCGCCCAAAACGTTCTCCCCTGGATGGGCATGGGGAAACTCCCCCCCCCCTCGCGACTCTAGTAGAGGATAAAGCAGAGGATAATGGATGGATGGATGTAAGAGAACCAGCATAAAATCATTTTTAAATCTGGACTGCTTAACAGAAATTACTTTGAAATATGTTTTCAATCAGCCTGATGACTTTTATAGTTTATATTTGTATCTAAATATTTAGGAGTTGATTCACTGTCTTCCATGACTATGTTAGAAGTAGTGTTATGTTTTACCTTAAGCCTTGTGGTGCACTTTATTTTGCAGTGGGGTAAGAGGAGATGCTGCAGCATATGGCTGTTATGCATGTCAATGCCAATTTCATCCTCTACAGGCTCCAGGTGCCAGTTTTCTCACAAATAACCTGGAATTATTGAGTCCTCGGTACTGTGGGCAAAAACGTCCACATCTACATTACATCGGCTGTGGCAAAATTAATATATAACTTAAGTGCTTTAACGTTTACACAGTGTGTTTGGTTTCAAGATCTTTAACACTGAAAGTAGTTCCCATGAACAAATACAGACATATACCTTGGTAGTGTTAAGGTTGTGCTTAAGTCATGGGCATTACATAAAGGAGCAGAACGGCTTTATCTGAGAGGGATGTTTGCTTCTATTCTCTTTTCCTAATGACGGGGTGAAGTCATTATTTGCGTGAGTGGTTGAGACGCAAAAAAAAAAAAAAACGAGCAAATGAAAGATTTACTAATCTGGACATAAATAAATAGGATGAGACAATTAAATTATTTTTACTGAGTAATACAAGCCAGCTATTAAGTGGAATTACAGTCATTCACAGTAAGTGTTTTGATGCGAGTAAATCCGTTGTCAATGTCATTACTGCACATACTGTTTTTGAAATGTTATGCCGGATTATATGGAATTTCTGGCATAATATTCCTTTTTAAGTAACAGGCAATTTTTAGGTACTCGTTTTTAAGTTTTTAAATTTTTACAGTTTGCGTTAATGTATTTAGTATTTGCAGTTAGTATACAGTGGTCAGAACACTGTTACAATACTTCAATACACTTTAAAGGACAGGTGTGATCAAATATGGTGGAACTAAAATCAGCAGTAAGGTCTCTTAGATCAGGATCTCAGCTGATCTCTTTATTAATTCAATTTTATGTTCATTCATTCATTCATTCATCCATTATCTTCCACTTTATTGGGTCACGGTGGGGTTCCCCATGTCCATCCAGGGGAGAAAGTTTCGGGCGCTGGGCAGATACACACTCACACACAAACACAATCTACACGGGGCAAAAGAGCATCCATGTTTTTCGACGTGGGAGCACATATGCACTTCACCCATTTTGGGATTCAAACCTGGATCCGCAGTGCAGAGACAAACCTGCCACCCTCAATTTGATGTTCCAATCATTCATTATCTTCCACCTAATTCTCTAATTATGTCACGGTAGCATCATTATTGGGTCATTATTCCATTTAAGAAGTTGAACTTTCATAGATTATATATTCAGGGCCCACAATATTTAAATGATTTCAAATATTTATTTGTTTACATAATTTGGAGTTCCAGCTCATAAAACCCACGAAAACAGGAATTTAATACAGTGAGTAATGGTTTGGGGTGCAATGTCCGGTGCATGTGTGATCTCAGGAGGAAAATAAGGGGCACCAGACCCAACAACAAAGAACACCCCATAGATTCTGAATGGGGTTTAGGTTCGTTGAGTTGGCTAGCCAGTCAAGCACTGTGATGTTATGGGCATCAAACTGTTTTGTTTTTTCTGGCGGCATGGGCAGTGGTCAGGTTCTGCTGAAAGATGAAATCTGCATCGCCATACAGATCCTCAGCAGAAGCAATCATGAAGTCCTCTAAAACATTCTGGTAGACTGTTGTGGTGAGCTTGGATTTAAGTTCATGTTTAAGTAATTTATTTATGGAGCACTTTTTACAACAGTACATTGTCACAAAGCAGCTTTACAAAGTTAAAAGCATTTAAACCCCCAAAGAGCAAGCTGAAGCAACAGTGGCAAGAAAAAACTCCCTGTTCTGTTGTTATTTTAAGAAAGAAACCTTGGGAGGACTCATCCTCCTTGAGCGGCCGGGCAACATGAACTGTGTAGGACACTAATGTACAGATTGTGTCGAGATCAGGTGAGCCGTATTTAACAAAAAACTCTAACAACTGGAACACAATATTTAAGTCCATTAAGGGGTCCTACAGGACTGCCAGTCCAATTAATATCCAGGTTCCAACCAGTAATCGTAGTAGCTGCAGTGCTTCAGCAATGAATGAATATTGAATATGAATAAATTTTTTCATGATATTCCAATTTTTTGGACAGGGTCTGAGTGTATATGTAGTTTCATTTACATTTACATTTACATTTAGTCATTTAGCAGACGCTTTTATCCAAAGCGACTTACAAATGAGAACACCACAAGTCAGAAGCCATGGAGAAAACCAACTATACTATAAGTTCATCAAACCTGATTGTTATTTCGAAGCTGCGCCCCCCCCCCCTTTTTATTTTTTTTATTTTTTTTTTATAACAGGTATTTGTTAAATAGATGCGTCTTAAGTAGTTTCTTAAAACTGTTTAGAGATTCTGCCTTACGGACAGAGTTGGGAAGATCGTTCCACCATTTTGCAGTGGTGAACGCCACAGAATGAGAATTAGCTCCTCGGTGAGGTGGAATCGCCAGGCGGCAATCATCACTGGAGCGAAGTGAACGAGTCGGAGTGTATTTTGAAAAGATAGAGTGAAGGTAAGAGGGGAAAGATCCAGAAATGGTTCTGTATGCCAGAGTCAGCGACTTGTACTGAATGCGAGCAGCTACAGGAAGCCAATGGAGGGAAGTGAGTAATGGAGTGACATGAGTTCGCTTGGGCTGGTTAAACACGAGTCGGGCTGCAGAGTTTTGAATTAGTTGAAGAGGTCTGATGGTGGAAGTTGGGATACCGGCAAGTAGTGCATTACAATAATCAAGCCGGGATAAGACTAGGGCTTGAACAAGCAGTTGGGTAGCATGTTCAGTCAGAAAGGGTCTGATCTTCCTTATGTTATAAAGAAGGAATCTACAGGAACGGGCGGTTTTGATCACATGATCAGAGAGTTTCATTGTGTTGAATTTATTTCAATTGACAAAATTGCAATTCAGTGGTCCTTCTTATTATTTTTAGGTGGACAATGTGGAAGCTATTATGTTACACTGAACATTGTTTATGTTAAAGGAACATTAATGTAAATAAAATAACTAGAATCTCATCTAAAGGTAATTTCACAACAACGATCCATCTTATACGTGTTCTCACAGGGTTCTTCTTTTGTATTGTCTCTTTTTGCAGCTTGTGGCTAATGTACTGATCTTCTCCTGCACTAACATTGTTGGAGTTTGTACGCACTACCCAGCGGAAGGCTCACAAAGACAAGCGTTCCAGGAGACCAGGGAATGTATTCAGGCCCGTCTCCACTCCCAGAGAGAAAACCAACAGCAGGTAAGGCAGAAGATGACATTGGAGAACACAGGGTCTTATTAGGGATGTTTGAGTACCTCAACACATTTTACCAATTAGTGCTAAAAAAAAATAATTAGTAAAAAATAAATGTTTTTGTAATGACTCATTTTAGTGCATCCTTAAGAACTAGGTTCATTGGTTGTTTATAAGCTTCTTGGTTTTCAGAATTATATATATATATATACGTACTATATATATATATATATATATATATACACATACGTACTATAATAATATTATTATATTACACTTGAACTTCAACTTGCACATGTGGACAAATTTATCGGTCCCCCTCGGTTAATGAAAGAAAACCCCACAATGTTCAAGTTCAAGTAATTGATTTATATAGCATTTTTTACAATAGTACATTGTCACAAAGCAGCTTTACAGTGTTATAAGCCTTTAAACCCCCAAAGAGCAAGCCGAAGCAACAGTGGCAAGAAAAAACTTCCTAATGTTGTTGGGAGGACTAAGACTCGGTAGGGATCTTGAATATTTGTGACTTTACCATTGATATAAATGCGTACATTAATGTTACATTCCATTTACATTTAGTCATTAAGCAGACTCTTTTATCCAAAGCAACTTACAAATGAGAACAACACAAATCAGTAGCTATGGAAAAACATTTTATCAAACTTGTACTGTAAAATTATCAAACTTGATCATTATCCAATACCACAACCCCCCTGACCTTTTTACATCAAGTGTTTGTGAAAGATATGTGTTTTCAGTTGTTTCTTAAAGATGTTAAGTGACTACAGAGTTCTGAATCAGTTGTAGAGGCCTGATTGTGCAAGCTGAGAGACAGACAAGCAGTGCATTATAATTATCAAGCCGGGATAGAATGAGGGCTTGGACTAACAACTGAGTAGCATGTTCAGTCAAGAAAGGTCTGATCATCCTGATGTTGTAAAGAAGGAATCTGCAGGAACGGACAGTTTTAGTGACCTGATCAGTTGTTTTACATTTGGAGACATAAAATGTGAGGTGATGTTATCTCTCAGCAGGACAATGTCAGGTCCCATTCTGCATGCGTTACATCAGTGTTACATGTGTGAAAAATTTACTGGGTATCATGAAGATAAGAATCAGAAAGTAGCAACCATGAACTTTTGAGTGTCTGATATCTCGTATCAAGCAAGAATGAGCTTGATTTCAACTCATCTCATATTTCTACATCATGAAAACATGACTAGTTGTGGTAGTTTGGTAGTTTACATTCACTTTCTGAAAACATTGGAAGTTGTTTTCATGCTTTTTTCATTTTTCATTTTAGTTAAGCTCTGAATAATTGATGAAATCACGTATATGTTTTTTATTGCATTTTGTTTGGAAATGAGTTTGAAACGAGGTAGGCAATATCATCGATTAAAGGGAAGCTTGTAATCTTGTACACGCCGAGATCTTCCAGCCTGCCATAACCCACTGTACTGGCGCTTGTAGCAGGATGATTACAGTAATGAGCCACTGCCTTCACCAATCATGATACTTCATGAGCTGATATTTGGACTTAAGAAGAAAGAGCCTTTCATGACTTCATATTGCCAGCCACAGTCCTTAATGGGTTGGTTAAAATCAAGTTCGTAATTCTCTTTTTGTAAATTTCTCCTCTCTCCTTCTGCTTCTTTCATCTGCAGGAACGCCTACTCCTCTCTGTTCTTCCCCGACATGTTGCCATGGAGATGAAAGCTGACATAAATGCCAAGCAGGAGGATATGATGTTTCACAAGATCTACATCCAGAAGCATGACAATGTGAGGTAGGGAAAATCTAAAGAACAGGTTGCCAAATCATGGATAAGCAGAAGCCTACCACAGACTGTACACTAAATGCCAAATGCAAAAAGCCGAAAATTCTCATGCTCCAAGTTTTAAAGTACATCAACTGAAAAACCAAATCTTTAAAACAGGAACTCTCCACCGAAGAATACATATTTTGGATTTATTACTAAGCTGGTTTGTGGATTTTCTGGATTTTCTTTTTAATATATTTTGTTTCATGTTGTTCTGTGACCCCCATCTAATAACCGGCGATTTAGTCAGACTTCCCTTTAAACAAAAGAAAGACTGAGGACGATAAACTAAACAGTTCTCATTAAGCTAAATAATAAAATAGCACTTAAATAGGTGGCACTTGGGGGCGAGGAGGAGAGGCGGAGCCGATGCGTTGATCAGGGATTGATTAGCACGTGGTTAGCACATTCGCCTCTCAGCGCTAGGTATTCCTGGTTCGAATCCCAATCTGGGTGGAGTTTCCATGTTCTCCCCGTGTCCATGTTGGTTTCCTCCGGGTTCTTCGGTTTCCTCCCACAGTCCAAAAACATGGATCAAGGTCAATTGAGTTCTCCAAATTGCCCCATATATGGTGTGTTTGTGTGTGAGTGAGTGTGTGTCCAGCGACAGATTGGTGCCCTGTCCTGGGTGTGTCTGCCCAGCGCCCGAAACTTTCTCCCCTGGAAGGGGAACCACCGTCTTACCAAACATGCAACATCCTACCAACAATAAAACACATCCTGACCGACTGCCCTGCATCCACCCACATCAGAAGATCATACTACCAAGAAAAGCTAAACTTGAAACACCTACTCTCATATTCTTTTGACCAATCTCCTCCCCATATGGAAAAAATTTAACCAAGTGTATGCCACAAATAGCCAAATACGTGCTGAAGTGGCAGTAAACCCCAACCCCCCCACCCACGACCCTAGTAGAGGATAAAGCGGAAGATAATGGATGGATGGTGAATGTAATAAAGCCCGTTCCTTTCGGGAGAAATCCTGTCTCCGGTCCTTATTCGTACCCAGTCTTTGTTACATAGTTATATTACAAGTAAATGTATGTAAGGTAGCGGAATTAAAGTTGAATTACCTGATGTCAAATTATGCTCATGTAAAGTAATAAATGTAATTAAACTAATCACTGCCTCTGGATAATTGTTCTTAAATGATGGCTATTAAGTGGAAACTTTAGTACTCAAAATATTCTCCAGTGACTTTCTGTACTCATTTGTCTAAGCACACTGGGATTCGATACAGAGCATGGAGCTGATGTACACATTGATTCCATTTTCCACTGCAGTAGCTCTCAACAGTCCACACGTTTTACAATGGGGCTCTCGAAGCAAAGTTCATCACTTACATAACACAATTATGTATGTGTGCATATATACAGTATATTTAATTGCCCCCTTATAGTGTGTGTCTGTGTGAGTGAGTGTACCCAGCAATGGATTGGCCCCCTGTCCTGGGTGTATCTGCCCAGCACTCGAAATGTTCTCCCCTGAATGGGCATGGGGAACCCCTCCATGACCCTAGTTGAGTATTAAGCAGAAGATGAGATGAGATAATAGTTATGGTTATCAGCCAGAATTCTCCAGTATGGCTATATAAGAAAAGAGGCTAAACACCTGTGTCGTAGAGCTGTGGCGGCACGGTGGCGTTAGGCATTAACATGTTCACCACTCAGCGTTAGGGATTCAGGTTCGATTCCCAATCTGGGTGGAGTTTCCAACTTCTCCTCGTGGGTTTTCTGGTTTTCTCCCACAGTCCAAAAATATAGATTCTAGGTAATTGGCTGCTCTAAAATGCCCCATATAATAGTGTGCTTTTGTGTTTGTTTGTCTGTGTGATTGAGTGTTTGCCCAAAGATGAATTGACACCCTGTCCTTTGGTGTATCTGCCCAGCGCCCAAAATTTTCTCCCCTGGATGGACATGGGGAACCCACCTCCCCATGACCCTAGTAGAGGATTAAGCTTTAAACTTTGTAAATAGATGGATGGTTGAGCGGGATGCTTTAGAATAAGGCTGAATATTAATCTGCATTAATCCTGATAAAGAGCAGTTAGTTTAAGCAACTCTTACTTGATGTAGGTATAGAAAAGACATTAGTAACTTTGTTATGTAGTGAATTTAACATTAACCGGGCAAACAATACATTTCAATGCTAATAACCGAAGTCCACACTGACATGTGGTTGGACACATGCGGATTGTTAGAATTGTTGATCAAGGAATGAGCAGAAGGGTGACCTTATGCAGCACCAGCTGCCTCAAGATATCAATAGCCATCAACACAAACAAGAAGAATTATTTTGGTTGAGTTACTAAAAGCAACTCAGGCAATGCTCAACTGTTGAATTAGATTAAATCACACAGATTGGCCCCTCTGTTCTTAAAATGATTGCAGACATTCCACTTACAGATCTTTTTTTAAGTCCCACACTTGATTTACCATTGAAACTGTAGTTGAGAAAATGGCAATTCCCCACCTTTTGTCTTAAAGCATACATTTCTTGGCCTGCTGTATGTGGAATTGTGGGTGAAACTGGTTCAGGGTAGTGCAACAATGCGGTAGTTAAATACCTGACATTAGATTCTACATTTACATTTACATTTGGTCATTTAGCAGACTTCCAAGTATTCCAACCTGGGATCAGAACACAGGGTTGTTACAGACCCCTTGAGAAATGAGAGTTAGTGGTCTTGCTCCAGGTCCCACATTGGGAACTTCAGTATGATTTGAACCCCCAACCTTCAAATTGATACCTTCAGGTTCTCACGTGCATGTGTGGTTGAAACTGTTTCAGGGTAAGGCAAGAATGCTGTAGTGCATTACCTGATATTAGATTCTACATTTACATTTGATCATTGTAAAGAAATTGGCTAGAAATTGGATTATTTAGCAGACTTCCAAGTATCCCAACCTAGTATCAAAGGACAGGTTTGATACAGCCCCCCTGGAGCAATGAGGGGTCAGGGTCTTGCTTAAGTACCCACATTGGTAACTTCAGTGGACCTGAGATTTGAACACAGAAACTTCAAATTGATACCTTCATGTTCTACCATGCATTTGTGGTTGAAACTGGTTCAGGCTAGTGCAACGATGCTGTAGTTAATTACATGACATTAGATTCTACATTTACATTTGGTCAATTAGAAGACTTCCAAGTATCCTAACCTGGTATCAGAGCACAGGGTTGATACAGCCTCCCTGGAGCAATGAGGGGTCAGGATCTTGCTCAAGGACCCACATTGGTAACTTCAATGGGATTTGATCTACCAACCTTCAGATCGATACCTTCAGATTCTTCCGTGCATTTAATTGGTTAGTTAATTACCTGGCATTAGATTCTACATTTATATTTACTTTTGGTCAATTAGCAGACTTCCAATTATCCCAACCTGGGATCAGAGAACGGGGTTGTTACAGCTGCCCTTGAGCAATGAGGGTTAGGGGTCTTGCTCAAGGACCCACATTGGTAACTTCAGTGAGATTTGAACCCACAACCTTCTGATTGGTACCTTCAGGTTCTCCCGTGCATTTACAGCAGACCAGCATCTGTAGCTATTACATGACACCTGCAGCTTTAGATGGAAATAAGAATATTAACTATCAAACTGTATGAATACGGTTCAAAGATTGTGTAGCAAGAACTTAGTGCATGTTCATCATGATGTCAGTGGGGGGTTAAGTGGTTGGAAGATGAAAGCCATCAGACCAGGCAGTTTCAGCTCCCCTGAGACAGGGCTTAGAACCTGTCAACCTCTCAAATACAGCCGTCACTTTGATACTGGCCAAGCAATGACCCATGAAAGACTTATAGGATAGCATTATGTAAGCAGGAAGCATGGTTCTGTGCAGCATTCCTTCCTAGGGCTTTTTGGCCCAGCTTAGACTGGAACTTTTTCCATGATGAACTGTCAAAAGATCGTTTAACAGCTTCCTAAGCAGCAGGCTATTGGTGACCCCGGATTTCATTTTCACTTATCGGAATTTCCTTCGTTAACTCTTTTCCTGCTATTTATTTCCCAGTTCATTCTCGCTCAAACAGTTTTCCTTTGTTTTGGGGTAAAGCAAGGGCACCACTTTATCCACTTTAATAAATGTAGTGCATATAGTTTTAGTTCTGGAAAGTGGAAAGCACGTTCTTTTTCAATTCTTTTTATATAAGGACCTTAATAACAATCATTTGCTTCTCACCATCAAAATAAAAAATAATCGCAGGTGCTGTAAAAATTGGAATACCATTTCAAGTGATAATATTTTTCAGAGGAAACTCTAAAAAATAAAATAAATGGTCTAACTGGGCAGGGGTTATTTTAACAGCAGGCGTAAAATATTTTTTGTCTTGGGTGATTTTTGACAGGTTTTTTCATTCTCTTCCACTTTATCCTCTACTAGGTTTGCAGGGGGTTCACCATGCCAATCCAGGGGAGTACGTTTCGGGCGCTGGGCAGATACACCAAGGACAAGGCACCAAGCCAATGCTGGGCACTCCATCAATCCATCCATCCATCCATTATCTTCCGTTTTATTCTCTACTAACAATTCAGGCACTGGGCAGATATACCACTGTCAGATTGGTGCCCTGTCCTGGGTGTATCTGTGTGCACAGGGTGCCAAGATAATGCTGGGCACACTCTCACTCATACAGACACACACACAAACAAACACACTCTCTATGGGGCAATTTAGAGAATTTAATTTACCTTGAATCCATGTTTTTGGACTGTGGGAGGAAACCGGAGAACCCGGAGGAAACCCACGCAGACATGGGGAGAACATGGAAACTCCACCCAGATTGGGATTCGAACCTGGAATCGGTAGCTGAGAACGTGCTAACCATTAAACCACCGTGCCGCCCGACCATGTTTTCTTTTTCAACAAAATAATACATGCCATTTATTTCAATTCATCCTTAAGAAAGAGATTTTCTTAATAGTTTTGAAATTGTACAGGGAGTTATATACACTGCAAAAAACTAAGTTAAAAATAAGACAAAATAAACACAAATCAAGTAAAATTATCTGCCAATATAGTGAGTATATAGTGAGATATATATATATATATATATATATATATATATATATATATATATATATATATATAGTAAGAATCTTGTGTGGCACGGTGGCTTAGTGGTTAGCATTTTCTCCTCTCAGCGCTGGGGATTCCCACTTTGAATCCCAATCTGGGTGGAGTTTCCATGTTCTCCCCGTGTCCGTGTGGGTTTCCTCCGGGTTTAGTACAAAAACATGGATCAAGGTCAATTGAATTCTCCAAATTGCCCCATATAGAGTGTGTTTGTGTGTGTCTGTGTGAGAAAGTAAGTGTGTACCCAGCGAGACCCTACCCCGAGACCCCCCCCCCCCCCCCCGAGACCCTATTAGAGGATAAAGCAGAATGATAATGGATGGATGGAATTAATCTTGTTAATATTACTTCAAATAAGAAAAAGTTTTTTAAAACTAGATTATTTATCTCATCTTAACAAAATTCGCTACCCTTTTTAAAGATTTTTCGTCTTGTTAAGAAGATTTTTTGCAGGGTGAGGATTGGATGGACTGCAAGAGTACATCACATGCTCTTAGTACAACAGGAGCATTGTTTTCTGTAAGCTCCTCATTTGGAGGCCTTCAAAGATTTGGGAAAAACATCTTTCAGACTAAAAGCTAAACCAAGTGAGGTCACTAGGGTTTTACACCAGAGCTCAAATCAGTAATTGCGGGTGTCTCAGTTCTTAGCCCTTGGGTCGTTATGGACATATTCCACCTAGATCTGTAACAGTGTCTCCTGTCTTCTCCTGCCACCCGATTTCAAATCTCTGCGGCCTAATACTGAATAGCTACTGCTTTTCTAACGTATGAGCTCATCTGAACTCCTGGAAGCTTTTTGTCTCATTGGTTTTGCACCCAGCCTCACTCTACAATGGAGTGCCATATCAGTTACCTTGTTCTCATGGTAAAAGAATCTGCTGGCGGATTTTCCTTTGTCTTTCTCACCTTTTATTAAAACCTATTCTGTTCTGAAGCCATCCTACTGAAATATTTTTTCTTAATATGGCCTGCACTTCAAAGGTGTAATCAACTTACATGTGTTTTGCTTAATTCTAAAATCTGTAATCCAAAAGAATAATAATCCAAAAAGAATAAATCCAAAAGAATAAAATGGAATCAGGAAATATTAACTTGTTTTACCAATTACTTGAACCATCCATCCATTATCTTCGGCTTAATCCTCTATAGGGGGTTCCCCATACCCATCCAGGGGAGAACGTTTCGGGCGCTGGGCAGATACACACAGGACACGGCGCCAATCTATCGCTGTACACACTCACTCACACATACACACTCTATATGGGGCAATTTGGAGAATTCAATTTACCTTGATCCATGTTTTTGGACTGTGGGAGGAAACCCACGCGATCACGGGTAGAACATGGAAACTTCACCCAGCTTGGGATTCAAACCGGGAAACCCCAATTACTTGAACCAATCAAATAATTTTAAAATTGCACATTGATTTATTGTTTTATAGCAAAAAAAAGTCCTGGGTTTAAATCCTGGGGCAGCTAAATAAGGTGCTTTTGTTTAGCATTTGCATGTTCACCATGCGTCTTATTGGGTTTCTTCCAGGTGCTCAGGTTGCCTCCTACAGTCCAAAACAATGTTTTTGTCAGTGTATCCTGACTGGTGACCTGTGAGTTCTGGGATAGTGAAAAATGTATATATGGTGGTAACTGGGGTTAATTTGCAAATCCCGTTGTTGAGTACAATGCTGTGATATGAATCGTTTTATTGTCACAACTATTATGAAATGAAGTTGGAGCAGCACGGTGACGGTATACAGTAGGAGCTTATTACTTACTTCATTTGTGTTCTCTTCATCCACAGTATCCTGTTTGCTGACATTGAAGGATTCACAAGTCTGGCATCTCAGTGCACAGCTCAGGAGTTGGTTATGACCTTGAATGAGCTGTTTGCACGATTCGACAAACTGGCTGCAGTGAGTATATTGTATAGCTGTTTGTTTGTTATTGTATGTAATTAGATCCCAAATATTTATCCTCCCATCCCTGCAATTTAGTCTAATGAGTTGAAGGGCTTGACAGTGAGCGAAATTATGCATAATTACAATCACACGGTAACAGGGTGGGAACGAATGAGGACCGCAGACAGGATTTCACAAGCTCAGGAACGGGCTTCATTAAAATGGTATTGAAAACCACCTTTAAAACACATGACTGGAGGATCTGCCTTGGCCTAGCGTTCCCGCAGCTCATAGTCAATCTCTCTCCCCATTGCATTGTTATGTTCCAGCATATAAAGGGCGCCCACATTCATCAACCGAACCACACCAAGTGTGTTAATTACCACTAATTAATGTCCATTCGCCTTCTCCTCTCCTTCCACAACCCCTTTTTAGAGCATATAATACATATTGATAGCACAAAAAACAATTGCGTGTATAACTACAAATAGAAGTCCTGGTTAATATTGATTCTGTCATTTGTGTAAATTGTCAAATATTATTTATTCAAATATCCTGGATTTTAGTTTTGTGCTGTATCTCTGTTCTATGCACATGTCGGCAACAGAATTTAAATACCTGACAGGCTTTAATGGATATATATAGTATATATATATAATATATAGATTCCCTCCGATGCTCAGAATAGAATTTTATTTTCATACAACAAATAAAACAATGCAAGTTTAAAGTCATTGAAGTCTTCAAAAGACAAAGCAGAGCACAAGAAAATCAAGATTTATTTATTTTTTAAAATTAAAATGAATAATCGCTATTTTAAAATACTGTCCCACCTTAGATCATGATGATGTCGGCAACAGAATTGAAATACCTGACAGGCTTATATATATATATATATATATATATATATATATATATATATATATATATATATATATATATATATATATATATGTAAATGAAGTTTGTTTTGTTTTCTTTAATTAAAATTAATAATCGCTTTTTTAAAATACTGTCCCACCTAATATCACGATCGCAAAGGCAAACTGTGTGTTCAGTTGAGAAGGAAATTGAACTGCATTCTGTAAAGCTACTTATCTTCACACTAAGCAAAGCCACCAGGCACATGGCCACTTGGTCACACTCATTCCCAACAACGGGCTCTATTGTGCAGCTTGTGGGTTAAGTTGAGGCATGTGCTGGGGTGACATTCAGGTGCTTGTCATAAGACTCTGCACTGTTATGTTGTGTGTCCTGTGTCCAGCCTGGGGCTCTCCTCGCCTCCCCCCAAACTCTTCTCATGTTATAATGAAACAACTGTCGGTGCCGAGCTGACATTGAGCAACCTTTAATAATTTTTTGAGATGCAAATGTAGCAGCTCCCATTGTGACGTTTTCCGCTTCTAAATGATGCTTGAGAATTTAATCCAACAATTTTCTTTTAATCGAAATGTTAAGATGAACCAGCCATTCAGTCATTACACAAACAGATTATGAAACCCAAAGTCCATTAGACCAAATATGGATCGTAAAAATCCAGGGAACTTAAAGCTTGGCTTAGATTTCCTAATTCTGCCTTCGTAAAATGGCAGTCGAGTCCCTGTAAAGGGAAAAATGCATGCTATTTATTATGAAATTTTCAGATCCAAGCAAAGTCTGTAGCGGCCACGCATGTATGAAATGGTCTACCACAATTCAATTAATGTGGCATAATGTGAAAAGCAAAAATGCCCTAGAGAAAACAAGCCATGATTGAACAGTGGCATTAATACATTTTTACATCTTACCCTGTGTGTGTGTAGGAAAATCACTGTCTAAGGATTAAGATTCTAGGGGATTGTTACTACTGTGTGTCGGGCCTGCCTGAAGCCCGGGCTGACCATGCACACTGCTGTGTGGAGATGGGAGTGGACATGATTGAGGCAATCTCGTGAGTATAACAGCTACTTGCAACCGGCTCCGTAATAACGATGGCCATGCTATGAATTTCATTTGTGTGTTACTACACCGAGGACACATTCATACATAATTGGTAATACATCATCAGAGCTTGCAAATTACGATTGCTTTGTTTAATGGCACACCGCAAGAGAGAAATATAGACTGCTTAATACTACAGATTCCATGGTATGGAGGGAATAAAAGTATTTTTCCTACTCATTAGTTAATCCAGAGAAGGATGGAGCTCCCTCAGGCAGTTCTGAATTATTAAACAATGAGAATGATGCTGCTTGTAAGCGCATGCAGGGAAGAGTCTGTACGTGACCGCAGTACTGTATAACTGTAGGACCTTTAATGTTTATATTTATATTAGTGAATCCTCTCCAAATGTATCCGTTTTTTATGAACTAATTGTAATTGCAGAGACAATTCAATGCTGTCCATACACTTTATACACTCTCTACAGGTCACTGTATAAAGAGTATAGTAAAAAGTCAAATAGAACTGCACTAATGTCTACATTATTATTAAGTTTGTTCCATCCTCTAAACAAACAAAACCTCTGGTGAATGCCACCAAGAAAACAGCTGCTCACATTTGGAACACTGCTGAATGTGTCTGTAAGGAAATCACAGTTAGTCCTTGGTGCTACTGTACAGTGTGGGAGAATACACAAAAGAAAGATGACACTGCTTGCCAACACAAAATCCCAATCAAATCTTAAAAGCATTGTTAGGGAGCGTACAAATTTGGGGCTGCTTTATAGTCAGTTTAAGGGGGGGGGGTCGACATGCCCACCCAGGGGAGAAAGTTTTGGGCGCTGGGCAGATACACACAGGACAGGGTGTCAATCTATCTCTGGGAACACACTCATTCACACACGACCACACTCTATATGGGGCAATTTAAAGCATTCAATACATCGTGAATCCATGTTTTTGGACTGTGGGAGGAATACCCGGAGTCGGAGTACCCGGAGGGAATACCCGGAGTCGGAGTACCCGGAGGGAGCCCAGACAGGGAGAACATGGAAATTCCACCCAGATTGGCATTACATTCTGGATCCCCAGCGCCAAGAGGCGAACGTGCTAACCACTTAGCCACCATGCCACCCAGATTAAATATCAGATTAGATATTGTTAGCACTGGCTTCAATTTGAGTGGGATTCCCAGCAAGCTGGTTGGGTGTCCACGTGCATTTGACCATGTGGCATGTACTTGAATATACAGTCATGTAAACAAGAAAGCAGACCCTTGAATTTTTTAATTAAAAATGTCTAGTCTATTGAAGGGCGTCACGGTGGCTTAGAGGTTAGCACGTTCGCCTCTCAGCGCTAGGGATTCCCGGTTCGAATCCCCATCTGGGTGGAGTTCCCATGTTGTCCACGTGTCTGTGTGGGTTCCCTCCGAGTTTTCCGGTTTCCTCCCACAGTCCAAAAACATGGATCAAGGTCAATTGAATTTTCCAAATTGCCCCATATAGTGTGTGTCTGTGTGAGTGAGTGTGCCCAGCGATAGATTGGCAACCTGTCCTGTGCGTATCTGCCCAGCGCCCGAAATGGGGAACCCCCCAAGACTCTAATAGAGGATGGATGGATTCCATCCGTTTCCCACATTGTTTGGAGGAACTCTTCTTTAGAAAGCTCCAGCACAGCATTTGAATTGGATTAAGGTCTGTACTTTGAACGGGCCATTGCAAAACCTTAATCTTTTTCTTTTCCGGCCATTCTGTTGTTAATTTAATGGTGTGCTTGGGATCAGTGTCCTATTGCACGACCCAGTTTTAGCTATGCTTAAGCTGATAAAAGCCTCGCTTGGCTTTTGAAATTTTTTTTCTCTGAGGATTGCAGAAACTCACCTTGAGATCAATTCGCTAATAAGCTTCATTACTCTAGAATGATGAAAGTTAAAGTTTGTTGAAAGTTAAAGGCCTTAAACCCTTCCTAGACTGACTTTTAAAGATAATTGCTGATGTCTTTTCTCAGGTATTATGGTATGCTTCATATCAGTAAACTGTCAAAACTTCAGTTTTTATAGAGGTGATCAAATTTGCTAATGATCAATTAATCAATGCATATGGTTAGAATTACCTGACAGCCAGTAGTTACTGGGTTTACCTGTACAGTAGTTACTGGGTTTACAAATTACTTTTGCATTTTGACCTGGTGTTAGTTCAGTGTTGTTTATTTGAGGTTGTATTTATCTAATTTTAAGATATTCTAAAGACTATTCTTAAGTATAGAACTCAAAAAGGTGTAGTTTTTTTTAACATAGCGTTACATATAGAGGTGACGCTGATGTCCTGAATAAAGACAAACTGCGAACAAAGAAATTCAATACCAAATGTCCTATTTTTCATGTACACAATGTCCCTGTTTAAATTTAATGTCCAAATGTCCACAGGAGATTTAGCACTCCAGACAGACAAGTAAACTATCAAAACTTCAGCTTTTATAGAGGTGATCAAATTTGCTAATGATCAATTAATCAATGCATATGGCTAGAAATAGCTGATGGCCATGTAACCTCTCTATTTCTCTAGAAACATTAAGGCTGTGCAGTAGTTACTGGGTTTACAAATTACTTCAGCATTTTGGCCTAGTGTTAGTTCATTGTCGTTCATTTGTGGTTGTATTTCCCATATTTTAAGATCTTCTAGTGACAGAATTTGTTTTGCCGTGTCCAGAATTATAAAGTATAGAATTCAAAAAGGTGTAGTTTTTTTTTTTTTTTTTTTTTTTTACATAGCATTACATGTGCAGTAGAGGTAACACTAACGTTCTGAATAAAGACAAACTGACAAAAAAATCCATCCATTTAATTCCAAATGCCCTAAAGATCACAAATGATCAATAAACACAGTTACACAAAGAGACAAACTATAGAACAAAATCGTGCATAACAAACATCAAAGAGGAGAAAAAAACAAAGTGCTTAATGAGTAAGCCTCAATGAATTAACAAATAAAAGCAATGTCAAAATAAAAGTCCTAAAACTGATGGCGCCAATAAACCAACTTAGTTTAGCAACATGGCTTAGTAGTTAGGGTGTTGACCTATCAACCCGAAGGTTATGGGTTCAAATCCCACTTCCACTGAAGTTACCAATGTGGGTCATTAAGCAAGACTCTTAACTCTTGTTGCACCAACATATCAACCCTGTTTCTGTATGTGCTGTATCAACTCTGTGAGTTGACCCCAACCATTAAATTGGGATACTTGTAAGTCATTTTGGATAAAAGCTTCTGCTAAGTAACCAAATGTCCAAATGTCCACAGGAGCTTTAGCACTCCGGACACTGACAAAGCTGACACTAAGAAATGATGCTTTTCAGCACCTGATACAAGCATTATTATAAACATCCATTGTTTTCATCTTACATTTATTTCTTGTAAGTTTGCATATGTCTTTTCAGTCTTTGTTTGTCTGTTTTAATGAGAAATGTTTTGATATGTAAATCCTTCCTATTTTCAGGTAATAAAACAGGAGACTTTTTGCTGAGATAATAGAGTTTGACCAGTCAAACTAACTCACATCATTAATTATGCCATAGAATGAGTTACAGCATGTTCTCCTGAGTGCTCAATCCAGGATTTAATGTTAAAGGTTAAATTTGTGTTGCATAGTGTATGGTCCTAAATAATAATGAAATGAGTCTGATTACCACATTGTTTGCAATGCCTGATAAGGCCAATTCGACCAGTTTGGATACACTGCAATTTGAGCAGTGTTAGTAAATGTACATCCCATATATTTTTTTAATTGTTCACTTTCATTTTGCACATTAGAGGGAACTTGAACTTTTAATGGTTTTCTATTGTCCAGGCTAGTGAGGGAAGTCACTGGGGTCAATGTGAACATGCGAGTGGGAATCCACAGTGGGCGAGTTCACTGTGGGGTCCTGGGCTTGAGGAAGTGGCAGTTTGATGTGTGGTCTAATGATGTCACCCTGGCGAATCATATGGAGGCTGGTGGAAAAGCTGGGTGAGTCGTGTCTCTTGAGAAGTTCCAAATTTGACATGTAAAGTATTTAGAACTGCATAAAAGATTCCAACATAGTTCATAAGATATGAAGATATATTCAGGCATTAAATTAACATCAGGTTGATCCTGTTTTTTTTTTTTTTTTCCATTTAACTCAGTCGTATCCACATAACTAAAGCCACACTAAACTATCTGAATGGGGACTATGATGTGGAGCCCGGATTTGGCGGCGAGAGAAATGTCTACCTTAAGAAGCACAACATCGAGACTTTCCTCATAGTGGGCTGCAGCCAGAAGAGGGTAAGCCTTTTTCACATACAGTCCAGCTCCTGTCATGCTGAGAACATCAGCTAATTATAGAGGACATACATACAATGCGCACATATTATATACAATACGTTGGGTTGCAGTGTTTCCGCCAGGACAGTTCTTGCTGTGAAGGTTTCCTCAGGGAAGTTTAGGTCCAAAAATATAACTAGACATTAAATTGTCCCAGGTGTGAATGTACTGTACTTGTTTGTCAGCTTGTCTGCTCTGCGATAAGATAAGATAAGATAAGATACTCCTTTATTGGTCCCACAGTAGCGGAAATTCACATTTGGGAAAGTTATAGATACATCTTACATACATCAAAGAAAAAGCATGTAATAGAAAAAAGATCAGTATATACAAAAATAAAAATAAAATAAAATAGAATAAAACTACTGAATTATGTACGGCTGCATGGTGGCTTAGTGGTTAGCACATTCGCCTCTCAGCACTAGGGATTCCCGGTTCGAATCCCCATCTGGGTGGAGTTTCCATGTTCTCCCCGTGTCTGCGTGGGTTTCCTCCGGGTTCTCCGGTTTCCTCCCACAGTCCAAAAAAAAGTTATGAATAAAGTCAATTGATTCCCCCCAGCCCCCCCCCCCCCCCCCCCCCCTGATATGAAAAGACGATATGAAAAACAGATTAAATAAAGTATAAAGTATTCCACATATGATAAAAAATTTAATTAGATGACAAGTGTGGGAAAAACAGGTTGTCTAGCAAAAACTGTATTGCACATATAACAATAGAATGTATATTGCACAGTGTTTTGTCAGTTTGGTGATGAGTGGTTACTGAGAGCAGCGCTGATTATACAGTCTAACTGCAGCAGGATTGAAGGACCAGCAACCTGGCCCATGTATTACTTTGCCATTTGCCAAGTCACAATGGGGTATTAAGTCACAAAGGTGAATGTTAGGGGGTTCAGTCCTTTACCAAAGGTTGTCAGCGTTGGTCTTTGAGCAAGCCTCTTAATCCTGAATGCTCCAGGTGTGGTGTATTATACCCTAGGCCGTTAGGATAATTGTAAAACTTTATTTGATTGGCTGAGCCATTTGTCCAGCTGTAACATTATTGACAACGCACACCTTCACATTGGTATCAATGCGTGAAATAAAATACATCAGGGGTGCCCACACTTTTCTGGCCCGAGAGCTACTTTTCCATTGGACAGGTCATCGAGATTTACCAGGGTTAATCTCTATTTTTTTAGGCTTTTATATTGAAACCTGTTTACACACATCATGTTAGTATTGACGAATCTGTTAGAATTGCTCTTTTATTAAACACATTCCAGCAAATAGCTTGGACAAAACCTGATTTTAGTACACTCAAACCACCAAACACACAGTATACAGCAAAAATGTAAAACAATCATTGTTACTCGCATTTCCCCAAACAGAACATCCATCCATTATCTTCCGCTTTATCATCTATTAGGGTCGCGGGGGGGTTTCCCCATGCCTATCCAGGGGAGAACACTTCGAGCGCTGGGCAGATACACCCAGGACAGGGTGCCAATCTATCGCTGGGCACACACTCACACACACAAACACATATGGGGCAATTTGGAGAACTCAATTGACCTTTATCCATGTTTTTGGACTGTGGGAGGAAACTGGAGAACCCGGAGGAAAGCCACGTAGACACGGGGAGAACATGGAAACTCAACCCAAATTGGGATTCGAACTGGGAATCCCTAGCGCTGAGAGGCGAATGTGCTAACCACCAAGCCTCTGTGCCGCCCCAAACAGAACATGAACATTGATAAAAGCAAATGCATTTTGACATTGTAATAAAATGAAAGTGGTATTTTAGTTCTTTTGGAGTCAAATAGAGTGCAAAAACACAAACAGAAACTATCTAATGTAGATGATTCAGGCAGTGCTTCGGATTTAAGCACGGAGGCATGGCCACGTGCCGGTTTTAGCAACAGCGAGAGAGACGGGGGGGGGGGGGGGGGTTAGACTGCTCGCTTGCACAGCGATAGTGATCGCGATTCAGAATGACTCACCTGCGTTTGACTTGTGACTTATGTTTGAAATGTGTGTTCGCGTGTGCTTCTGATACTATGCTGTAAAAAAGCGCTGATACGTAATAAGCGATTTTTTTTTTTTTTTTTCATCGTGATCTACCTGACACCCCTTCGGGCGATCGCGATCATTGTATTTGGCTGGTATCCTATTACTCAAAAAAAAAACCTAGATTACGTATCAGAAAACTAGTTTACTGAAACACATTTATGAATCAAATTTGATTATTATTATAGTGTTTGTAATGCATATGTTCTCGTGCCTTATTGTTTTTGGTAATGTGTTGTTAAAAATCCTGACAAATCACTTTTACAGTGAAATTGTAACAGATGCCATTCCTTTTTAATAGTTTGTTACATTTTTAAACCCTTATCACAACGTTCTCCCACCTCAGCAATACCTCTTGTGTCCATAACTTTATGAAACACCATTTTCTAAGCTGAATATAAAGTGTTGAGCGTGAATGATGGGTTTCACTGAAGAGCTAAACTTTCTGTTTTGACTTTTGTAATGGCTTACTAAAAAAAAAAAAAAAAAAAACAAGTTTGACAAAGCTCGATTTTAAAGTTTCAAATTTCCCCAAACCATCTTGTGTATGTATTTGTTAATTAGTAATATTGTAATTAATTTATATTTCCCATATAAATGGTAAAATACCTTAAACAGGTTAAATCACAAAGTCAAAATACATCTCATTTTGAATGTTTGTGTTATACACTAATTTTCTGGCTTATCCCAGCCCTCACGAGGAACACCATGGAGAGGTCACCACTAGGGGCAATTTAGAAATTTTGAAATAAATAAAATAAAATAAATAAATAACAGATGTTCCAAGAGGAATGAACTCATACACTGGGAAAACATGCAAACTCCCCACATTGCCATGCAATCCAACCCAGGATCTTCTAGCTGTAAAGCTAGAGCTCTAAAAACTGGGCCAGTGTGCCACCCTGGATGCTAAATTTCACAGATTAATGGTAAATGAGTGAGAATTTTACACAGTTATGCTTCTCCTTAACACAGTGAATCTCTCTAAGTTGTAATATGTAGTTGTTTTTATATATTTATAATATAAAATGTGTTCTTAAATTAATTACCTGATGTGTCTGTTTTTTTTAACAGAAAGAAGAGAAGGCCATGATTGCCAGAATGAATCGGCAGCGGACTAACTCAGTCACTCACAACAGCTCTCATTGGACAGACCGTCCGTTTTATAATCACCTGGGAGGCAATCAAGTCTCAAAAGAAATGAAGAGGATGGTACGAGAAACACACACTGCACTGAGAAATGCTCAGACTCTCAGTCATGTCTTATTAACTAAACATTGTTGCATGTGGGCTTCATGCCATCCATTATCTTCCGCTTTATCCTCTACTAGGGTCGTGAGGGGGGGCGTTAATGTTTCAGGCGCTGGGCAGATACACCCAGGACAGGGCGCCAATCTATCACTGGGCACACACTCACTCACACAGACACACACACACACACACACAAACACATTCTATATGGGCCAATTTGGAGAATTCAATTGACCTTGATCCATGCGACAAGGGGAGAGCATGGAAACTCCACCCAGATTGGGATTCGAACCGAGAATCCCTAGCGCTGAGAGGCGAACATGCTAACCGCATGTGGGCTTTTAAAGCATAATTAGACAGACATTAATTTATAACACTTTTTACTACTGAACATTATCATACATCACTCTTCTATAATCCTGAGGCCAGAACCCTTGAAGAGCAAAAAGCAAAAAAAAACTCCCTATACTAACTAGAGGAAACATTGACTAACTATCTGATCAGGTCACTAAAACTTTCCGTTCCTGTAGATTCCTTCTTTACAACATCAGAAATATCAGATCTTTCTTGACTGAACATGCTACTCAGTTGTTAGTCCAAGCCCTCATCCTATCCCGGCTTGATTACTGTAATGCACTGCTTGCTGGTCTCCCAGCTTGCACAATCAGACCTCTACAACTAATTCAAAACTCTGCAGCCCGACTCAACCAAAACTAAGCAAAACTCAACCAGCCCAAGCGAACTACAAACAAAACAACACAATCCAACTACACAACTCAACTTCACTCCACTACTCCTCTCTCCATTGGCTCCCTGTAGCTGCTCGCATTTAGTACAATGCACTGACTCTGGACTACAGGACAATCTCTGGATCTGCCCCCTCTTACCTTCACTCTATATTTTAAAAATACACTTCAACTCATTGGGCTGCTTAGTATTTAGCACGTTAGCATGGGTTTCCTCTGGGTTCTCCGGTTTCCTCCCACAGTCCAAAAACATGGATCAAGGGCAATTGAATTCTCCAAATTGCCCCATATAGAGTGTGTGAGTTTGTGTGCCCAGCGATAGATTGGCACCCTGTCCTGGGTGTATCTGCCCAGCGCCCGAGACGTTCTCCCCTGCGACACTAATAGAGGATAAAGTGGAAGATAATGGATGGACTTCAACTCGTTCACTTCACTCCGAGTAGCTAATTCTCACTGTATTGTTCATCACTGCAAAATGGTGGAACGATCTTTCTAACTCCGTCCATTAGGGGGAGTCACTTCAAATCTTTAAGAAACTACTCAAAACACATCTCTTTCACAAACACCTGATATAAAAAAAAAAAAAACGGGGTGAGGTGCCGGAAAGGATAATGATCAGGTTTGATAATTCTACAGTGTAACTGTAGATTTGGAAAAAAGCATCGGCTAAATGACTAAATGCAGATGTAACAAGACTCACGACACAGAAGACTGCAAACATTACTTACGATATTATAAGTTTTAACAAATCCTAAGCATATTACAAGTACAGTAAACCCGACAGTACACAGGGAGAGTCTTGACCTAAAGTACATCTCTGCTCATGTGTTATACAACAACCTATTTGCACTGGCTTTAATTAATACAAGTCAAAGCAATTACCACCTAATTCTGTCAACATCCCTCCACATAGAGTTAGATAAAACCTCGGCAGCTCAATGGATGTGTCTCCGGCAGTCTCCTTTGTACCCGTGACTGCGTCACTAATCTATCCGCCGTCCCTGCCTGTGGGGCCCAAAGGGAATGACCCTCTGATTAAATAAAACAGACTTGCCTCACACAGCGTCTTTTGGGATTTAATCAGGCAAAGTGGAACCTGCAAATAGGCAGAGTGCAAGGCCCCGAGGGAAATGCTTTATCTCGCTTTCTTTCCATCATTTAGTCCACCCTCTCTTTGCTAATATGATTGTGACGACCACAGATCCAGGTTAATTGACGAGGCCACGTCTTTCAAAGAAAAGAAAAGGAAGGTAAAAAAATAAAAGTGGTATTAATGGAGGTAATGCATATTCCTCCAATAACTGCTGGCCATGACTGACTAATAGCGGATGAAGGCGTAACCCATTGAACCGTTTAAAAATGGCTCATTTGGTTTCTTCGTTTCCTGATGACTTGTCCCGATATCTTACACCAGAGGTGATCCTTAAGAAACATACAGGTATTACTAATTAGTCTCAATTGTAGCCTTTATTAATGACCTGCTTTTGTCTTCTTGCTCTCTGGGGAATTCCTTGCTACCTTGAACATCTCAAGAAGATAAACAGCATCATTCCACATATTTCAAATCTGTCACATTCTACACTGATCAGATTGTACCATCACCGGTCTTTGATTTGTGATGTCATCATCTTTAGTCAATTAGTTAAGCAGTGACGGGTAGAATAAAATCAGGCATTTTTTTTTTAATTTATGTAATAATAACTTTAAGTTTAAATAATATGAGTATAAATTAGTCATTTAATAAAGCCAGTGTATGGGCTAGAGTACATATGGTACAGTGGTATGTAAAAGTGTTGGCACCCCTGATTAAAATTTCATTTTCATTTCCACTATTTCAGTTAAATATATCATATAGCAGACGACCATTTAATATTTGAGAAGGTGCATTAATTTGGGCAGCCCAACAGAGAAATTCCCTCGCTCTTTATTAGATCCTGATCCTTTTTTCAGAATTCTCTAAAATCTTCCTATTCGAATCCCAATCTGGGTGGAGTTTAGTTCTATAGTTCAGTCAGATTTTATGGTTTCCAAGCATGGACAGCTCACTTTACATTTAATTTTTTTTTAAATATTCAGGTCTGGGGAATGAAGGGATGGCCATTCCAAATAGTTGTACTTGTTTCTCTGCATAAATGCCTTAATAGAGTTTGAACAGTGTTTAAGGTTGTTGTCTTTCCTGTTCGAATTCTCCAAAATGCCCCATATAGTGTGTGGCTGTATGAGTGAGTGTGTGTCCAGCGATGGATTGGTGCCCTGTACTGGATGTATCTGCCCAGCGCCAAAAACTTTCTCCCCATGATGGGCATGGGGAACCCCCCGCGACCCTAGTATAGGATAAAGCAGAAGATGATGGATGGATATAATATTAGTTAAATCTATGCTCCACATATAGAGAGCAGGGCCTTCTCCATGACTGCAACTCTGGGCACAAAGCAAGATTCAACAAAGCCATAGATTGTTGAGTTTGATATGAAAAAACAGATAAACAGAACTCTAAATCCTGATAAATCGTACGTCCTGGAGTCATTGCCATACACGATATCGCTTTGATGGAATGTGTCTTCAGTTTCTTCCACTTTAAAAACTTTTCGAATAATAGAGATTATTAAAGCCAAAATGGTATCACCCAAGTTGTTGGTACAGCATGTAGGACGGGCAGCAAGCATTAAAAATCTTTTAAACTATGAGTTAGAATAAAAACAACTAAACACAATGTAATAGTCCAGTACTGAGCTGCTGTCATGCTCATATTGTTTTTACAAGCGTCTGGGTAAATGTTCTGACGTTATTTTGTTTTAGTTTTTCTTGGAATTGTTTTATTTTTGAGACACAACGCTAATGACATGCATATTGGCTTAATGACTCCACCTGGATTGATGCTAAGACTTTCATGACCACGCCTGGTTCCTAGTCATGAAAGTTCATTTATTTCTTTTCCAGTTAACTGATTAGGATGTAGCAGCTAAATCCAGCCATGTCAGTCACAGTGGGAGGCAGCTTGACACAATCATCCCTGCAGAGCACTTCTAGCACATGTTAGCCATAATGAATAACAACTCCCAAAGCAGATTGGGATTGTGAACATGACCCAATGTTTCTGTGCAACCCTCACTAGTACCCAGGGGAAGCCCTACTCTAAAAACAGTGCAATATGACCGTACCAAGTTTTCCTTCCACATTGTCCAAGTTCCTCCCACCATATATCAGTGTTACGTGACTCAAGCTTGTTTACAGCAGCACTGTGCTCTCACATGAATGTGATCTCACACAAACAGTAGTGGTTCCTTTCACCAACACTCCTCGCATGCATTTGTTTCTCCCTCTCGCATGCCGCTGCTTAATACCAAAACAGAACACAGACCACGATTGGGCTTAGGGCTGAAAGGTAAATGGGCAATATATATATATATATATATATATATATATATATATATATATATATATATATATATATATATATACACATCCATCCATCCATTATCTTCCATTTTATCCTCTACTAGGGTCGCGGGGGGGTTCCCCATGCCCATCCAGGGGAGAAAGTTTCGGGCGCTGGGCAGATACACCCTGGACAGGGCGCCAATCTATCCCTGGGCACACTCACTCACTCAAACACACTCTATATGTTGCAATTTAGAGAATTCAATTGACCTTGATCCATGTTTTCGGACTGTGGGAGGAAACTGGAAAACCTGGAAGAAACCCACATGGACACGGGGAGAACATGGAAACTCCACCCAGATTTGGATTCGAATCCCTAGTGCTGAGAGGTGAACGTGCTAACCACTAAGCCACCGTGCCGCCCTCTATATATAAACACCATATAGAATGTGTGTGTGTCTGTGTTAGTGAGTGTGTGCCCAGGGAAAGATTGGCACCCTGTCCTGGGTGTATCTGCCTAGCGTCCAAAACGTTCTCCTCTGGATGGGCATGGGGAACCCCCCTATGAACCTAGTAGAGGATAAATCGGAACATAATGGATGGATATAAAAGTTACAATCACATGATCTAAAACTGTGTGTATATATATATATATATATACAGTATATATATATATATATATATATATATATATATATATACAGTATATATATATATATATATATCATGTAACTTTGATTTGATTATCTTCTGCTTTATCCTCTACCAGGGTCGCATGGGGGTTCCCCATGCCCATCCAGGGGAGAACGTTTCAGCACTGGGCAGATACACCCAGAACAGGGAGCCAATCTATTGCTGGGCATATATGCACTCGCTCACTCACACATATACGGGGCTTTTTAGAGCATTCAATTTATCTTGAATCCAAGTTTTTAAGCTGTGGGAGGAAACTGGAGGAAACCCACACGGAAACAGGGAGAACATGGAAACTCCACACAGATTGGGATTTGAACCTGAATCCCCAGCGCTGAGAGGCAATAAGCCTCTGTCCTGTATTTACCATGGCGCTGGGCAAATACACCCAGAACTGGGTAGCAATCTATCGCCAGGCACACTCACTCACATAGACATACATACATATATGGGCAATTTGGAAATTCAATTTACCTTGGTCCATGTTTTTGGACTGGGTGGAGTTTCCATGTTCTCCCCGTGTCCGCGTGGGTTTTCTCCTGGTTCTCCGGTTTCCTCCTACAGTCCAAAAACATGGATTCGAGGTAGTAAATTTAATTCTCTGAATTGCCCCAGTGTGAGTGAGTGTTCTCCCCTTGATGGGCATGGGGAACCCCCCCGCAACCCTGGTAGAGGAGAAAGCGGAAGATATGGATGGATGTTTTTGGACTGTGGGAGGAAAATCAAGTGTGTGTGTGTGTGTGTGTGTGTGTGTGTGTATATGTGTGAGATTCAGTAAATTAGAACTTATCAACTATTATCATTATTTAAGAATGACATTGTGTTTCGAAATATTGGCTGCATTTTAAAACATAAACACAAAATCCTTAATGTTTAGTAATTCTATTTGATGATTGTTTAGTACCGTATCACATGAGAACATGAGCAACCTGAGCAAAATGCACACTGCTTAGACACAAACTTGTGGTCCTGCAAACTATAAAAACAGCCTTGAGAAATCGATTATTGACACTGTTTTCCACAAGGGTGTGCTACATCCTCAGAGCTACCATCAAGAACCAACAGAAAGCTGTAACTAGTAGTAAACAGCCACGGATGTTCACAATGCATATGATTCATTTTACAGTCTTTTTACAGTTTTCACCTTGAAATAGAACTTTATTGCATGCCCACTATTAACATTCCTTGTTGTAAGGATAAGTTAGCAGTGGAATTCAGATGTTTCTGTTGTTACACTGCTGCACAGAATAATCAAGGGTGGAGCATTAAAATTATAAGCTGAGTAACATCATAACTCTGTGAAATTACTCTGTGAAACCAATAATTCAGATTTGAACTTTATCTATTATAAAGTCATAATGATACCTCTAATGTAGCATACCCGTAATCAAACCCATAATATTAAGGAATATTAACGCTTAAGTTTTGTTACATTTGACGTCTGTAAACGTTCATCTTTACTGTAAATGTACTGTAAATATGTAGAAAAATGAAGCCATCCTAAAAACATGAATCACACAATGCACACATTCCACTGGATGTAAACTAATAATGGTTCTACTATGAAGTAGACCACGAACAAAAAGCAACACACACTGTATGTGCAAAGGTGAATGCAAAAGCAGGAATATGTTTTTTTTTTTACATGAATATCTGAATTTCTGCAGCCTTCCATTAGCTTTTTCTCCAGATGAGGTCACTGTTGGCTTAAAAAAAGCCTTCTTTGGTCTGGCTGTGTAATGTTTTGGGGATTAAATATATGTTTATTGTAATGTAGTAATGTTTTTGTGATTGTTGAAAAGAACTATGACATTTTCCTGTCTTACCTTGTCTTTCTACAGGGATTTGAGGACCCCAAGGATAAGTAAGTATTTGATGCTTTAAAATAATCTTTTGCCTAATTCTTGGTTCGTATTTTATGGACATTTAATAACTGTTAACTGTGAGGTTTGTTTTTGCTGCCACCATGAAAATCTGCTGGGTAACGTTATTTTTTTAACTGATTTATTAACAGAAGTGAATTTTTGTTGTATCGCAATGCAAAGTCAAGGGCTACCTCAAAGGCCAAAGAGCCTAGAGAGCATTTACCCAGTATTCTTTCAAGTTGGCACAGTTGGGCATGCATTGCTCTTCTTTTGGAGTGTGTTGAGCGGGCCACATTTGCATGCGTAATGGTGCTGGTTCAATACTGTAAGAGTCAGTCATAAGCCATTACTGGTCACTTTTGATCAGTTTATACAAAAGCACTACGTAGATTTGAATGTTCAAACTCTTTTATTAAAAGATGTAGAAATTAATTCAGCATGTAATACATTTACAAATTAGCATGGCTATTATGTTATTCCTGGACTCATTTCAATGGCAGTCTTCATCATGTATTACTGGCATGAAGGTCACCATCACCAGGCTGCATCCTGTTTGGGCAGCGGAGTAATGTTTGCTCTCAGGTGCGAGTGGGTGTGCTTGGGGCTTTGGTAGTGGGGCATGTTTGTCAATTGTCAAAAATCACCGCCGGAAAGCTGAAGATACAGAAAGTGGAACAACGTTGTCTCGTCTTGTGTTATCTAGACATTTCATTTTCAGAAACACTCAGGAAAACCTGAATCCCGAGGATGAGGTGGATGAGTTTTTAGGGCGAGCTATTGATGCAAGGAGCATTGATCGGCTACGTTCCGAACATGTTAAAAAATTCCTGTTGACCTTCCGTGAGCCCGACCTGGAAAAGAAGGTAGGAAATGTACAAATAACATGACTATATGAAATTCTTAGATTGTTAACTATCCTTACTCTTAGCAATAATACTAATACCCCTGAAAAAAACACAACCCAGATCAAAATATATCCACTTGCATACATCACAACTATCCATCCATCATCTTCCGCTTTATCCTCTACTATGGTCATGGGGGTTCCCCATGCCCATCCAGGGGAGAAAGTTTTGGGCGCTGAGCAGATACACCCAGGACAGGGCGTCAATCTATCACTAGGCACATTCACTCACACACTCAATTTGCCTTGATCCATGTTTTTGGACAGTAGGAGGAAACTGGAGAACCCGGAATAAAAACCCATGCAGACACGTGGAGAACATGGAAACTCCACCAAGATTGGGATTAGAATCAGGAATCTCTAGTGCTGAGAGGCAATTGTGCTAACCACTAAGCCACTGTGCCGTCCCTACATCACAACCAACAATGGGAAAAGGAAATAAATTTTTCTCCAACAGTACCATGGCTGATTTTGTCCAAAGAGTTCTATTTTGAAGTCATCAGTTCACAGATCTTGTACCATAGTTTATACAATGTGATGTGTAGTTTCTTACATAGAACCTTTTCAAAAAGAGTATATTATATAGACTGACACCTTAACATTCCTGTAGGCTTCTGACATATGGTGGGTTTCTTTGCCCTTCTTACAGCAGACCTTTTGTCTCCTATTGTTTATTTATGGTTTTTTCTTGACCTCCGCAGTTCTCCTGAACTTTCCTGCTTTAATGCTCTGTACTGTAGTAACCATGGTCCAGTTGTGGATGAGTTTGTGCAGTGCAAAGTTTCTTATCTTAAACTTAATATTAATAAAATCATAGAAATGATGGTTGATTTTAGTCGTGAGAAGAAGGAAGTTAGTCTTAGTGGAGGACCAACTCCTCTGTGTGTGAGCACAGCAGGCAAAACAGATTGTTTTCACTAGGTGTAAAAAACACATGGTTTCAAAGAATTTTGGACATCAAGTGCCAAACCATCAAAAAACAAAATCATCGATTTGCTGCTGTAAAAAAACTATTTTAGATATGCTCTAAATTTAATTTTGGGATCTGTACAGGAATGTACTTTTATTAATTTCCATGGATAGAAGCGTCAATAAAGTCAAACTTGTTTGGTGTACAGTATTTGAGGCTGACAAACTGTTATTTAATAAAACATGCTTTATTTTTAACTACAACTGGATCACTTTATTAGTATGTTGCGCGTATGGGTGTGATAGGCGGAGTCTGCAGACAGGGTGCAGGCTTGGGAGGCGAATCAGGTAAGCAGTGACACCTGCCTGGAATTAAGAGGTGGTTTTGGGCTCTCTATTGGAAGCAAGCGTGGCTGTTCTGGTTACTCTGTAATACAGGGAGTATAGTGTAAAGCCCATTATCAGGTATTCGTATTGAACCCTTTGGTTTGGCGAAAAAGACTTTTGTTTGCACCTCTCACCTGTGTCACAAACATACCACACTGGTGCCCAAACCCAGGACATGACACAGCCACCCTTTGACTCTTCCAACAGCGAGCCCAGCCTCCACTCGTCTCCCTTCTTACTGCCCCCAGAACACACACATAATCACAGGCTCATAATTCTAGGCAGGTGGCACCGCTTACCTCATCTGCCTCACATCTGCAGGCTCCGCCCATCACGCCCTCATGCCACATATGTGTATGCAACAGACACTTGCATTTTTAGTTATACTATTATTGTATAATGCAAACAATGAACCCCGTCTCATAGCATCGTTTCTTCTTCCCCAAACTTCTAACCAACCATAGGTCAACCCTATTGTCAGATGATTAGACGTGAACCATGGGATGGGTTTTCTTTAGTTTAACATCAGTTGATTCTGTGGCGGCGGCATGGTGGATTAGTGGTTAACACGTTCACCTCTCAGCACTAGGGATTCTGGTTCAAATCCCAATCTGGTTTGAGTTTCCATGTTCTTCCCGTGTCCGCGTGGATTTCCTCCGGGTTCTCCGGTTTCCTCCCACAGTCCAAAAACATGGATCAAAGGTAAATTAACTGAATTCTCCAATAAACTGAATTCTCCAAATTGCCCCATATAGAGTATGTTTGTGTGCATGTCTGTGTGAATGAATGTGTGCTCAAAGGGCTGTTCGTCCTTTTCCTTTAAGTATTTAGTAAACATGTTTTGTTTAATGTGCGGCACTGCGGCTTAATGGTTAGCACTTTCGCCTCTCAGCGCTGGGGATTCCAGGTTCGAATCCCAATCTGGGTGGAGTCTCCATGTTCTCCGCATGTCCGGGTTCTCTGGTTTCCTCCCACAGTCCAAAAACATGGATGTAAGGTAAATTGAATGCTCTAAATTGCCCCATATAGTGTGTGTCTATGTGAGTGAGAGTGCCAAGTGCTAGATTGGCACCCTGTCCTGGGTGTATCCGCCCAGTGTCTGACGCGTTCTCACCTGGATGGGCATGTGGATCCCCCCGTGACCATAGTAAAGGATAAAATGGAATATAATGCATGGATGATGGTTTTGTTTAATGTGTTGACATTATTTCCTGAAGCAGTTTGAATGTAGTGAGCTTTAGCTCTTGGCAAAAACACTTTGTGAGCTTTGGTTGTCCTCTTTTGTGGATCATTGCTAATC
Source organism: Corydoras sp. C115 (assembly GCA_019802505.1). Classification (NCBI taxonomy): domain Eukaryota; kingdom Metazoa; phylum Chordata; class Actinopteri; order Siluriformes; family Callichthyidae; genus Corydoras; species Corydoras sp. C115. The sequence continues at coordinate 182,427 of JAFMOC010000042.1, read as the reverse complement.
ATGTGATTTTTTTTTTTTAGATCACATGGTTTTGGTTGAGTTAAATATAGTGTTTAACAACCCTTTTAAAGCTCTTTGCAACTATTATAAGTGCTAAAGAACGCAGAAACGTGTTGCCAAGGTAATTTGTAAATACGGGTTGAGAGTGAGTCACAGTTAAGAGTTTGGAAAAACAAGATTATTCGGAGTCATATCCCCATAACCTTGGTCACGACTCAACAGCCATGCACTCCTGTAAATCAGTCACGACTGACCAGGTGATGTGCACATGTATTACAAAAAGTGATGCACTGCAAGGGAGATAAGAAAAGACAATTATTAAAAAGGAACAAACGGTAATGGAGGGTCACTGTAACACTTTTAGCTCCTCTAGCTGCAATTAAAGACCATTTGGGACGTAAATGCATCTTCTGCGATTCATCTCAAAGGTCGTGCTAGTGCCGAACCAGGTCGTAGTTAAAGCCATTTAATAACTGCTTTTATTTTCTACTGCCGATAATGTTTACCTCTTTTGTCTGTGGCAGCCAGTTCTGTACTGATGATCATTGTTCTTACATTTCTATTTTTAACCAAACCCCCTAGAGCTGTTTTTCTGAATGATATGAGATATTTTTGTAGTTTCTGTAACTGGCTATTTGTGGTTCTTTTGTGCACTAGTAATGTGGATGTCTCTTTGTTTTTTCCCGCTTTCATAAACTCTACCTCCAAGTATTCAAAGCAGGTAGATTCCAGGTTTGGAGCATACGTCGCATGCGCCACGCTCGTCTTCATGTTCATTTGCTTCATCCAGGTCGTCATCGTACCGCAGTAAGTATTCATTGTTGATATTTTAGTACAGTTGCAGAATTAAGCGTTGTATTGAGCAAAATCTGTATATCACTGACACAGTCTCAAGAGCTTTAGAAAAGAGAACAATGCAAAAATAATACAATAAATCAATACTCGGTAGTGGGGTTTTGTAACAAACGGCTTTTTGGTGTTGTCATACATGTCAATTTTAATGCCTTTTCTTTGCAATACATCTACACATAAGAATTACCAATATGTGGATCCACCAAACTGTGCTGACAGTCATGAGTTAAGATTTAAGATTTAATTAAATCTTAAGTTAAGATTAATCCATCCTCAAACAATCAGTGAAATCCAAAATCGATGAAAACTCAAGCTCACGTTCAAGTAATTTATTTATAAAGTGTTTGCTACAACAGTACATTGTCACAAAGCATCTTTACAGTTTTATAAGCCTTTAAACCCCCAAAGAGCAGCGACAGAGGCAAGAAAAAAAACCTTGTTATATTGTTATATATACAGTCCCTGTCTTTTGCCCTTTTACCCTTTTTTCACTTGTCATACATGCACAAACAAATGTGGGTAATCGAAGGTGATGAATGATACAGGTTTTGTGTGATTGGTCTCACACTGAAAGATGCAAAGTTGCATTTCTAGGCTGTACAAAGTCAATCCTTCAGCTTCTTATGACGTAACAGCCATTAAGTGCAGCTTTCTTAGACTACAGCCTAAGACTTGGGACACAGCTTGAGCCAATCAAGGACTTCTAAAGGAGTCATTTAGCTGAATCAGGTGTGGTAGATTGTGGCTGGAACTAAAATCAGCAGGGACGAGGTGGTGACTTCTGCTGTAGTGTACTAGCTGCAAGGATACCAGATGCATGGCATTAACACCAGCACAATGCAATTCAATAATAATAATTAAATAATAATCGTCTGCTACACCAGTGTGATGTAACATTGTTGTTATTGATAGTTTTTAATTTCTTTAAATAAAAAGTAAATGAAAAAACTTCTTCACATTAGAACATTTGGTCACATAAGATCAAGATGGCGGCACGCTCCCAGCGAAAACCCAGTTTTTAAATATAATTACATAGGTTCAGACCCCGTCTTCACACGCCACAAGCATGTAATATATAGAAGAAGCTAATTTTTTATTTCTTTGTTGCTACTATATTTTTATATTTACATTTTTATTATAACTCTGCTTTATTCATTCATTATCTCCCACTTTATCCTCTATTAGGGTCGCGGTGGGGTTCCCCATGCCCATCCTGGGGAGAACGTCTCTGGCGCTGGGCAGATAGACACAGGACAGGGCACCAATCCATCGCTGGGCACACACTCACTCACACAGACACACTCTATATGGGGCAATTTGGAGAATTCAATTCACTTGATCCATATTTTTGGACTGTGGGAGGAAACCGGAGAACCCGGAGGAAACCCACGCAAACACGGGGAGAACATGGAAACTCCACCCAGATGGGGATTCGAACCGGGAATCCCTAGTGCTGAAAGGCGAACGTGCTAATCACTAAGCCACCCACTGCTATATTTATTTTTATAATTTTTTTATTTATTTTATTATTATTGCTTTTTTTAACATAATATTTCAATTTAAAAATTATATTCTACTTAGGGTAAACTGGGTCCGTGAAACGCAATTTCGTTTACATTTCATGTATCACATGTTACGTAAATGACAATAAAGTCTTCTTGAATCCTTGAATTTGATTTGCTGACAAAGGAAGGTATAATGCAAATCCTATGTCATAGTTTATGAAGTTGTAATTGACATTTTCCTATAATAACACAGTTTTACCAAACAGAACCAAAAACAAACCCCAAATGACCAAATAAAAGTGCTGATTTTCTATAACCACTGGACCACACATCAGTTTGTCATTGTGTCTTTCGGAATTTAATTACTACATGTACCACACAAACACATGTGACATTAGAAAATTCGCAGAACGTCTGAAAAGACTTGGTCTACTATATCTTTGTGTGAACTTTGTTTCTTTTGTTCTTTGTTTCGCAGTTCCACTCTGATGATCGGGTTCTATGTGTCCTGTTTTGTCATTCTGATGGCTGTCACATTTGTGTCAGTCATTTACTCCTGTTTTGGGGTAAGTGTCATTTTACAGACCAGCTTTACATTAAGGTCGTCATCCATTTGAAGAATGCTTATCAGTAGTTTTAAATTACATTTAAAATACATTAACTTAAATAAGGTACTGTTCTTTACTTGAGAATTTCAGTTTAATGTTACCTAATTCCAGTGCACTAGATTTCTGATAAGAATATGTACTTTTTGCTTCCCAACCATTTTTTGTATGAATCCGGTATTCACAATGCACTATAAACACATTTGTACACATTTATAAAGTATTCATAATGCTATATAATACATGTCATAAACCTCTGTTAATGTACGTTGATTTTTTTATAACCAAACTTTAATAAAGTATTTTTATAATATGCCATAAGGCTTTGTAACACATTGTGACGTAATGAATTATAAAATGGATAACCATTCAGTAACTTATTACAGAGAACAGTGTCATAAAGATAAGATAATCCTTTATTGGTCCCACAAAAGGCAACTTCACATTCTCTGCAACAAAAGTGACAGTAATTGAGAATGTTAAAAATATGCATCTGCATATCTATTAAGAGAAGTATTTAAAAAATATATATATATATATGTAATAGAAATAGAAATCAGTATATATAAAATAAAACAAACTGCTTAATTATGTACATTATATATAATGTACATAATTCTCGAAAATGACTTATATTTACATTTGGTTTATTTATATATATAAAATATCATTGAAATTTATCCAAATTGACTTACAAAACGAGCACAAGATTGATACAGCGCCCCCTGGAGAAGTGAGGGTTAAGTGTCTTGCTCAAGGATATTGGTAACTTCAGTTTACCTGGGATTTCACCCCACAACCTTCAGATTGATAGTCAAACACCCTAATCACTGAGCTACAATTCCCTACAACGACTTAATAAGCACTCATGACTATTTATGAAATCTATTTAAGTATAGGATCTGATTATGGTGTCTACCGCTGTGAGAAATAAAGCCATATATGATAAAACTAATAAACAACTGGCCCACTGGACTTTAAAACACAGTGACAGTGACGATCACATATTTTTACAAGCTAGGCCCAAAACACGATATGCTTAACCCGTGGATGGGGAAAGAATCTGTGCATGGATGTGTTTGTCATTTGATGGGGCTGTCTCTAAGCTGATCCCCTGAGACCATGCATCCCATAATGCTAGACAGACACACAAATGGTTATGGCACCTATTTGTCCATGTTGTCCATGTTCACGTTCAAATTCCTTCCTGTATTTAAAGTATTGAATTGATTTTGTATTGACCATTGACCAGGACTCATCTTTGTAAAAATGCTTTATTATTTCAGTATTAACAGGATGACCTGAATGAAAGCTAAGCCTTGAGATCTTGTTTTGAGGATTTTTGAAAAAAGAATAATTAAAAAAACAAAACAATAATTAAAAATTTAAAACAAAACAGGGAAGTCTTTACTATTGTGTTTGCATAATAGTCCCTCTAATACCCATGGTTTAGAAACAAATGCTGGATATTTACACTTACTGTCCAGTTTAGACAGATTTTATATGAATGATATCAGTTCACAGCTAAACCAATGGTGCTTATGAAATAAAATACAGAAATTTGATTAATAAATGTATAATATGACACTAGCGTGAAAGCTGTGGAAGAAGAAGGGGTGACAAAAACAGTGGAATAATACAAAATCAGATAACAATAGTGTGATTGCCCTTTATGAATGTAAATAAAATAATACTAAAAAAGAAAAAGGTTATGAAAGATGTTTCGTCCAAATACATCAGACCTTTGTTTAAATCATTCAAATCTCTGCATTAGCATATATCTACAAAGCATAGATGTTATGTGAAGTCAGACTTTTGCTCTGTTGCAGTGTAAATTATTCCTTATAATAAAAAAGAAAATGGTGAATGTGCTTAATGTGTTTATTTCTTTGTTTTTCCCCCAATTTACATTGTCTGCATTCTTTTAATTCAGCCTACCATCACAGTGGTATAACTGGATTCCCAAATAGTTGTATAATTGCTAACAAAGATGCTACACATCTTAATTTTGACAATATCTACATGTGTTGGCTGTGGTAGACATGCATTGATTATGTCAAATGTATTTCCTTTTTTATTTTTGCAGCTTTTCCCTGTTCCACTGCAAAATCTGTCCAAGGGGATTGTTCAATCCAGGCTCAACAGTACTCTAGTGGGAGTATTCACCATCATTTTGGTCTTTATGTCTGCTTTTATTAATATTGTAAGTTCATCTAATTTTTTTTACTGATCCCATTCACAACACAAGGACAATGGTATTGAAATAAAAAACGTTTTTTGTGTTTTTACTAGTTTACCTGCAGCACTGATGATCTGAAGGCCTGTTTAGGCCCTAAGTTTAACATCAGCCCAAGCAGCGTGAACGCCTGCCATGTGTTAGAATTGAACTACTCACTCGCCTCTCAGAATGGATTCTGCAACAGTTCACTACCTGCCTGCAACTTCCCAGAGGTAAACCCAATTCTTTAAAGGTTTTAACAACATAATTACTACTGCCAATGGATTAAGTCATTTTGCAATGTCCTATGAAGACTTGTGTACCAAACAAATATCTATTCAGTAAAATGTATGGTGATTTATTGTTTATATAAAAAAATTTGGCAGTTCCAGTAAATGTTCACATCAGTCTTTTAAATGGAGGAATGGCTGACTACAATTATATATACTGTATGTGTGTGTGTGTGTGTGTGTGTGTATAGTATATGTGAGGCAATCCCTCATTGATGAGAAGCGTCAACTAAAAATAATTAGACCAATATAGTTAGTTGGGATGCAGTAACACACACACACAGACACACACACACCTGCAAACGTTGTAGTAAAAGGCATTATGCATGACATGAAATGCCAGAGCATCCATCCATCCATTATCTTCCGCTTTATCCTGTACTGAGGTTGATGAGGGGGTTCTGAAATGCCAGAGCATTGAAAATAGAATTTGGGCTGCCTCTGCCAAAAAACAAAAAATGTCCATAACGCTTAAATGATTTACTGGAAAGAAACCAAGTTTCATCCTAATCCTGTGATTTAAACCCCAATAAAAACTTGTGAGGAACCCCAAATTCTGTAGAGATTTCGTGTAGTAAAAGGATCTGTATTTCATTTGTTCATTCATTCATTCCTCTTAATCCTCATCCAGGGGAGAACGTTTCGGGTGCTGGCCAGGACAGGGTGCCAATCTATCACTAGGAATACACTTACTCACACAGACACTTACACAAATACACTCTATATGGGGCAATTTTGAGCGTCCAATTTAAACCATGTTTTGGACTGTGGGAGCAAACGGGAGAACCCAGAGGAAACCCACATAGACATGGGGAGAACATGGAAACTCCACCCAGATTGGGAACCTGAATCTCCAGCGCTGAGAGGTGATTAGCCAACATGCCGCTCCGGTTTATTATTTACCAATGTTAAAATATGTTTATAACTGCAGCGGAGTTGGTAATATTACTTTGTAAAAAAAAAAATATTATTGCTTGACTTGATTGAATTTCTGAGAATAAATCTACTACAATTAAAGAATATATTATTTTCTTATTTCTTCATTATGAAATTTTGCTGACTTACCTAAATCAGGTCTGCTTATTGGGGATAGGACAGTGAATGTATACCATATTATGGTGATTTTTGATAAAAGTTTGTGTCTGTGTGTGTGTGTGTGTGTTTCCTGTTCCACTCCACTCAGTATTTCTCATCATGTGTGCTGCTCAGCCTTCTGGCTTGCTCAGTGTTCTTGCAAATAAGCAGCATTGGGAAGCTCTTTCTCATGTTCTTTATCGAGCTCCTCTATGTCATCATTATGGAGGTGCCAGCAGTCAATCTGTTCGACAATGTAGACCTGCTTGTGATGGCCAATGCCATGTAAGTACCAAGTCAATTACTGTTATTAAGTTTTTTGTTTTTTAAAAACAATTCATTACATAATCCAAATTAATATAATATTACTATTAATTATTAATAGACTTTATAGTTTGTGCTTAACATGTGCACTGCACTGTCAGAAAAGCCAGTACAGACAAGCCCCTGCGAAATAGCAATGCCACCTACACACACCACTGTTTATATCCACAAGTGATATTTGTGAATGCTTCCATGTAAATGTCAACACTGTGTTCTGTCCATCCATAAATATAAAGACCCCTTTGGTTCCTTCATTCATTTAATATGTTCCACTTAATCCTATATTCGCCATAGTTCCCCATGCCCATCCAGGAGGGAACGTAGATACACATAGGACAGGACACCAATCTATCGCTAGGCACACACTCACTCACACATACACACAAACACACTCTATATGGTGCAATTTAAAGCATTCAATTTATCATGAATGCATGCTTTTGAACTGTGAGAGGAATCCGGAGACCCCGGAGGAAACCCTTGTGGACCCGCGGAGAACATGGAAACTCCAACAAGATTGGGATTCAAACTGGGAATCCCTAGCGCTGAGAGGCGAACGTGCTAACCACTAAGCCACCTTGCCTCCCTTATTCATTAATTAATTAATTAATTATTTTCCACTTAATCCTATATTAGTGTTGCCAGGGATTCCCCATGCCCAGCCAGGGTAGAACATTTCGGGCGCTGGGCAAATGCATCCAAGACAGGGCACAAATCTATCACTGGGCACACACTCACTCACACAACACAAACCCCTCTATGTGGGGCAATTAAAAGCATTTAATTTATTGTGAATCCATATTTTTGGACTGGAGAACCCAGAGGAAACTCATGCGGACCCGGGGAAAATATGAAAACTCCACCCAGATTGGGATTCGACTGGACATACCTAGCGCTGAGAGGCGAACATGCTAACCACTAGGTGCTTCAAATATTTTTAATTCGTTAAATTGTAGTTGGGCGGCACGGTGGCTTAGTGGTTAGCACGTTCGCCTCTCAGTGCTAGGGATTCCCGGTCCGAATCCCCATCTGGGTGGAGTTTCCATGTTCTCCCCGTGTCCGCGTGGGTTTCCTCCGGGTTCTCCGGTTTCCTCCCACAGTCCAAAAACATGGATCAAGTCAATTGAGTTCTCCAAATTGCCCCATAGAGTGTGTGAGTGTGTGCCCAGCGATAGATTGGCGCCCTGTCCTGGGTCTATCTGCCCAGCACCCGAGACGTTCTCCCCTGGATGGGCATGGGGAACCCCACCGCGACCCTAATAGAGGATAAAGCGGGAGATAATGAATGAATGAATAAATTGTAGTTCTTAGGGCTTGTAAACATTAAGGTTACATGAGTCATTCAAAAAAATGATGCATCATATTATGTACAAAGCAAATTAAATGAGTCAGGAACCAAAAAACCCTCTTGCGGATGCTTTGATATGGGACTACTGTTTACTATCAGGTCGGAAAGATAAAAAGTGAGTTCTGCTTTGCCCAGCTAATCCATTCTCTTTTTGTTTTGTATTCACAGTGTGAACAATGGAACAAGGTAAGATTTTATCAGCTAAATGGATTCAGTGAGGTGTATTAAATCCCTTTGAACCACAGCATGTTGTGCATTTTTTGTATACTACACAAATGTGTGGTATCTAGCATAGCTGAGATAGTATCATGATATCTCACAAGTAATTGCGTTCTGAAGGTAACCTCAGTATATCTGTGGCATTTTCTTCACGCCCTTTTCAATAAAGTGTTTTGATGAATAAAGTGGCTTAAGCGCTAATGTGGAACACTATAGGCTTTTTTCATTGAGAAACTCAAGTGAACTGAATCTGCTCATGTCCTAGCTGCATACAAGACTCCAGGGTTCCTCTGAAGATCATGACTCCAGTGGTTATCACCGTTTTTGTTCTGGCACTTTACTTACACGCCCAGCAAGTAGAATCAACAGCCCGACTCGACTTTTTATGGAAGTTGCAGGTGTGATTTTTTTTTTTTTCATTCACAGCTTTATTCATTCTCAACCATTGCCTTGTTTTCAATTTGTGGCTGACATCATGTCTAACTCATTAGGCCACTGAGGAAAAGGAGGAAATGGAGGAGCTGCAGGCTTATAACCGCCGACTCCTGCACAACATCCTCCCAAAAGATGTGGCTGCTCACTTCCTGGCACGAGAGAGAAGGAACGATGAGCTCTACTACCAGTCGTGCGAGTGTGTGGCCGTCATGTTTGCCTCCATTAGCAACTTCTCTGAGTTCTATGTAGAGCTGGAAGCCAACAATGAGGGTGTGGAGTGTCTGCGACTTCTCAATGAGATCATCGCTGACTTTGATGAGGTACAGCATCGCGATATATGCCAAGGGCGAATCAACTCAACATTCCTCAGCTCAATACTTACCTCCTGCTCTTTTTTCTTTCTCAGATCATCAGTGAGGACCAGTTTCGCCAGCTGGAGAAAATCAAGACTATCGGCAGCACCTATATGGCTGCTTCAGGCCTGAATGACTCGACCTACGATAAGACTGGCCGCTCACACATTCGCGCCCTGGCCGATTATGCCATGCGCCTAATGGACCAGATGAAGTACATTAATGAACATTCCTTTAACAACTTCAAAATGAAGATTGGTAAGAAATGTTTGGGATTCAAGATGTCGTCTTTGTATTTGATTCTCCACCAATGTGTTTTGCTTTATGCCCATGGTTACAATGATACCGTCATTTTGTTTGGAAACTGTTTGTACAGGTCTCAACATGGGTCCAGTAGTGGCTGGAGTTATAGGTGCTCGAAAGCCCCAGTATGACATTTGGGGCAACACCGTAAACGTAGCCAGCCGCATGGACAGCACAGGAGTCCCTGAAAGAATCCAGGTGATTCACAATTATATCCAAAACTTCCCATAATGAGTTGGGTTCTAAACCCAATGACTTTCCCCACAAGCTGGGACAGAACTGGCCCTCTGGGAGATATATGTAAAATATGTTATATATTAAGACCCTTTATCCAATCTAATTAAGCAAAACCTTGCTTGAGCCAGTTCTAATATACTGACAATGAGCATCCGTTGCATCCTTCCATCAAAATAATCACCATGTTTTAATATTACTCAGATACTTAATTAGTGTGACACTGTTTTGCAAGTGCTATTCATTTTAAGATCAATTATTATACTTTCTTTGGCTAAATGTGTTAATTACACCCAATTAGCAGCATGCATGTCATGATTGTTGATTCCGTTGGTTGCCCATTACTCAGCGACACCTAGTCAGGAATTTTTTTCATGTTGTGTTATCTTTTCTGCCAAAATCAGTAATTAAATACATTATTAATGTTAGACAGATATCATTTTGCACATAACTGTATCTGTGATGAAACGTCCCACTACTGCACCAAATTAAAATGAATTGAAGCTGTCCAATCAAATAACTAGGTTAGTTGTGTCATGTGATTTTCTATTCATAAAACAGCACATTATAATGGTATTATAATGAATGAATTATAATGGTATTCTGGGCCTTGTTTGAAAAAAAAAGCCATACTTAATAGGTCATTTTACCTTAATTGGTCTTGATAGTGAAATTTCCCCACATATTTATATTTAGTTTCATCATTATCTTACAGTTATCACACCAACTGTGAGTTTAATGGAATTAATTGAGAAATGGGTTCAACCCTCAACCTTAAAGGTGAACCTGAGCCTGACAATTTAAAAAATAATTCAATGTTTACCCAACCAATCAATGAAACGTTCTCCCCTGGATGGGCATGGGACCCCCCCTTTGCCCTAGTACAGGATAAAGTGGAAGATAATGCATGGATGTAGTGCATTTAATGGCGCAGAAGGTCTGTAGATGTCGAAAATATGGCTTTAAATAGCTTTATTGCAAAATATTCTTTTCCAAAACACTTTAAAACACTTCAGAACTCCTTAGTCAATGTTGCAGATTAATAAAAAAAAATTAGCAATAATGATGTTTCCATAGATTATGGTCGATGTTTCTTACTGAGAGCTTTTTCTTTATTTCCAATTTAGGTCACGACTGACCTTTACCAGGTCCTTCATTCCTACAACTACTCACTGGAATGCCGAGGGGTCGTGAAAGTCAAGGGGAAAGGGGAAATGATGACCTATTTCCTGAACGGTGGACCAAATAGCAGTTAATACCCACTGCACCGTGCGTTCGTAACACTAATGACACCAGGTGGCTTAAATGTGTGGAAAGCAAGGTGCTGGGTCCTGGCTTGACTGCTCCGTCTAGGGGAACAGAGGAACCGTTCATAAAGGCACAGGCTTTTTCACATACTGAAGGTTCCTGCATGGAGATGTGGAGGAACTCGGTTCAAACCTGTCCACAGAAATGCCAAAAGAAACCAAAGGAATCTCAGACATGCCAAGCAGTTCACGCATTCCCATATTTGCCCTCATGTGAGCAAGAGAATGCACAGCTCTCTGTTCCGGACTCGAGGCTGTCCCTCCAGGTGATGGAGCTGTGTGTCCTACTGAGGTACATAAAGAAAGCAGATATTTTATCTGTATATAAATATAAAACATCTGTCAATGAGAAGCAATGTCAGTTCATACCGTCGTATTGTCCACGATCACAAAATAAATATGGCCCTGGCACAGCAACACTCTACGCACCTGACTTGGTAACCATCCCAGAACTGGTGATGATGGATGGACGTAATGAGAACGTACAGTAGTGTTTGGGAAGTTCAGAAGGAGACTCTAGCGTGGAACCCTTACCCTCCCGATCCCATCATTCACATACTCACAAGCAGAAGGATACAAAGAAAAGTGTTAACAGCACTAAATGCAAATCGGATTCGAAACTGAAGACAATTTGAACGGACCGAGAGAGTGTCCAAGCTTGCGTTTATTTTGTATCTTTAACATTTTGTATTTTGTCTCAGAAACCAAACCTTATCAAAGCTATTTTAGATTCTATATTTTGTACATTAATATATTAGAGTGATGTCTATAAATACTAATGTGTATTCAGATGTATATATATATCTGAAAGCAACATGCAACAATCATGCATATTTTAACAGTAAGAGAAGATTTCACTCTCCTTTGCTAGTGCGCATATTTGATGCCTACCAAACGGGGTATAGAATAAGGTCCTTTTATCCAATGGCAAAAGTGTTTCATAGCAGAGAAAAACGATTTACCGATTCCAGCTGTTAAAAAGTATACAACCTGAATCACCTGCAGTCAGTACAGTTTGTATTTTTTGCACTGCACCTCTGCCTTTGTTGGGGTATCATACTTGCCACCCCTCTCAGCTTGATCAGTTGGTGCGACCCAGTGAATGTTACTTTTCTCCAACAAGGCCTTTGCATGTAAAGAACGCTAACTGTTCACCAAATCTTAGTGCCATGCGGTTCAGCGGAATCCCCAGGAGACCTGAAACTTGCACCCAGTCCGTGTGGAAGGTTGTGCGCTGAATAAGTTAGAAAGTTTAGACAGGTATCAGATCCTCCACCTTTGCTCCAGGAGGTTAAGAGGACTGTCCGTTGCACCACGTGTGACAGGGCCCTCACTTTCTAGCCAGAACTGTATAGGACCAGCATTCATTTCCTTCTTGTTTTGGTCATCATTAAGTCCAAATTTGGATGCCGTTGAAAGAAAAATCTATCGAAATTTTTTGTGGATACACTTCCAGTGCCATATCCTTTCTGTCGCTCATGTCTATCCAAAAGGAAATGCTTTAGTGATGTCACCTTTTATGTTCGGGTATTTTCGGTTTTGTGTGTAGTCTCAGGCCATCAGTCCTAGGCAATTTCAGTTGCCGTGATTTTCTCAGTTTATCACCTACATTCAGTTTCTACCACATACAATAAAAAAAGAAGAAAAAAAATGCCTGTTTGTGTCTGTCTGTGCTGCCAAAGCATCATTTGTACTACACTACAGAAGTCATATTTTACATCACTCAGTATCAGCACCTGACCCACAAGGTGCTTATGTTTGTGCTTGGCTTTTATTGGATTTTGCTGCATACCAAAACCTTTTCTTTAATTTATTTATCAATTTTAACATCCATATCCATGCTACAGATAAATGCTTGTTTGTGCAAGTTTAACTTACAAGTACTATTGAGAAAGCAATGACAGTTTTTTTATGTAATGGAACAGAAATAATGAAATAGCAAGTTCAAGTAATTTATTTATATAGCACTTTTTACAATAGTACATTGTCACAAAGCAGCTTTACAGCTTTATAAGACTTTAAACCCCCAAAGAGCAAGCCGAAGCAAAAGTGCCAAGGTTATGTTATGTTGTTATCTTAAGGAAGAAACCTTGTGAGGACCGAGGCTCAGTGTGGGACTCCTCCTCCTTGAGTGGCTGGGCAGCATCAACTGTTGTGGAGACTAATGTACAGATTGTGTGGTAATTAGGTGACCAGTATTTAACAATTAAAAGACTATATAAGTCCATTTAGGGCGTCCTGCAGGACTGCCAGTCCAATAGAAATCCAGGTTCCATCCAGTAAACGTCGCTCAGTTCAGTTTAGTTCAGTAAAAGTTCAGTTCTGTTCATTTTAAAGTGCATAACCAAATCGACAGAACCAAACCAACTGATTTTTTTGTTTGGTAAAATGAGGCGCCTCGCTGAAGCCACTTCACCTCAGGTAACCTTCCTGTTAGGTTGTTTTCAGAAACACCAGTGACATTTGTGCCCATTAAATTATTGAGTTTTATAGCCTTTTTATGACCTTTCAATGGTCCAAATAAAATAATAGAGGAAACTTGAAATATTTTTGTATTTAAGGACATAATGGTTATGAATAATGGTGTGTTTTTAAATATAGGATGCTGGAATCTTATAGTTAAGATTTGAATCCTCATTAGGACCGATGGTAGAAAACGGCGGTCGTCAACCCACTGAATGCGACCCACTGGTCAATCTTGGAGACTTGCCCTGTCGAGCTCCACGTTTGCCTTATTGAAATTTTGTTTTTGCCGCATTTATTTGTAATGATTTCAGTGTAGCGGATGGATACTTCAATTAAATATCAATCACTGGCATTTTATTAAATGGCTAGTTCCGGTCCTTAGACCTTATTGGTGGCGCCGTTCGTCCAACCGTGATATTATTGACAATAATGCACACTTCTGACTGCTTCACATTCATATCAGTGTGCTAGTTTTTTTTTTTTGATATTTTAAACAAGTGAACTGAATCATCTTAGCATCATACTGCATTCTAACTCGACTGAACAAAGATACTGCGATAACATTTTTTGCAAGCTTCAAAGAACAAAAATTGAAAAGCGTCAAACCAAACTGTTCCAGCTCACCAGCAAAGAAATGTGCAAACCAGAAAGAAACCTGAAAGAACTTTTTTTTAAATCATGTACTAACTATGGAAATATAAAATTAAAATCCACAGCGAACCATTTCCAGATGAGCAGATGATTTTGTTTTAAATAAAAACATTAATGAATTAAATCTGGCTTTTTATATTCTTTTGTTTTCATCGACATTTTATTAAAGCAATAAGGCACTCAAGGTTCAAACTAATGTGCACCCTCTGATACCTTATTGTTCTAAATAACAACCAAAAATCTTTTCCTAGTGTATTTATGAATTAAGATGAATGTGACTATATTAACACACGTCCTACTACTTCATAAATTTAAGATTTTTTCAGAATAGTCTGTATGCATACATCTACAAACTACAGAAAATCAGATACTGTACAATATGTATGCAAGCTCTAAAAAGAATATTTAAATGATTTCTTTAGAAATCTTAACAAATGTTTGCTACCCAACATCCAAGATGTTAACAACTTAAAGAATGAGCCATGGCTAGATTGAAACTTCACTTCTGTTCAAATAGTAGCGTAATATTTAATCACTTAAAGCAATATTCATATCCATAACCCAACTGAAATGGCTAAAATGTTCACTAGCTAATAGACATGCTCGCACTGTCCTGCCCACTCGAACACCAGGAAGAGTATATTTTAATTTATAATTCATCCATCCATTATCTTCCACTTTATCCTCTACTAGGGTCGTGGGGTCTTCCCATGCCCATCCAGGGGAGAATGTTTCAGGCGCTGGGCAGATACACCCAGGACAGGGCACCAATCTATCGCTGGGCACACACTCACACACTATATGCCGCAATTTAGAGCATTTAATTTATCTTGAATTCATTACATTTACGTTTAATCATTTAGCAGACGCTTTTATCCAACGCAAGTTGCAAATGAGAGAACAACGCAAGTCAAAACCAGTTACACTGTGGAATTCTCAAAACTTATCATTATCCTATCCAGCACCTCCCCTCCTTTTTATTTTTTTATATCATGTGTTTGTGGAAGAGATGTGTTTTAAGTTGTTTCTTAAAGATGCTAAGTGACTCCTCCCTACACACAGAGTTTGGAAGATCGTTCCAATGGTGAACTCTACAGAGTGAGAATTAGCGAGGTGAGGTGGAATCACCAGGCGACAGTCATCACTAGAGTGAAGTGTATTTTGTAAATATAAAGTGAAGTTAAGAGGGGCAGATCCAGAGATTGTCCTGTAGATCAGAGTCAGTGCCTTTTACTGAATGCAGCAGCTACAGGAGTCAATGGAGAGAAATGAGTAGTGGAGTTATATAAGTTAGGCTTGGGCTGGTTGAAAACAAGTCAGGTTGCAGAGTTTTGAATTAGTTGTAGAGGCCTGATTGTGAAAGCTGGGAGACTGGCAAGCAATGCATTACAATAATCAAGCCGGGATAGGATGAGGGCTTGAACCAACAGCTGAGTAGCATGTTCAGTCAAGAAAGATCTTCCTGATGTTGTGAAGAAGGAATCTGCAGAAACGGTCAGTTTTAGTGACCTCATCAGATAGTTTAAGATGTGAGTTAATTATAAAACCAAGGTTAAGAACCAAATCGATTGGAGAGATTGTAAAGCTGTCAATTTGGAAGCTTAGGTCATGATGGATTGAGGGTTTAGCTGTAATTATTAGAAGCTCTGTTTTTGCTAAATTTAATTTGAGATGACGGGCCTTCATCCGTGGCACGGTGGCTTAGTGGTTAGCACGTTCGCCTCTCAGCGCTAGGGATTCCCAGCTCGAATCCCAATCTGGTGGAGTTTCCATCTTCTCCCCATGTCCACATTGGTTTCCTCCCGGTTCTCCGGTTTCCTCCCACAGTCCAAAAACATGTCTCAAGGTCAAATGAATTCTCCAAATTGCCCCATATAGAGTGTGTCTGTGTATGTGAGTGAATGTGTACCCAGCGATAGATTGGTGCTCTGTCCTAGGTGTCCTAGGTGCTCTGCCCAGCGTCCGAAACATTCACCCTGGATGGGCATGGGGAACCCCAATGGATGGATGGATGGAATTACATTCTTTTAAGTCTACAACGGAGGTTATCTTAGATTTGTGGTTAAGGAGCGAGCCCTGTGACATGAAGGTCCCCGGTTCGATTCCCAGACCCACCAACTATTATAGCCCTTGAGCAAGCCACTTAACCCCAATTGCATCCTAGCCGTTGTATATAGAGCTGTCCACCACTTCGGGCATGTGTGCTCAGTACCCTTAGTGTGTGTATATGTGTGTGTTTCACTGCACTGATGGGTTCGATGTTGGGGGCAAATTCTTCTGTGTGGAAGTACAGCAGGCAAATGGATTTTATGAACAGTAACGTTTTTTAACAAACAGCCTTATATCTATTCATCCATCCATTATGTTCCCCTTTATCCTCTACTAGGGTCACGGGGGGGTTCCCCATGCCCATCCAGGGGAGAACGTTTTGGGCGCTGGGCAGATACATCCAGGACAGAGTGACAATCTATCGCTGGCACACACTCACTCACACAGACACACTCTATATGGGGCAATTTGGAGAATGTTTTTGTATTGTGGGGGGAAACCGGAGAACCCGGAGGAAACCCACGCGGAAACAGGGAGAACATGGAAACTTGTATCTGGCCTCATATCCTCAATGTTAATTAGAACTACAGAACAACAATGGTATACATGGCAAGACTGTATTCTGTAGTCAATCCATATACTAAGAAATGGAATCATTTTTATTTGGTCCGTCATCTGATCATACTGCCTGAGCTGGAGCTGACACGGTCGCACAGCTGTTCTCACATCTGCCTCTTGAAAAGAGAATCCCAGGTTTTTATTCATGTGAGAAACAAATGGAGGGCATTCTGTGTGGCATCTGCTCCTTTCCTTGCCTTTCTGAATTTGGTGCTGGGTTTCCAGTTTAATTTCACTACACAAAGACATGCAGATTAGGTAAATAAGATACTAAACTGCCTCAATGACTGTATCCCTTGTTATCATTTAGCTAAACAATAGCTGTGACTGCTATCCATCCATCCATTATCTTCCGCTTTATTCTATACTAGTGTCGGGGGGGGGGGGGGGTTCCCCATGCCCATCAAGGGGAGAACGTTTCGGGTGCTGGGCAGATACACCCAGGACAGGGCATTGGGCACACTCACTGACATACACACACAAACACACTCTGGGGGCAATTTTGGATGCCCATCAATTTTTGACCTTGATCCGTATCTTTGGGGGAGGAAACCAGAGAACCCGGAGGAAACCCACGCGGACACAGGGAGAACCCAGATTGAGATTCAAATCCGGAATCCCCAACGCTGAGAGACGAATGTGCTAACCACTGAGCCATCTGCCCAAGTTGCAGATTGTGTAATGTAATTGTGTAGTCAAGTAATTTATCCACACAGGTTGTAAATATTAATGAAACAACAGCAAATTGTAATCATATTTATAACATGTTTACAACTTCCATCAGTTAATGGTTGCTATGATATGCATAATTGATATGCATATTATAGCCACCACCCACTCCCAGCCTCACATTTAGAAAGGAGGTGTCTTTATTCCACCAGTTTTCCGTCCTGCTTACTATCTCAAACTGATTTAGAGATAGATAACCGCTAACTTGTAGTTACTTCAAAAATGTATGATGTAAAGTTAGTAACTTTACCTGTGTTTGTTTATAAAAAATGTTAGATCCAAAATCACAATTACTTATATATAAATGTTGTGCCTATAATATGGTTATAACATGTACTACAATTGAAGGTTATTCTCAAGAATTCCTGAAAATGTCCTGAAATGCAACTTTACCTGGGTCTATTTATTTTTTTCTTTCTGTTCTATATAAAATGAACGGGTGAAATGTGCTGTCACAGACCTACAGTCTGTGCCTCACAGAGATGCAAGGTTTGCATATTTATAAAAAAAAAAAAAAAGGATTTTTTAATATTAGGATGTAGATGTCAGTTGGTAGCAACTAATTGGAATTTTGGCAGAATTTCTGGCAAGGTGTTTTGACAAGGAGATTTCTTTCCATATACTTATTACAGTACATAGAATATGTTCGCTGCTCTGCCTGAGACGCAAACAGAAGGCAATAAAGATTGATTTTTTCCTATTGCATGCATGCAGATGTGTGGATGCATTTTCTATTGTCAGATCTTTCTCAATTGCTGATGCTATGCACATCACAGGTTTGGAACGCACATTTGCACATGAACAAACTGCTGCATCTGTAATGCAAACTAAATTTCACCTGTTCAAATATATTTTGCCATTATTAAAAAGTATTTTTTTTAATTAGGATGTAAATGTCAGGTAGTAGCAAGCTATTTGGATGCATGGAAACATGAACTGCTAAATATGCTAAACATCCATGAACAATAAAACAGTGCCTGTTGTGTCCAGTTACAGTCCTCTTGTCACACGTGGATGTTGCAGGGACAGTCCAGAGGGTGGCAGCAGTACCATTCCTGAGCTTTCATTCATCCTGCACATAGAGTGCAACAGTTACATAGCAACTAACCACAAGTTCACGTTTGTTGTGAGCTGTATTGTGGTTCTGGTGATTGTGGTAAAGGATATATATTCATAGTACAATATAAAGAGTTTAAATTACTCATAAGGGAAAAAGGTGATGCTAAATATCTTTTGGAGTTTTGACTTTAAAAAGGCATGTATTTGCTTTTTAATCATTCATATGATTTTGATAAAATGAACCATATTGATGGTTCTCTATTTAGATGCGAAGAAGTAGCTCCTTGCCAGGAATAAAAGATGCATCTATTTGACATTTAAATAATCCCTGGCTTGATAGAATTGAACAAATTATACCCTTTGTCCAGTAGTGTGAGTTTCAGCGTTGGACAATTTCAGTTTGTTCCTTTTTCGTTCGTATCAAGTTTCATTTGTTTAGGTAATCACCCAGAGGAGATGAAGTCATTACCATTTAACTCCTATTCACCAAGAACATTACAGTGGACAAGAGGGAGCTGACCTCTCAAAAAATACAAAAAATATTCAGTATAGAACTCAAATCACATCTTGGAATCCAGTGTTTTTTTTCTATTTCGCATGGAAACAATGCTTTTTGATAAATATACCAACAGGTATTTTTTAACCCTTCTTCTACTGATTCATAAAAATAAAAGAAACGTTCAGCATTGTTTTATTAGGTTTCAGAAGTTCCACTCTTTGCATCAGTATGTGATGGTTCTCTGTATTTTCTCTGTATGTGTTAGTGTGAAAAACGCTGTGCAAAAATGCAAATTGCAGTAACAATGTAAGACATGTATAGACTACAATTATATGGGAAATAATAAGCTTAGTGCAGTAATAATGTAAATAATGTAAACACACACACACACACACACACACACACACACAATATATATATATATATATATATATATATATATATATATATATATATATATATATATATATATATATATATATATATATATATAATAAACCTAAATAATATACTATACTATATTTAGTGTATACTATGTAGTATATATAGTACAGTATATAGTATAAGGGTATTAAATTATAGATTACAAAGGTGTATAAGTACATGACCTTATAAGAATAGTAAATAATAAAGTATAAAAAGCAATATATATGATACAGTCTAATTAGCTGATATCAGAAAATATTGATTGAATATTCCAGAGTAGAGCAGTCACATTTTTGCTGTGCTGTGATGAGTTAATGTGATGAGACTTCCTGAAACTGTCAGCGGAGCAGGACTGGGACAATAGACTGTCACTAAAAGAGCTCCTTTGCCTGATGATGGCGCTCTGCAATGGATGATTTGCATTGTCTATGATGCTGAGGGTCCTTCTCTCTGCCACTGATGTCGAAGAGTGCAGGTCTGTTACGAGCGCCAAGCTAGCTTTACTCACCAGTCCATGAAGTCGCCCAGCATCCTTTTTTTTTATGCCACTTCTGTAACATACTATGGCACAGAAGAGAACGCCTACCACCACAGACTGGTAGAACATCCACAGGAGGACCCAAGAACCCAAGCCTCCTCAGGAAGTAGAGCCTGCTCTGTCCCATCCTGTAGATGGTGTTGATATTTGCCAGGATGTCGTCCAGGTGTGTTCCCCGGAATTGTTCCACATCCGCGCCCTCGATAGATATCGGCTGCAGAGAAGGTCTGGATTCTTGTCCCATTAAAACACATGTGCTTCTAATGTTGCTAATGCTGTTAATGTTGCTATTTTAACAGAATACAGACTGAATGTCAGACGTGGTATATTTCAAAGTTTAAGAGATGACTACCTGCTGTCACATTTTTACCTTCAGACTGAACTTTAGCAATCAAATGCCCTAGACCTAGAGCCAAAGTTTATCCATTACTTTAAGTAGTCATGCTTCACCAGGAAAAAAAACTCAGTATAGTAGAGTACGTAGGAGTTATGGCAATTATGCTCACATTGACGTTTTCTCCTGCATTTGTGGACAAATGGGCTGTAATTTGCTCAACACCATACTGTGCTGCTCAGTGTTTCACCTGTGTTGGTGCAGGAAGCGTGGCGAAAGCAAACCTGGAACATTAGCATCATTAGTCATGCCGCTCTGGAGGAAATGGTCCTTTTAAATAATGAGCACCTCACTGCTCACCACCATAATCACCTTTTCCTCTTCATCACTGCAGACATAACAGAAAAGTTTTAAAATTATTAAACAATAATGAGTCAGAAGAAGCTGAATGTGTTTTTTTAAACAGAGCTTTATTCACAGAAATTAAACAATGGTTGTAATAGTTCCAGTCTGGAACTTTCGGAATACATTTATTTTCTGAACCACAGATGTGGGTTTTTTTGGAAGACCTTAAACCCACACATATAAACCTGAGCAAGTTCCATCCATCCACCCATTATTTTCCCCTTTATCCTCTTCTAGGCGAGAACGTTTCGGGTGCTGGGCAGATACACCCAGGACAGGGAGCCAATCTATTGCTGGGCACACACACTCACACAAACACACACAAAGACACTCTATATGGGGCAATTTGGAGAATGAATTCAATTTACCTAGATCCATGTTTTTGGACTGTGGGAGGAAACCGGAGAACCCGGAGGAAACCCATGCAGACACGGGGAGAACATGAAAAACTCCACCCAGATTGGGATTCAAACTGGGAATCCCTAGCGCTGAGAAGTGAACGTGCAAAACAATAAACCATGAGTCACCCTGAAAAAATTCTGTGGAAACTGCAGCACTGTAAATGTGCACATCAAACAAAGATGGTGTAAATAAATATTTGAGTGAGTTTTGGATGAGATTTTGCATTTGTCCTGTTACTAAGTACCACCGAGAACTGCCATTGGTTTTCAACTTCAGTTTCAGTGTAAAAAAGACAAAGGTTTAGTTCACATAAATGTATCTGCTTTGAAAATGAACTTTCAAATGAGATTTTTCAAACTAACTAGAAGTATCCTAATAAAAAATCCTATCTATCCTATTAATTTATGCTCATGTGCGCCTTTTTTCTTTTACTATAAATACAAGTGAATGGGGGGGGGGGGGGGGACATTCAGCAACATTAAAATAACATTACAGTACGGCTAATCCGATTTTTCTTTACGTTTTTTTTGTTCCAGGTGACATCAGGCTGATTTTTCTAGACATTATTTAGCCTCTTTTGATGTAGAGGAGGACTGTATTTTGCGACAATGTTTTTGGACTGTGGGAGGAAACCGGAGGAAACCCACATGGACACGGTGAGAATATGGAAACTACACCCAGATTGGGATTCGAACCGGGAATCCTTAGCGCTGAGAGGCAAACGTGCTGACCATTAAGCCACCTTGCCGTCTCGTTTTATTTGCCAATATGATAAATTCCAGTATAAACTGAGTTATTCACTATTGAGACCTCACTAGTAAAACTTCATTCATTCAGAAATGTATTCTGACCCTTTATTCAATACTTTTTAAAAGCCCCTTTGGCACCAGCTTTGGGTTTCAACACAGATGTTTCATGGGCTTTGGCTGAGCAGTTCAACATTTGGAGACTTGTCCCTCCACTCCAATGTTGGATTTGGCTGCATTTATTGTCCTGGTGGGCCAACTCAAGTCCAGGCTATTGCCAAGCATCTTCCATTTCAAAATGAGGCCACTGTGGTTCTAGCAAAACCCAAAGTCCATATTATTTTGCTTCCTTTTGCCCCTGATGTCCTTCTTGTTACAATTCGATCAAAGGTTTGTAGCAACACTTTATGGCCATTTTTGAAAATGTCAGTGCAGTGTAAAATAGCAGTCCAAAAAAACAATAAAAACTAAAACATGAGTACTTTAACCATTTAACAGGCAAAGGACAAAAAAAATCATGATTAAATATAAATTGGAACTTCCCCCGACTCTTTTGTAATATTAAAAACTGTAGATGGTGAAAGACCTGAATTCTTTGCAATCATGCACTAAGAATCGGAACCATGATCCATATTGCCTGTGAAGACTAAGCCTTTTAAACATGTTCTTTATAAGTTTACTGTACATCTTGATCTCATCACCTGTTACCATTTTTACTGCTAATGTAAAATCCTTCAGGTAAATGACTGTAACCTTTTATTATTATTTTCTGCTTCTGTCTCAACCTCTTTTGAGTGTGTAGCAGGCACCATTTTTACAGTACAGTGTTGCTGCAAAGTTTGTGAACCCTGTACAATTATTTGACATTTCTGAATAAATAATATATTTGTGAGTAGCAAACTTATGGGAACCTTTGCTTGCGGTAATTGGTGTGACTCCCTAACTGCAACTTAACGATCCTAGTATCTGATGATCGGTCCTGCATACTGGCCTTTATCTCAATTCTCTGTACAGAACAGCATCAGCTTTTGGATGCTGGTGGGAAGAAACAAACTTTAGGAAACAACTCAAAACACAGCTCTTCCATAAACACTTCCATCCATCCATTATCCATTATTCGCGGTGGGGTTCTCCATGCCCATCCAGGGAAGAACGTCTCGGGCAATGGGCAGATACACCCAGGACAGGGCACCAATCTATCACTGAGATACACTCATTGGGCACACTCAGTCACTCACAAACACACTCTATATGGGCAATTCGGAGAATTCAATTGACCTGGATCCATGTTTTTGGACTGTGGGACGAAATCGGATAAACCAGCGGTAACCCACGTGGACACAGGGAAGAACATGGAAAATCCACCCCGATTAGGATTCGAACCGGGAATCCCTAGTGCTGAGAGGTGAACGTGTTAACCACTAAGCCACCGTGCCACCCTCCATAAACACCTGAAAGTTTAATAATTCTAGTGTATTTGGTTTTATGGTATGGAAGGTGATTTGTGGTGTTCCCATTTGTAAGTCGCTTTGGATAAAAGTGTCAGCTAAATGACTAAATGTAAATACAGACACAAGGACAATATAAAGGTAATATAACGGTATAAAGGTAAATATAGTATAATGCAGGTTTTATTCCTAATTATATTCAAGTGTTTCGTTCCACTGCCTCAGGTCCAAAATCAAACTTTTTTTTTGTAACAATTTCGAGAAAACAATTTCTTTTCTTCTCCAGCATGGCTTGTATACAAAGCAAAGCCTAGGACGGGACATCCTAAACTGTAAAATGACTGTGGTGTCATTCATTTTTTTTGGAAAAGAAAAGCACGCTTGTCTACTACTGCTCTCTTTGGCAGATGCAGCATTGTGCAGGTGTTTCCTAATAGCCATCTACTGACATCTGCAAGAGTTTGCTGGGAATTACATCACGTATTGATTTCGCCACAGCGCATTTACATTCAGGCTTTGACTCGATATAACTTGTTTTCCTCAAAAGCTATTTTGCTGGATTCACTTGTATGTCCAGGAGCTGCAGCTTGTTGAACGGTCCATTTCTTTACCTTTAACTTAATGTAAGGCAGATGGCCACACAGTCTCCTGTTTACAACTGGTACAGGTTTATTCTAATTAGATGCAGTCCTGTCCATTGACCATAGCTTTCGGTACTGCAGCCAGATTTCTTTATCCATGACTCATCTGTTTCTAAAACATGCCTCCAGATGTCCTGTCCTCAGACTGATATTCATTAAAAAACTTAAGTTTCACACTGATGTTCTCTGATGAGCAAATGCTTTCTACATCACACACACACACATTATATATATATATATATATATATATATATATATATATATATATATATATATATATATATATATATTATAAATATATATATATATGTGTGTGTGTGTGTGTGTGTGTGTGTGTAAAATACTTTGCAAAAGTTTTAGGCAGGTGTGAAAAATGCTGTATTATTTGTAACTTAGAATGCATTTAATAATATAAATGATAATTGTTTATTTTTTTTATCAATTTACAAATTGCAAAGTGAACAAAAAAAAGCAAAATGTAAATCAAACCAATATTTGTTGTTACTGCACTTCAAACCAGCATCAATTCTTATAGGTACATTTGCACAAAGTCAGGGATTTTGTAGAATTATAGTGAGGTGTCTCATCAACCAATTAAACCAAACAGGTGCTAATGATCATCAATTTCACAAGTCGGTTGAAACAGTCATTAAGTGAAAAAGATACAGCTGTGTAGGAGACTTAAAACTGGGTGAGGAACAGCCAAACTCTGCTACCAGGCTGAGGAAGTGGAAGACAGTTTCATGTCACAGGTCATATACCATGGCACGACTGAGCAAAGCAACAAGACACAGGGTAGTTGTACTGCATCAGCAAGTAACAAATTACTTACAAATTACCTGAATCCCTGATGGGGGGGAAACTAACTTAAAATATTTATTCATTCACTCCTTCTTAATCCTCCAATGGGGTCACGGGGGGGTTCCCACGTTCCCATATTCCCATCCAGTGGAGAATGTTTTGGGCGCTGGGCAGATACACCCAAGACAGGGTGCCAATCTATCACTGGGCACACACTCACTCACACACCCACACACTATATGGGACAATTCCATTTACTGTGAATCTAAGTTTTTGGACTGTGGGAGGAAACCGGAGAACCCAGCGGAAACCCACATGTACACGGGGAGAACATGGAAACTCCACCCAGATTGGGATTCAAACCTAAAATCCAAGCATTGAGAGGCAAACATGCTAACCACTAAGCTATGCCACATGTAGATACCACAATCCTTTTTATGTAATATGTATACAGTTGTACTGTGTGTTATAGGTTAAAATCATAGTGTGGTTGCGTTGATAATCCAATAAAGCATACACATATTTTTTTCCATAGGTGACATTGAAGGAGCATCAACACAGAACGATGATTGGAGTAAGAATGAGGCTTATGGACCAGAAGAGATTTTGTATGCAGATCAAAAATGCACCATTTTGGATCATTCTATACTACAAAGAGATACAGGATGTAAGAGAAATAATCCATTCAGTTGTCAGTTTTGTTTGCCGGTGCCGGTGCTCTCAATTTGGGGTGAATGAACAGGAAGCTAAAAGCCTCAGGTGGCAAACAGAAGTCTATAAATCAGCAGGCCACTCCACTGCAATGAAAGAAAGACAGGAGCGCCAAATCAATCAGCAGCAGGCCAAACTGCAGGCGCCACCGAGACAACCAACTACTGATCTGACTATACCTGAATACATCACGCACACCCAGGCTGACTGATGACTGTAGCTTCCAACTATATCAAATGTATTATAATCCAGTCAGTGAGAAGTATACAGTGATGCAGGTACAGGTCAATGTGTAGTTTGTTTTGGCGTTTATTCATACCCAAAGATATTTTACAGAAAAATATACAAATTACAAATAAATAGCAACTGCTGAAATGTTTCCGGATGTTCTAGACATCATCATGAACTATATGAACTTCAGAACAAAGTGGAAAAAGCAAAGTGAGAAACCCGCTGTTGCACCCCGTGCTGTCCATCCTCCACTTCCCACCAAGCGTGTTTGGAGAACGATCATTGTCATTTACTCTTTCGGGTTATAAACTTAAGGGCTGCCGTGACCATTTTTGACATACTGGTTTTAACGGAACCAAGCTAAGAGTTCAGACGTTGTAGTCGGGAGCTTTGCCCTGCGGCTGCCTCAAGCGGATTTGCAGAGTGATGAAAGCTCCCACGGCCACGTGGAAGAGGACCTGCCACACGTTCCGCAGCTCATACAGGTACATGTTGCACAGGCAGATGAGGGCAAAGGCCAGGAATGATCTCATGTTCCTCCATATAGAGAAGTAGACGAATAAGTAGCACTGCACAGATGAGAGAAATGAGAAAGTGGGCTGTAAACAAACAGACTGAACATTTATTAAACTAAAACATAACGTTCGGACCAAAGTTACGTGTTCATTTTTACAATCGAGTCACATCAACTTCTCTTTTGATTTACAGTTTGTTAATCATGTGGAAGTTGTAGATACTAATTATTGGGTTTGTACTAATATTTGTAAGGGGGCACTAATATTTTGCCCATTATTGCTGTATAAAAGACTTATTTAAATAGCACTTTTTTTCACAATAGTTTATTGTCTTAGCTTTGCAACTTGACTTGAGCTGTTATTGACGAGCAATTATTGAGACGGATTTAGAATTGCAAGTCAGTCACTCATGCATGGACGCATGCACTTAAGGGTTATGAAGCCAGTATGAAGCTGGTGTTTGGAAATTCAAGGATTCAAGGAGACTTTCATTTATGTAATTTGTGGTACATGAAGTGTAAAAGAAATTCCGTTCACGGACCCAGTTTACCCTAAGTAGTAGAATTAAAAAAAATTTAAATTTAAATATTACGTTAGAAAAAAATTGAAATAATAATAGAATAAAATGCATGTAAAATGAGGCCTAGCATAGTCCCGTTGAAATAATAATGGCATTCCTTAGAAAAACAATGTTTTGAAGTCAGTACGTCTCCTAAAAATATCAATACAAGTTTATGGATTAATGGTCTCGTATATGGAGACCACCCATGCCATGGACTCTCATCTTTGGTACATTAATGTCTGTTGATGGGCAAAAAGATAAAGCATGGACTTTGCTGACCATATAAAATATACACTATATTGCCAAAAGTATTTGTTCACCCATCTGAATGATCAGAATCAGGTGTTGCAATACTGTAGGTGCACCTAGGCATGCAGTGTTTTTACAAACATTTGTGAAAGAATGTGCGACTCTCAGAAGCTCAGTGAATTTCATAGTGGAACTGTAAACTGGAGTTTACAGAGTGTAACTGGTAGGCCATATAAACTGACAGAGCAGGGTCAGAGAATGCTGATGTGCATAGTGCGAAGAGGTCACCAACCTTCTGCAGTCAATCACTACAGAACCCCAAACTCCATGGGCTCTTCAGATTAGCTCAAGAACAGTGTGCAGAGAGCGTCTTGTAATGGGTTTCATGGTTGAGCAGCAGCATCGAAGCCATACATCACTAAATGCAATGCAAACTGTCAGATGCAGTGGTGTAAAGCAAGCCACCACTGGACTCTAGAGCAGTGGAGACAAATTCTCTGGAGTGACAAATCGCGCTTCTCCATCTGGCAATCTGATGGACGAGTCTGGGTTTGGCGGTTTCCAGGAGAACGGTACTTGTCTGACTGCATTGTACCAAGTGTAAAGTTTGGTGGAGGGGGTGTGGGGTTGTTTTTTCAAGAGCTGGGATTAAACCCTTAGTTCCAGTGAAAAGAACTGAATGCTTCAGCATACCAAGACATTTTGGACAATTCCATGCTCCCAACTTTGTGGACAGTTTGGAGCTTTCCTCTTCCTCTTCCAACATGACTGTGCACCAGTGCACAAAACAAGCTCCATAAAGACATGGAGGACAGGTTAAGACCTGATGGAACATCTTTGGGATGAATTGGAGTGGACACTGAGAGCCAGTCCTTCTCGTCCAACATCAGTGTGTGAGATCACAAATGCACTTCTGGAAGAATGGTCCAAAATTCCAATTAACACACTCCTAATGGACCGCCTTCCCAAAAGAGTTGAAGCTGTTCTAGCTGCAAAGGGTGTTTTGACGTCATATTGAACTCTATGGATTAGGAATGGGACGTCACTTAAGGCAGGTGAGCATATACTTTTGGCAATATAGTGTACATTGGGCACCTGCACAAAATCTGAATATATCTATTTTGTATGCAAAATATGATAATGTTCTAAAGCACTGCGCTATTTCCATCAAACAACAGTTTCTATATGAGTACAGCCTGAGGGTTTGGAGGTTACACACATTCAGCAGCAGTTTCCTCACTTGGCCTTTACACACAGAGACTTACCCGTACTCCCTGAATCTTTAATGATGTATTGAACTATAGATGGTGAAAGATTTAAATACTTTGCAATCTTGCACCGAGGAACACTGTGGTGGACAAAGTGAACTACTTCTTATCCTTCCTTGCAAGGACTCGAGCATTATCTTAAACTTTTTTTATACTTTACTATACTTATCTTTTGACAAACTATACCGTTACCAGTTAAAGTGTGAAACTGCAGAACTGTGTAACTCCTTAGTATTTTAATTCATGCTAACAAGTTTAAGTAGGTAAGAACCTTAAGTTCTAAATTTGGTAATATTTAAAAAGAATTCGGGGACCAAACTATTACACGAGAGAATTATATTTTTTTTGTTTAAAAAATGTTTCTGTGGGGCTGTGGATGATTTGATTATTTAAGAAATGCATTACCATTACAAAAACTACTGTATATCTATACTGCTGTCCAAGGGTTAACAGCGCTGTCAATTTGAGGTTGATCTTAACTAATAACTAAAATAAATTGGTTGTCATGCCAAAATGCCCTATAGAGTTGAACACGTATGCCCTATAGAGTTGAACACATTTTTAAATGTAAAAATTTAATTCAATTATTCATTATCTTTCGCTTAATCCTCTACTTGGATCGCGGGGAGGTTCCCCATGCCCCTTCATGCACATTTTAGATGCCAGTCTTGCTCGGCACACTCACTCAAATGGACACACAATCACACACAATATGGGGCAAATTAGAGCATTCAATATACCTTGAATCCATGTTTTGTAGGAGGAAACCGGAAAACCCGGCGGTAACCCATGCAGACACAGGGAGGTCATGGAATCTCCACCCAGCACTGAGAGGCGAGCATGCTAACCACTAAGACATCGTGCCGCCCCTTAAATACCAATATTGACCAATGTTTATATTAACAATACTAATTATGTTCTCGTTTAAACTTTAGAAAAAATATTTTCATACAGGCCACATTTTATGATTTCTATTCTTGTCAATAATTTAAAATCAGTTTGTTTGTTTGGGTTTGAACATCATGAATTAGCTTTCGGCCTTGCTCACGGCAGAGGGTGAGTTATAGTGTGTATATAGACTTATTATAAAGTTACAATTGGGCCTTGATTCCAATCGAATCGAGGAACATTATGATTTTTAGGGCATTTATTTGGTCTAAAGCAGATTTTATGTCTTAAGGGTTTGTTTCTTATAAAGTAAGTAAAGAAATAGTAACCATTCATTAAAATGTGTAAAAGTTTGCTTCCCGAAGCTATATATTCACAAAAATACCAAATGGAATTTTACTAGTGACTGCTAATCTTTCGCATAATACGGTACCTATAACCCGGCTACAACACATATTACTGCTGTTAGGCTTTATTACACTGTTTATTAGTATTAACACAGTACATTTGTCTACATATAATAATATACAGTATAATACAGTAGCATAATACTGCTACTGATACACTTATACTGTCACACCGATGGATTGGGTTACAGCTATTTCTGTGTCATTGACATATTTGAAATGAATTATCATTCAAATAACCTCAGTCAGGCATCCCGAGACAGTTCCTTTTCAGTGGTCTATGTATATTTGTTCCAATACTATCATATCCGGCACGATCAGTCTAGCAGTACTGCAAGATTTTTTTTTTTTTATTTTCTCCATTGAAATAACAAAACCCATTCTCTTTCTAATCTCGTTTTGCTTGCCACTTTGAAATGTGAGGCCCCACGTGCGCCAAGTTATTACTTGGTAGCCTAATATGTAATTGAATGACGCATAAACCTAGATCACATCTTTACCACATTACATATCTGTGCAAAAAGAAGCTGATGTTGCGAAGCAAGATGCTGGAATGATTATGTATATTTGATAAATA
This sequence comes from Corydoras sp. C115, assembly GCA_019802505.1. Classification (NCBI taxonomy): domain Eukaryota; kingdom Metazoa; phylum Chordata; class Actinopteri; order Siluriformes; family Callichthyidae; genus Corydoras; species Corydoras sp. C115. Next base: position 152,140 of record JAFMOC010000042.1, on the reverse strand, counting down.
TTTTGTTATTGACAACAATACTGATTTCCTCAAATGCATTATCAGATACCCCAGTCAAAGATAAAAATGTACCTGTGGGGTACCTCAGCTCAGCACCTTCAAGGTGTAAAACAAATTTCAACCAAAAAAGGACTCTTGTAGTATAAATGGCTTTTCTATAGCAATAAAACACTTAAGTAACATCAGCACTGCTGCTGGCTTTTTTCGAAAAGGAGGCTAAAAGCAGCATCCCTCTCCTCCGCACTGATGGAAATGGATGCTGTTAGTCACAAGTGCACATGATGGACGACTTTTACTTACCTGATACAGACAGGCAGCCGTCCCCAGGAAAAAGGCAATCACGTAATTAAAGTCTTCTTCCTCATTCTGCAGATGGAGCAGGAAAAAGGGAAATGCTGCATTAAGGAATTATCCACCATAAGGAAATTACTGTAAGATATCCTGTATTACACACTTACATCAATTAAGCTGTTGTAAAATAAGTACAGCTCCTCTACTGCAGTGCTTATATATTTTACAGTTCCTGACTAAATGACCGTTAAAGATAGCGTAGATAAGTTGGTGGCATTTCCGTGTAGGACATCAGCATTTAACATCTTAATGTGAGTATTCTAAATAAAGAGAAGTCTAGTGGTTTTGATGGAAGTTTACACCAATTGAGTATAATCTACTGTTTTGTAATTATTATACATGCTGGGTGTAACTCAGTGGGGTAAGGTCATTGGGTTATCAATCAGAAGGTTGTGGGTTCAAATCTTAGATCCACTGAAGTCATCAGTGTGGGTCCTTGACGAGACTCTTAACCCTCATTGCTCTAGGATGCTGTATCAACCCTGTGCTCTGACCCCAACCAATTTGGGATATTCACTTTGGGATAAAAGCGTCTGCTAAATGACCAAAAATTAAATAAATTAATTTATTAATAATGTATAAACTGGCAGCATGGAATGGTTACATTAGGTTTGTTAGATTTAAATTCTTTATGCTTTGATGTCTTCCTTGGTCTGTCAATGTTTTGCTTTTATGACTATGATTTGCATTTTGGGGGCTATTTGAGAAAACAACTTTTGCACCACTTCATTCTGTACTTCCTTCTCAAAGCAATTAATAATCCTTTCCACGGTTTCAATCGAAAACATTATAGTTTGTATGTTTTTCTTTTAATTAAATCAAGTCCAACAGCTCATTGAGGAGCTACAAAACATCCTTGCAGCTCCTCAATGAGCTGTTGGACTTGATTTAATTAAAAGAAAAACATACAAACTATAATGTTTTCATTATAGAATAAAGAAGTTTAGTAGTTGTGATGGAAGTTCACACCAATTGAGTATAATCTGCTGTAATTATTACACACACTGTGTGTGGTTAGGGTGTTGGGCTATTTTTTTTTTGGGTTCAAATCCCAGATCCACTGAAGTTACCACTGTGGGTCCCTGAGCAAGACCCTTAACCCTCATTGCTCCAGGAATGCTGTATCAACCCTGTGTTCTGACCCCAACCAATATGAGATATTTTTAAGTCGCTTTGGATAAAAGCATCTACTAAATGACCAAATAAATAAATAAATTATCAATGTATAAACTGGCAGCATGGAACGGTTAGGTTTGTTAGATTTAAATTCTTAATGCTTTGATGTCTTCCTTGGTCTCTTAATATGTTTTGCTTTTATGACTATGATTTGCATTTTGGGGGCTATTTGAGAAAGCTGTGAAAACCTGGGACTGGGAACTAATAACTTTTGCATCACTTCATTCTGTACTTCCTCTTAAAGCAATTAATAATCCTTTATAATTAATAAAGGATTATAATAAATATGGTTTTAAAAGAAAACTTTATAGTTTGTATGTTTTTCTTTTAATGAAACAAAGTCCAACAGCTCATTAAGGAGCTGCAAGGATGTTTTGTGTCACATCTGGGAGTTTATGTCTAAATAAAGAGAAGAGGTCTAGTAGTTGGGGTGGAAGGTTTTTTCGAATATAAAAGATAACAATTAACTGGCAGCATGAAGGTGCAGTGGTTAGAGTTTCCACCTCATAGCAAGAAGGTCCCAAGTTCAATTCCATGGGTCGGTTCTGTATGGAGTCTGCATGTTCCTCTTACTCTAGCATGGTATTTTATTATTATTATAAAATCTTGGTTCCTTCTACATTCCAAATAAATGCTGACTGGTAAATAATAGATATTTAATTGCCCCTATGACTGTATTGTTAAAAACTGTTTTTATCATCAAGAAGCTTATTAGTTTGTATGAAAAAACAACAAGGATGATATAAAAAATCAGCAATGTGCTATTGAAAATAAATTTAATAATAATGACTTTAAACAACTTACCTGCAATATGCTCTCAATAGCATGGACTCCTCGTAGCAAATTGAGCGCAGCACATAGAACACTCAGGACACACGCTACAACACCAGACAAGGTGACCGGCTCCAGAACATGATTAGGCGCTGCAGGTCATAAAAAGCAGATTTTAAATGCCACAAACTGTGATTTTGCGAATGTTTGAACAAGAACAAAGCAATGAAGCCAGTTGGGTGATTGATCATCATCTACCTGTTAGGAGAATGAAGTCACAGAGCTTTTTTTTTTTAAGGAGGAAAGTTTAACACCTACACTGAGTTAATCTGTTTTTTTTACTAAACTGGTCAAGTGGAATACATCCCAAATTACTGCACATTTTCTTTTTATTACACAGCTCCTTACGAAAGAATTGTAACAATATAATAATATTAAAATTGTGGTAAAATCTGTGACATCAATGGTCTATTACATAGAAATAAATGCAAAATGCTATAATTAACCAATCAAAATTCAGCATTTTAAAATCACTATAGTTAAGGAATAGGCAACTTAAGGTGTGTATTTCATTTCATTACATGACAGTATGATAACTAATATTAAACGGAACACATGTAGACTTAGGGTGTTTTATCACAGATGAATTATATGGAACTTTGGATGATACCTATGCCTTTATATTTGTAAGCCGTGCTTGGAGGGAAGCCATAAGATGAGCTCAGATCTTCAAGAGAAAGCTGGAATGGGGGCCGCAGCCTGAGCTCGATCTGCATATCAGAGAGATCGATTTTGGTAGAGAGAGAACGTGGACTGTTGAACCGCTGCTTGGTCTTCTGAATGAAGCCGTCTGTGAAAAGAAAACTCAAACTTACACAACATCAAATTGAAACATCAAAAACATGAGGTCTATATTTATTCTGTAGCCTTCAGATATTTCTAAAATGAGGCACAAATATAAGCCCTTGCAAATATGAGGGAATCTCCACATTCAGAGAATATGTGGCTGGATTGTGACCTAATAATAAATGGGAGAAAATTAAAATGCTGTTAAACACATCATTTAACAATGCAATGTGGAAAGAAAAATGCTAATGCAATCAGTAAAAATGTCATTTGTTTTATTACAACTTGTATTTTTCTGAACTACACTAATAAAAAGAAATGAATCTGTTTTTGTCATCGACCATTTTTTAAATTTCAGCAATCTATTATGTAGTATAATAATCCAGGATAATCTTTTGGTCTTATGCAATTTCATGACATCACATTTCATCATCACCATGTTTTTCTGTTTACATGTTGTTTTTGTTTACGTGCTCATATCACCTGGCTTTCCTTTAGACAAATATTCATTATTCATTATCTCCCGCTTTATCCTCTATTAGGGTTGTGGTGGGGTTCCCCATGCCCATCCAGGGGAGAACGTCTCGGGCGCTGGGCAGATACACCCAGGACAGGGCGCCAACCTATTGCTGGGCACACACTCACTCACACAGACACACTCTATATGGGGCAATTTTGAGAATTCAATTGACTTGATCCATGTTTTCGGACTGTGGGAGGAAACCGGAGAACCTGGAGGAAACCCACACAGACACGGGGAGAACATGGAAACTCCACCCAGATGGGGATTCGAACCGGGAATCCCTAGTGCTGAGAGGCGAACGTGCTAACCACTAAGCCACCGTGCCACTAGACAAATATTATTATAGATAAATATTTTTGTCCTGTCTCTTCACAAACATCGTATCCACCAATATGCTTTTCATTTGTATTGTCGTTAAAAAATGTAGATTTAATTTCTGAATTCCTAAGGACATCTTTGGTCTCTCAATACGTTTTGCCTATTATTAATATGACTATTACTTTTTTGGGGAATATCTGAGAAAGCAGAGACAGTTTTGAAATAGGAACAACTACCTTTTGCAACTCTTCATATTGTACTTCCTTATCAAAGCAATTAATAATCCTTTTCATGGTTTCATTAGAAAACTCTATTGTTTGGACCATGTTTTCCTTTAATTAATCAAGTCTGACAGCTCATTAAGGAGCTGCAAGGATGTTTTGTGTCACATCTGGGATTTTTTTTTTTTTGTTTGCTAAAAATTGAAAGCTTTGCTGATTATCCTGTGTGGTGATTCCAGGATTTTGCCCGAGGCCGTATTTTCGGAGTAGAATCCAATAATGGCCAAACACAGGAAGTGGAAGCTGGTACTTATAAATTATTGTTGAACAAAATTATTCAGTCATGTTTAGAATTACTGGGTCATTTGGTAAAGATGAGAAATATGTGATTAACTGGCTTACTCTTGCAACAAAACAGCTCTTGTGTAAAAGAGTGTGCGATCTTAATAATAATAATAATAACCACAAAAAGCAATAATTTATTACTTGAGTGTAAATACAGAATGGACATTAACTGAAATGGAAAAAGAGGTTAAATTACTCATGTACTAATTAACCTGTGGGAGGTTCTTATCTATTTGCTTGATTACATACAGATGGTGACCTTTTTTTTTTTTTTAGCCAGGCAGTGTAATTACTCGTTCAATTAATGTTACCATTAAAGCACAAATAGCTGACTTGTGCATTGTTACATTATAATGCTGTTAAAAGCTAAAATACTAAAATATTTTGCATATGCTGAGTAATACTACTTATAATAATAAAAATAAAAATAATAGTAATGATGATGATGATGATGATGAAGAAAATGACAAATCCGTTTCAGTATTGCACCATCATGAACTTAAAAACATCCCTGGTATATACATTTGTTAAAAAGCAGAATATGACACATTTTGTATCAGATCACAATTGTTTTTGTTTTTTTAAATAAAGGTTTGAAATAAACTAATTTAGTTAATTATTAATTAATTAATTTAGATAATTATTCATTCATTATCTCCCGCTTTATCCTCTATTAGGGTCGCGGTGGGGTTCCCCATGCCCATCCAGGGGAGAACATCTCAGGCGCTGGGCAGATGCAGGACAGGGTGCCAATCCATCGCTGGGCACACACTCACTCACACAGACACACTCTATATGGGGCAATTTTGAGAATTCAATTGACTTGATCCATGTTTTTGGACTGTGGGAGGAAACCAGAGAACCCAGAGGAAACTCACGCAGACACAGGGAGAACATGGAAACTCCACCCAGATGGGGATTCGAACCGGGAATCCCTAGCGCTGAGAGGCGAACGTGCTAACCACTAAGCCACCGTGCTGCCTTTAGATAATTATTAATTAATTTGGTTAATTTCAGTCTGTGGGTCTTATCTATCCACAAAGATCACTAGTAGACTGGTGAATTGTTCATGTACAGTCATGCCTTGCTATATATTACAGGTCACTTGTAGATATATATATATATATATATATATATATATATATATATATATATATATATATATATATATATATATATAAAACCGGGAATTCCCAGCGCGAATCCCAATCTGGGTGGAATTTCCATGTTCTCCCCGTGTCCACATGGATTTCCTTCTTCTTCTGCGGTTACCTCCCACAGTCCAAAAACATGGATTTTAGGGAAACAATGCTCTAAATTTCCCTATATTTTGTGTGTGTGTGTGTGTGTGTGTGTGTGTGTGTGTGTGTGTGTGTGTGTGTGTGTGTATCAGTGAGTGTGTGCCCAGCAATAGATTGGCACCCTGTCCTGCGTGCATCTGCCCAGCGCCCAAAAAGTTTTCCCCTGGATGGGCATGGGGACCCCCTCCCACGACCCTAGTAGAGGATAAAGCAGAAGATAATGGATGAATCTTTTCATTTTTTTCAAAATCTTTTCTTTTGTGTACTTTAAGGACACTCTAATGATTTAAGCCAAATGAATTGCACGAGTACAAGAGAACTTACCAAACTCAATAATGGAGTATGGCCTGACAGCACCTTGAATACGCTTCGAATCATATGTGTCTAAGAACTCCCTCTGCAGCTCATCCAAAAAGCAGAAGGCCAAGACATTGGGATAGTTCTCTGTGCAAATCATCATGTAGCCTATTCCCAGAGAGCTGGTGAAGCTGAGTCACAAACACAGAAAGCATTAGTTAGCCACATAAGTGTTAACATTTGACCTCTTTTTTATCCTGTTCAATGGTATTAATAAATGTAACATCTATATGGAGGTGATTTGGACTACAGACCACAGAACTGAAGTTTCAAGTTACCACAACTTTCAATAACTTCAAACTTGATATACCCACTTGGCTCGGGTGTTCTGTTCATGTGATTTATTTTATTATTTAGCAATAATTTGGGTATAACTGTGCCCATGTCGAGCAGTCAGCATAAGAAATATAGGAAAATGCCAGTTTACGCTAGAAGATGAGAGAAAATAAACATATAGATTCTGTTAATACACTCAAAGCTTCTGATAGTTACACCTCGCTGTTACATTCTTTTCATCAATTATGCCTGCTGCTATAGCTACTTTTCTTCAAAATGCACTTAACTCGACAGCCTCAAAGAGAAACAAGGCAGATTTTGTCACTGCGTCCCTTTCCATTAATGTCTATGCAGAGAGATGAAACAAATCTATGACTCACATCCCCAGGAGTCCAAAAAAGTGGGGGATGTCTCATTTGTGCTTACGTTTGAAGTTTATAATGATGAATAGCAGCAGCCTTGAGTGCCGGGCTTCAAAACAGATATTCCCAAGGTTCTCACAGGAGCAATTCATTGGTTTACAGTGATTAGACTACTAATTTAAATACCTCCACCCTCATACCTTAAAAAAAAACCTCATGGTCATTTACACAGACTGAGAAAACAAGTTTAATATAAAATAAAATTGATAGCCAGATGTAGCAAAAGTCAGTCTTGGTAATGCAACAAATATTAATCTTATAAAACCTTTTATAGAGGACCCTTAATCCACAGCTCATATAGTTTTATTTGTCATTAAACATTAACTGCATTGTTCAAATAAATCAGTGACGTATCGGTAACATTCATCCAGACCTTTCACATATAAAAACAAACAAGCATACAGGTTTCTACTGCTTTTCTCAACAAAGATGACCCATATATATATATATATATATATATATATATATATATATATATATATATATATATATATGGGTCATCTTTGTTGAGAAAAGCAGTAGAAACCTGTATGCTTGTTTGTATATATATACACACATACATACATGTTAACGCAAACAGCTAATCAGCCAATTACATGGCTGCAAATCAATGCATTCAGGGATGTAGAGGTGGTAAAGACAACCTGCCGAAGAACAAACCAAGCATCAGAATGAAGAATAAAAGCGAATAAGTGACTTTGAACATGGCATGGTTGTTGGTACCAGACAGGCTGGTCTGATTATTTCAGAAACTTCTGATTTACTGGGATTATCACGCACAACCATTTCTTGGATTTACAGAGAATGGAGGGTTTAAAGAGAAAATATCCAGTGAGGGGCGGTTTAAGTGAGAGGTCAAAGGAGAATGGGCAGCAGAGGACCACACCAGGTGCCACTCCTGTTAGCTAAGAACAGGGAACTGAGACTACAATCCACACAGGCTCACTGGAAATAGGTAAATAGGCTGCCCATGTCCGTGTGTACCCAACGTCTGATGGAAACTTCCAGCAGGATAATGAACTGTCACAAAGCTTATATGGGAGTTCCCTGTACTCCAATGGCCTCCACTGGTACTAGCACCTTTGGGATGTGGCGAAATGGGAGATTGCCATGAGGAATTACAATGGTTAATCAATTTTGAAATGGAGTTGTAAGAAGCACACAGTAAATGTTATAGTCAGCCATTACAAGTTTATTAGAAACATAAATCGATAAATCTGTTAGTTTCATTGTCTGAATAATGTACTGCTGAAGAGATGCAAGAACCATGCAACTGATTTGCCATTTATAAATGATGTGAGCATGAATACAAACTTGTGATGATTACCCCACCACAAGCTACACCTACCTAATTAATCATAAAGTCTGTTATTAGAGTTCATCGGCTAAAACCTGTACCGGAATATAAAAAAACAGGGAACCTGGGCTTTACTTACTTTATATTGTAGGGGCCAGACTTGATAAAGCAGCGGTTAGGAAACTGGTGGATTTTTTTAGAAAGGGTTTTGAGGTGCTTCTTTGTCTCCTGAAGTCCTTTGTCTTGTTCATAGTCAGTGGAAGCAGAAAGTGGCAGGCCATCTTTAACCCGCACCACCGAGGCAAAGAGGATCATAGACATCTTACAGTAGAGATCTGTGGACATGAGGGTGAACGGAACACACATCAAAAAGACAGCACTAATCCAAACAATCTGACACTTCTGTCAGACACACAGTTTTTAAAAAAAAAAACTAAAAGAAAACCTAATGGTTGTACGTATTGTAATGATTATGCATTATGGTTCCACACTGGCTTCATGTATTTGAAGTATTACATTTCCTGTAATATGTTTGGCAGAAGAAACCACGAACACAACGTGTTACTTATGTAGCTATATTTAAACATGTATGTTGTACAGTAAAAGTTATTTTAAATAAATCTTGCTAACAATTCCCATTTGTTTCTCCTTTTTTTACATTTATGGTTCCTGTTTAGAGTATTACTTTTTGAAATAAATTTATATACAGCACAAACCGATGCCAGTGCACACAATGAATAATAATGATTACGTGCTGTTTAAGTACATGATTCATTTGAAAACCTGCTTTCTGACTAAAATATCCATTCTGGATTGCCCTTAATCAGCTGAGATTTTTGTGACTTCTAGTCTGCATATTGCACTCTAAGGATGACCGGTCCGCTATCTTCTATTTATTTCTGTATTATTATTATTATTTTTTTTTATGTATTTATTTATTACTTTATGATATTGTTTTTATTATTATATTGTAAAATTGTGCAATGGTGTTCAGATTACCTTTCAGGTGTTCCCCTATCACCATCATTTACATTGATCGAATCACCATCTGGGTGGAGTTTCCATGTTCTCCCCGTGTCCGTGTGGGTTTCCTCCGGATTCTCCGGTTTCCTCTCACAGTCATGGATCAAGTCAATTGAGTTCTCCAAATTGCCCCATATAGAGTGTGTCTGTGTGAGTGAGTGTGTGCCCAGCGATAGATTGACGCCCTTTTCTGGGTGTATCTGCCCAGCGCCCGAGACGTTCTCCCCTGGATGGGCATGGGGAACCCCACCACGACCCTAACAGAGAATAAATTGTCATTTGTAAAATTGTGCATTTGCTTGCTTTGTGTAACTTAAGCAAACCAAGTTACACAAATATTTTGATGGATGGTAGATTTTGTGTGGAGTAACTAATAGCTAGCTCACTACAGTTTACAAGTAGCTTGCCCAACACAGATGACATATTTGAACCAACATTGACCCTCAGTAAAAAGTCATTTTAGGGTTAGGAATTTAGCGCACATTTCTCTTACCAGAACTTAATTGTGGAATCTTAAATAATCGTCTGACAACTTGCAGCAAATGCGTTCTGCAATTCAACCTGGAATCTTTCTATACATTAATTTGTATTACTATGACAACCACCACTCTCAACATTCCAAATTTGTTGTAGACTGTAAACAGTGTAGGATTTATACAACCTAGAAATATTATTAATATATTAGTATATATTATTATTATAATTAAATATATTATTACTAGTTTTAACATATCTAGGTGGTATTTACTCAATTCGACTATTATGCAAATTAGTCGATGACATCATTTAGCGAGTTCTAGCGACTTTTAAGATAGCGAGCGAGTAGCTACACAGACTCCTATGAGTTTTATTGTTGAGATTACATGTTAACGGAGTGGGAAACAGTGGGGAACATGAACATAAAATATTGTTGCGCTTCGCTAATTACAAGGGGCTGGTGTGAGGCAAAAACGGCAGGGCAGATTTTTCCCCCAGTCCAGCCCTGCAGAGATGTATTTTTTATAATAATATAAAAAAAATCTTTTGCCAGTAATTCAACATGCTAATTTAATTAGTGTCATTACAAAATGTGAATTGGCGCCCTGTCTTGGGTGTATCTGCCCAGCGCCCGAGACGTTCTCTCTTGGCATGATAACCCCCCCCACGCGACCCTAATAGAGGATAAAGCGGAAGATAATGGATGGGTGGATATAAAATGTGAATAAAAAACAAACGATTACAGATTACTATTTGACCAGGTCATCCTGTTCTTGTGCGAGACAACTATATACCCAGCAGACTTCCTGAATAGAATCAAGAACAAGTTGACCAATTAATTTTTTTATACTCTTTGGAACACTAGTATTAGGCGGCATTTTGACAAAACAAGCAAGCAATTAAGCACCTCATGAACCATGGTAGAACATGCTATTCTGCTCCTATTTTATTTACTGCTGTCTATGATTCTCTGTGTGTTAAATACTCTAAATGCTAAGCCTTTTTTTGCCTAAAAGAAGAATTTGGCATCAGTCACAACACTCTCGATTTAAAATTCATTTCCCAATTTCTGACTGAATGGCTCAACCAACAAGAACAATAGGCTGTGTGAGCACTGCATAAGTGGTCTTTGAAACATGATATTATGTCCTCCTAGAACGTGTAATAGGACCAATAGTTTTTCTAGTTTAGTGAATCTCATGGCTGAGATTTGATCTTTGATAAAGCTTTTAATGATAAAGCATTTTTGTTTCAATAGAGCAATTAAAAGCACTGTGATTAAAGAACATATTTAAATATAAAAGGTTTTTATTTTTCATTATTTAGGAGAAGTTTTACGTATATTTTCCTAAAACAGCCCATAAGCAAAGAAAGCTGAACGTGTTGATTTGCCATTTTTTACTTTTGTGGAAAAGCATAATGTTTTTGAAGCATGTTCAGAGCTGTAATGTTTATAGGGAGCAAAGTATTTTAAGTTTTTAAGAAAGTTTAAGTTTATTTATTGTGGAATAATATTCCTGCAGCTACAACAATTACGGGATGGAATCTGGATTTTTATTGGACTGGCAGTCCTGCAGGACACCCTCAATGGACTAAGTCTTGGACTTGGATATAGTTTTCCAATTGTTAAATATGGGTCACCTGATCATCACACAATCTGTACATTAATGTCCTACACTGTTGATGCTGCCCGGCCGCTCAAGGAGGATGCGTTTCTTCCCTAAGATTACAACATAACAGGGAGTTTTTTTTTCTTGCCACTGTCGCTTCGGCTTGCTCTTTGGGGGTTTAAAGGCTTACAACACTGTAAAGCTGCTTTATAACAATGTACTATTGTTAAAAGCGCTATATAAATAAATTACTTGAACCTGAACTTGAGTTCAGGCTACGACCTAAAGTGTGCTTCAAGTTTGAAACTAATTTCCATTACATCACATTAAATTTAGTAATTTAGTCGACGCTTTTATCCAAAGCAACTTACAAATGAGAACACCAGAGTCAGTATTTATGGAAAATCAGCTACAGTGTAGAATTATCAAACTTGATCATTATCCTATCCCATCACACCCCCCCCCCTTTATATCAGGTGTTTGTGGAAGGGATGTGTTTTCAGTTGTTTCTTAAAGATGCTAAGTGACTCCTCCTTACAGAGTAGCCTGAAGACATTAGGACCCTGGACAGCGACACTCTTAAGTAAACAAACTTCCTCGCGTTGTCTTGTTTACATTAAATATCATTTTAATTTCATCCGAAATCACTGCCCAACTCCACACACTGCTTTAATCTCAACAAACACCTTGTGAATGACTGCTCAGACCGTGTCCCAAATCTTTAACTCGCTTACTACATAGAGTGTGTCCAACAACATGCTAGTGCACTTCATCGGTACACGTCGTAGTCAGCTAGCGTTCGGTTTGGAACGCAACCCGCTAACTAGCTTTAGCCTATCTCCAGCGGCGGAAAAACAAACGTATTTATTAAATTAGCACACGATTGTAAAACTTCATCTTCAGTTGCGCAGTCGGATGCCATTTTTCACTAGCTACCGTCCTTATACAAATACATAGGTAAGAAGCTTATAGTTATGAAGTTTCGAACTATATAGTCATGAAGAATAATGGCATTGAAACAAGCCCGTTAGCAAGTTTACCAGTTTATATGAAATAACTCTTCATCCGAAAGGTCTATTAAAGGATAAACAAGAGAAATGTTGGAGCTTAATGCGCGCTTTTCATCTGCGTGATCATCTAAGATACTGTTCCATTGTGTTGCATATGAAATGTCATGAAATGCCATTCATTACATGCAGTGTGAGCCAACCTTATAGTGAGCATTCCTTGCTGATCAGAAGTCAGGAGTCAGATGTGTGTGTGTGTGTGTGTGAGTGAGTGTGTGTTTGCAGGTGCTCTACTGCACAAACGTGTGCATGATGATTCCTGGTTGTCCTCTTCCTGCCTAGTGTTTACGTGGCTGTTGCAAATGCATTATGGGTAAAAGCAGCAGAGTCACAGGGGGCTATTAAACAGTCTCATCTCGTTCTCATTCTGTTTAGTTTCAAGGCAAAAGCAACCACTTACAGTTCCCATTAGTCATTAGCAGACATGTATCTAGCCAGATATGACAATCAAACATGACTGATCATTTTAACATCTATCCATTCTGCTTAAGGATGGTGGTTCTGCATGGTCATGGGGAGAACATTTTGGGCGTTGAGCAGATACACCCAGAACAGGGTGTCAATTTATCACTGGACACACACTCACTCACTCACACACACACACACACACACACACACACACACACACATTATGGGGAAATTTGGAGATGTTAGATGTTCAATAAACGGCCTCGGAGATGTAGGTTGTTCCAAACAGATTTTACTGAATAAACGCCAAACAAGTGTACAGGAAAATCATCAATGGCGGGCAACCACGATTGATGAGAGAGCTCTGACTCTCAAAGATCCAGCTTCAGTTTATAAACCTTAGGAGGGCTGTCCTTTTCCTATGTATGTGCATAAGCAGTCCTTTGTCTTGGTGAGAACATCCTCTTAAACATCTCAAACTTCTCCACCATCTGGTCCTTCTTCCTGCCTTCTCCTAGGGCATGAACTTAAGACCTGTTTCTGTTGACTGTCCCATTGTTCCTGTTTTGCTTCAGTTGAACCATTAAAACACATAGATTACATACATTCAAACAGTTAGGATAAATTAATGCAATCTATGTCTTTTATGTTCAATAAATTCCAACAGAGAATTCAATTGACCTTGATCCATGTTTTTGGACTGTGGGAGGAAACCGGAGAACCCGGAGGAAACCCACACGGTCACGGGGAGAACAATGGAAGCTTCACCCAGATCGGCCAATCGATAAAGGCAAAAGCAAACACGTACACTTACAGTTTCCATTAGTCCTCATTAGTAGACACTTATCTACTCAGATATGACTGATCATTTATCCATCCATCCATTATCTTCTGCTTAATCCTCTACTAGGATCGCGGGAGGTTCACCATGTCCATCCAGGGGAGAACGTTTGCACCCAGGACTCTGGGCACACAAACGCTCACACAGAAACACACAAACACACTTTATCTGTGTGTTTAACTGAGGCAATCTGGAACATTCAATATTCCTGTTTACATTGATCCATGACTGTGGGAGGAAAACGGACTGTGGGAGGAAAACGGAGAACCCGGAGGAAACCCATGCGGACAACATGGAAACTCCACCCAGATTGGGATTCGAACCAGGAATCCCTAGCACTGAGAGGCGAACGTGCTAACCACTAAGCCACCGTGCAGCCCAACATTTTAACTTATATATATATAACTATAACTATATATATAAGTTATAACTATATATTATAATTATATATTATAACTATATATACACTGTACATATAACCATGATCTATCCATCCTCTACAGTGCAGACTTGTGCACCCCGGATTTGTTTCTTAGGTAAAGGCATTAATTCTGACTACATGACTTAACTACCTGCGATGCAATGTCTCTATACTGCATTTCGGCATAATAAGATGTTTTTATAGCCATAAAATAGTTATTGACAGGTGGATTAATTTAGATGGCGCATTGATGAAGGCTTGGTTATGAAATGCATAGCCTGCCACTGCAATTAATAAACCTATCAGTAATTGTGTGTGTACATACACATGCATGTATATCTATATAATCTGTATATATCTAAATCTTGATTTATATAATTTGATAAAAATCCATCCATCCATCCATTATCTTCCGCTTGTCCGGGGTTCGGGTCGCGGGGGCAGCAACCGAAGTAGGGAGACCCAGACCTCCCTCGCCCCAGCCACCTCCACCAGCTCGACTGGGGGAACCCCGAGGCGTTCCCAGACCAGCTGAGAGATATAATCCCTCCAGCGTGTCCTGGGTCTTCCCCGGGGTCTCCTTCCAGCCGGACTTGCCTGGTACACCTCCCTAGGAAGGCGCCCAGGAGGCATCCTTACCAGATGCCCGAACCACCTCAACTGGCTCCTTTCGATGCGGAGGAGTAGTGGCTCCACTCCGAGTCTCTCCCGGATGACCGAGCTTCTCACCCTATCTCTAAGGGAGAGCCCTGCCACCCTGCGGAGAAAACCCATTTCGGCCGCTTGTATTCGCGATCTTGTTCTTTCGGTCATTACCCAAAGCTCATGACCATAGGTGAGGGTTGGAACGTAGATCGACTGGTAAATCGAGAGCCTTGCCTTGTGGCTCAGCTCCTTCTTTACCACAACAGACCAGTATAGGGTCCGCATCACTGCTGACCCCGCGCTGATCCGTCTGTCAATCTCATGCTCCATCTTACCATCACTCGTGAACAAGACCCCGAGATACTTAAACTCCTCCACTTGAGGCAAGATCTGATCCCTGACCCAGAGAGGACTCTCTACCCTTTTCCGGCTGAGAACCATGGCCTCAGATTTGGAGGTGCTGATTCTCATCCCGGCCGCTTCACACTCAGCTGCAAACCGATCCAGTAAGAGCTGAAGTTCGCAGCCTGATAATGCTAACAGGACCACATCGTCTGCAAACAGCAGCGACGTGATCCTCAGATCACCAAACCGGACACCCTCCATCCCCTGGCTGCGCCTAGAAATTCTGTCCATGTAAATTATGAACAGAACCGGTGACAAAGGACAGCCCTGACGGAGTCCAACCCTCACTGGAAACCAGTCCGACTTACTGCCGGCCATGCGAACCAAGCTCCTGCTTCGCAAATACAGGGACTGAATGGCCCGTAGTAAGGAGCCATGTACCCCATACTCACGAAGCACCTCCCACAGAATACCCCGAGGGACACAGTCGAAAGCCTTCTCCAGATCTACAAAGCACATGTAGACTGGTTGGGCAAACTCCCATGAACCCTCGAGGATCCTGGAGAGAGTGAAGAGCTGGTCCAGTGTTCCACGACCAGGACGAAAACCACACTGCTCCTCCTGGATCCGAGGTTCGACTATCAGTCGGACTCTCTTCTCCAGTACCCCTGCATAGACTTTGCCGGGGAGGCTGAGGAGTGTAATTCCCCTGTAATTGGAACACACCCTCCGGTCCCCCTTTTTAAAAAGAGGCACCACCACCCCCGTCTGCCAGTCCAGAGGCACTGCCCCCGATGACCATGCAATGTTGAAAAGGCGCGTCAGCCAAGACTGCCCCACAACATCCAGAGCTTTGAGGAACTCCGGGCGGATCTCATCCACCCCAGAAGCCCTGCCACCAAGGAGCCCTCTGACTACCTTAGCGACTTCAGCCACAGTGATGGACAAGCCTCCCCCCGGGTCCTCTGACTCTGCCTCCTCTCCGGAGGGCATATTGGTGGGATTGAGAAGGTCCTTGAAGTATTCCTTCCACCGCCTAATGACGTCCCCAGTCGAAGTCAACAGTGCACCCCCTCCACTATATACTGTGTTGGTGGCACACTGCTTTCCCCTCCTGAGTCGCCTGACAGTTTGCCAGAATCTTCTAGGAGCCGACCGAAAGTCACTTTCCAAAGTCTCACCGAACTCTTCCCACACCCGGGTTTTTGCCTCCACGACGCACGAAGCCGCAAATCGCTTGGCCTGTCGGTACCGGTCAGCTGCTTCTGGAGTCCCACAAGCCAACCATGCCTGATAGGACTCCTTCTTCAGCTTGACGGCATCCCTTACACGGGGTGACCACCACCGTGTTCGAGGGTTACCGCCACGACAGGCACCGACTACCTTTCGACCACAGCTCCTGTCCGCCGCCTCAACAACGGAGGAACGGAACATGGCCCATTCAGGCTCAATGTCCCCCACCTCCCCCGGAATGTGGTTGAAGCTCTGACGGAGGTGAGAGTTGAACATCTGTCTGACGGGTTCTTCTGCCAGACGTTCCCAGCAAACCCTCACTATACGTTTAGGTCTGCCTGGTCTGACCGGCATCTTCCCCCGCCATCTGATCCAACTCACCACCAGGTGGTGATCAGTTGACAGCTCAGCTCCTCTCTTCACCCGAGTGTCCAAGACACATGGCCGCAAGTCCAATGACACAACTACAAAGTCGATCATTGAACTGCGGCCTAGGGCATCCTGGCGCCATGTGCACTTATGGACACCCTTGTGCTCGAACATGGTGTTCGTGATGGACAAACCGTGATTTGCACAGAAGTCCAACAACTGAACACCACTCGGGTTCAGATCAGAGAGGCCGTTCCTCCCAATCACACCTCTCCAGGTCTCACTGTCATTGCCCACGTGAGCGTTGAAGTCCCCCAGTAAGACTACAGAGTCTCCAGGGGGAGAATTTTCCAGTACCCCCCCCACAGACT
The DNA here is from genome assembly GCA_019802505.1 of Corydoras sp. C115. Taxonomy (NCBI): domain Eukaryota; kingdom Metazoa; phylum Chordata; class Actinopteri; order Siluriformes; family Callichthyidae; genus Corydoras; species Corydoras sp. C115. The sequence continues at coordinate 135,126 of JAFMOC010000042.1, read as the reverse complement.
CCAAGAAGGCTGGGTACTCTGAACTGCTGTTCGGCGCATAAGCGCAGACAACAGTCAGTACCCGTTCCCCAACCCGAAGGCGTAGGGAAGCTACCCTCTCTTCCACCGGAGAAAACCCCAACATGCACGCGTCAAGCCGGGGGGCCACGAGAAAGCCCACACCTGCCCGACGCCTCTCACCATGGGCAACTCCAGAAAAGAACAGAGTCCAGCCCCTCTCAAGGAGATTGGACCCAGAACCCAAGCTGTGCGTTGAGGTGAGCCCGACTATATCTAGCCGGTATCTCTCAACCTCCTGCACCAGCTCAGGCTCCTTCCCTGCCAGTGAAGTGACGTTCCAAGTTCCGAAAGCCAATTTCAGCAACCGAGGATCGCGACGCCCAGGCCCATGCCTCCGGCCACCGCCCGATCCACACTGCACCGAACCCCTATTACTAACCCCCCCACAGGTGGTGAGCCCATTTGAGGGGGGACCCATGTAACTCTTTCGGGCTGGGCCCGGCCGGGCACCACGGGAAAGTGCCCGACTGCCAGACGCTCGCTGACGAACCCCATCCCCGGGCCTGGCTCCAGGGTGGGGCCCCGATAACCCTATATCGGGCAGGGTACACGTATTCCTGGTGTTTTTTTCATTTCATTTCATTTCATTTTTTCATAGGGGTTTTTATTGGACCACTCTTTGTCTGGCCTGTCACCTAGGACCAATTTGCCTTGGGAGACCCTGCCAGGGGCTTTTTGCCCCAGACAACATAGCTCCTAGGATCATTCAAGCACGCAAACTCCTCCACCACGGTAAGGTGGTGATCCAAGGAGGAGTGATAAAAATGCATCCATCAATTATCTTCCGCTTTATCCTCTACTAGGGTTGTGAGGGGGTTCCCCATGTCCATCCAAGGGAGAACATTTCAGGCGCTGGGCAGATACGCCCAGGACAGGGCGCCAATCTATCCCTGGGTGCACTCACTCACACACACACACACAGAAACTCTCTCTATATGGGGCAATTTAGAGAAGTCAAAAAATGACCTTGATCCATGTTTTTGGACTATGGGAGGAAACCAGAGAACCCGGAGGAGAACATGGAAACTCCACTCAGATTGCGATTTCTGTTCTGAGAGGCGCTGAGAGGAGAACGTGCAAATCACTAAGCCACCGTGCCACCCTTGATACAAATCAAAGGAAATAAAAACATATATTTTCACTCAAGCATGGAGCAAAGATCATCCCACATGGCTTCTTTCTAAAATTCCTTAACGGACCCTGTTGGAATTTGACAAGGACACAACAAGAAGTGAAATGTTAAAGTTATTGAAGACATAAAATGCATAAGAAAGGACTGATGGACGAACAAAATCTAAAAAAACAGATCAAAGCCAAAGAAACTGTCCAGAAAATAATCAAGTTGTAAGCACAATGAATGAACATAGACTTACAGCAAGACTTACAAATTCAATAAGGGATTACTTCGAAAAAGAGAATTTAAAAAAGAAAGAAACATCAATAAAGAAACAATCTAAAGAACACAGCAAAATAACAAACAAGGTAATCAAAAACTAAAAAAGCCAAATTACACATGATGGATTGGAAAGGAGAAGCGTAGTATAAAAGCATTTATGTAAAAGACCGAAAATACAAATAGCGCACCATGAAGAATACGAAAAGAAGCAACACAAATAACTGAGCTAAACAACAGGATAGAAAGTGATAGATAAGCTACATTTTACATTACATTTGGTCATTTAGCAGACTCTTTCATCCAAAGTGTCCTACAAAGCGAGCACAGGGTTGATACAGCATCCCTGGAACAATGAGCTTTAATAGTCTTTAGTAGACCTGTGATTTGAAACCACAAACTTCAGATTGACAGCCCAACACCCTAATCACTGAGCCACCACACCCTCTATATATACGATTTTACGATTTAAGCAGTTCAAGTTCAAATAATTTATTTATATAGTGTTTTTTACAATAGTACATTGTCACAAATGAAAAGCCTTTAAACCCCCAAAGAGCAAGCTGGAGCGATAGTGACAAGAAAAAACTCCCTGTTATATTGTTATATTAAAGAAGAAACCTTGGGAGGACCAAGGCTCAGTGGGGGACTCATCCTTTTTGAGCGCTCGGGCAGCATCAACAGTGTAGCACACTAATGTACAGATTGTGTAGTGATTAGGTGACCCATATTTAACATTGACAGCATCCTGCAGGACTGCCAGTCCAATAGAAATCCAGGTTCCATCCAGTATTCGTTGTAGCTGCAGTGCTTCAGCAGAGCCATGGATGAAGAGCTGACGACACCACCTGGAAATTAGCAACACCTCAAAAGGAACAAACAAGAAAAGCAATTAGAGCTGATAAAACACAGCATTTAAGTAATAAACAGAGTTTGAGGAGTAAGACCAAAACCTTTGACCACATATGACTTATGTGCTATAAAAAAGTGAAAACATTTGTAATGTGTTGCTGAACGGAGTCAATATGAAAATATAGACCCTGTGACAAGACACTGGAATCCTCCAAAACATATCCTCTCTCTTAAGTTTCCGAAAGACGTTTTTTCCCCCCTTTTGTACAGTGGCACGTTTCAAGACTGACAGCAATACTTTAGTGGGATCCACAATAATAAGGTGGAACCGTACATGTCACCAGACTACATGGTGAGGGGTAGTTCATGCGAGGTCCCGATTTACCGTTAATCACATGGTGGTGAGATGCCCAGCCCTGCAACAGAGTGCTGATACAGTACATTTGTTGCAGCAACTCTGAAGAAACCTCCAAAGACCAGCTTACACTGACAGAGGCTAAACCTACAGGACAGATGAACAGATGTGGAGAAAGTCTGTGCAGATGCAGAGCAGATTTACTTTTTAACATTTGTCAGTGGGCAGCACGGTGGTTTAGTGGTTAGCATGTTCTCCTCTCAGCGCTGGGGATTCCAGTTTCGAATTCCAATCTGGGTGGAGGTTCCAAGTTCTCCCCGTGACCGTGTGGGTTTCCTCCTATAGTCCTAAAATAGGGATTCAAGGTAAATTGAATGCTCAAAATTCTCCCCTGGATAGGCCCCTCCCCCAGCGACCCTAGTAGAGGATTAAGCCAAAGTGAATGAATGAATGAATGAATAAACAGCAATATATTTCCCATTGAGCACTTAGCTGGTATCATGTTGTTTAAAAATCACTTTAAAACCCAGACTTGATTTCCCGAAAGATGGTTTATTAATACTCTAGTTTAAAATAATAATGTTTATCAATTAACCCTTGAGTTTTGATTATAGTGTGTTAATAGAAGCATAGTGTTTTATTAAAGCAGATAGATTCAGCAGAGATTGTGTCTTATTGTAAATAAATCACAGCACAGAGGTGTAAGGGCAACATCTCTTTCCCATGAATTATTCACAGTCATACACATACTCCCCTGCCTCACTGCTTTATTAAACCACTGTTAAAGATAGATTGAGTTTTAGAATTCTGAAATGTGACAGAAAGTCTATTCCAAAAGAAAAGAAAAGAAAACACTCTCCCCATCAGTGATGTTCTTTCTAGAGACTGAAAGATAGTTGGAACCTTGTAAGTGAAGCTCAGAATTCAAAGAATGGGTGTTCCTTTTGTGCACGCACACATTCATACACCCACCCACACACACACAAAAACACTCACCCCCCCCCACACCTACCCATACCCACCCCCACACACCCCCACACCTACACACACACACACATCCCCACACCCACACCCATCCAAACACCCACACTCCCACACCCATCTACACCCACCTATACCTACTCACACCCATAACCACCCACCCACACCCACCTACAATCATACTCCCACACACCAAGGTTTTGGACTATGGAAGGAAACCAAAGAACCCAGAGAGGAAACCTATGTGGAAAAGGTGAGAATATGGAAAATCCACCCTAATTGGGATTTGAACCTGGAATCACCAGCGCTGAGAGAAGAACGTGCTAACCACTAAGGCACCGTGCCACCCATAATTGCAAAAAAAATTGGTAACAAGATAAAGCAGATGTCAAGAACTAGATTTTTAAACTTTTGAAGCCGGTGGCTTAGTGGTTAGCAATTTCACCCCTCACCACTGGGGATTCCCTGTTCAAGTCCCAATCTGGGTGGAGTTTTCATATTCTCCCCGTGTCTGTTTGGGTTTTCTTCGGGTTCTTCGGTTTCCTCCCACAGTCCAAAAACATGAATTTATGAATGAATTTGTGCCTAGCAATAGATTGGGTGCATCTGCCCAGTGCCCGAAAAGTTTTCCCCTGGATGGGCATGGGGAACCCCTTGTGACCCAATCATAGGATTAAGCAGGAGATAATGAAATGAGCTGTTTGTACAGTATATTGTATACAATACTTATATTATATAGGATCTATGGTGTTATAAGGCTATGATAATATTATCTATACAGTCTTAATAAATACAAGTAGCTTTTTACTTCTACAGATACAAAAAGTTTTGGACTCAAGGCAAAGACGGTTAAAACGATAACAAGATCATAAGTTAATTAACAAAACATAATACCTGACCCCATGTAAAATTGGTCTAATGAACAAAGAACAGAGCTTTTGATCAGTTTAATTCTTTTTAAAAATATTGCTGAAAACCAGTGCCCTAAGCTGAGAAGGAGCGTGGGTGATCCGGATAAAATAATCCATTGTAATTAGACCCTGGGCAATAGGTACGAGAGGAATATGCTTTTGGATAACAGCATTTGGATATTGTAGTCAACCATATGGATTGCTTTTGGACAGAGGGGAATACCAAAAAAGACATTAAGTTGGGAGCCAACCGGCTAAAGACACCATAAGAGAACGTGTGGGTTTGTATTTGGTCATGCACTCACTCATTCAGTCTGCGTAATAATGACACCTCCTCACATCCCTTAAGATTTATAAATCAGATCCCTTTATCCAACAGAGGAACTTCCAAAAACAACCCAATTACTGCAAGTGAGATCTAATAACCTTACTTTCCACCAGGGGTAAAAACTCCAATAGTGTTTTTGCTCTTTGGTATTTGCTCATTTCAAAGGCATCTAACCATCCAATTAAGTGAAATCCGTTGTCAATAATCTCTGCTGGACTCGAGTCCTTCACCTCTGTCCAATTATTAAATTTTTTAGTCGCTTGCTTTCCATGTGATTTTACGTTTACACATTCTGCACAGATCCAGCTTTGGAGAGAAGTGGCCAGCACCTTGAGAGTCCTCCTGTATATAATTTTGATGGAGTAGGTATCTAGACTCACTTTCAAAGTCATTAATCAGCCCCTCAAAGCATGCACATTACCACTGGAACCTCTCCACAGGAAACAGAACAATTGACAAATGACTCCGACTTCAGACGTCAAGCTAAAAAATATATTTTTACCGTTTAGGAAAATCTCAAACTTGCTGGTTGGTATGTTATTACACATAAAAAAAATACCCACACCAACCTCTCCTCGTTTCTACATTTATTGTTAATTTTTTTACCATGTAAAATGATGTGGAAAATCCTCTTGAATTCTACATATTTTACATATCAGGACATCAACAAAGGGCGGCATGGTGGCTTAGTGGTTAGCTTAGCCACCCAGCGATAGGGATTCCTGGTTCGAATCCCAATCTGGGTGAGTTTCCTTGTTCTTCCTGTGTCCGCGTCATCATGTGGCCCCCTTAGACAAATAAGAACATGGTGAAATTTAGCATACATTGTTTATCTGAGGTTCCATTTTCCCAATTTAAAAACTTTTAGGAACAAAATTATAATAATTATTTCCTGATATAAGAAAATGTTTTGTTTTATTGCAACTACATACATATGGTTATTTAGCAGGCTCTTATCTAAAGTGTTCTGACCTGATGGTTGGGGATAGTACAGCAGCCCTTGAGCAATAAGGGTTAAGGGTCTTGCTCAGCAGCTCACAGTAGCTTTGGTGGACAGTTGGTTTGAACCACCAACCTTCAGATGCATAGCCCAACATCCTAAACACTGATCAACTATACCTTTAAATACTTGTTTTCACACTCAAAATACATTTTATCAGTTGATTCTCACGGCACAGTGGCTTAGTGGTTAGCATGTTCGCCTCTCAGCGCTAGGGATTCGAATCCCCATCTGGGTGGAGTTTCCATGTTTTCCCCGTGTCCGCGTGGGTTTCCTTCCACAGTCCAAAAGCATGGATCAAGTCAATTGGGTTCTCCAAATTGCCCCCTGTGGAGTGTGTTTGTGTGAGTGAGTGTGTGCCCAGCGATAGATTGGCGCCCTGTCCTGGGTGTATCTGCCCATAATAATGAATGAATAAATGAATCAGTTGATTCTCAATGGGGTCCGGCAGGTTGGCTGGCCAGTCAAGCACTGTGATGGCATGGGCATCAGGTTTTGGTTCTTCTAGCCAGATCCTGCTGGAAGATGAAATCTGCATCTCCATACAGATCCTCAGCAGAAGGAATCAGTCCTCTAAAACATTCTGGTAGACTGTTGTGGTGAGCTTGGATTTAAGAAAGCAGAGTTTAGCAACACCTGCACTGGACATTGCACCCCAAATCATGACTGACTGGAGATTTAACACTGCACTGTATGTCCAATGACAAAATATATATGAAACTCCTTTTGTATTTATGTCATGGATACATTCCATTTAATATTTAAAATCTTTTTTTTTTTTGTTTTTTGTTTGCGATGTTGAGAAGATATTATTTATAATGCACTATGAAGAAATTCACTATGAAACAAAGTATAGTAAGACACATCATATTTGCAAAAGGTGTAAAAAAGCACTTAGCTGTGTATTTTGAACAATCGTATGCTTCCAGCTTTGTGGGATCAATTTGAAGAAGGCCCTTTTTATTCCTGCATGACTGTGCTTAAGTGCACAAAGCAAGGATTAGGGCTATAAAAACTGTTTAGGTTGTCGAAAAACTTGACTGGCCCACACAGAGCCCTGAGCACAAGCCCATCAAACACCTTTGCAATGAACTAAATTAGTATCTGACCTCACAAATGCCATGGATTAATGGGCTTAGATTTCCACAGGCACACATTATAAATCTTGTAGAAAGCCTGCTCAGGAATGTGGGAAGTGCTACAGCTACAAAAAAAGAGAATCAATTTTGCCCTGTAGGTGTCCCAATACTTTACACTATATTCATTCATTCATTATCTCCCGCTTTATCCTCTATTAGGGTCGTGGTGGGGTTCCCCATGCCCATCCAAGGGAGAACATCTCAGGCACTGGGCAGATAGACCCAGGACAGGGCGCCAATCTATCACTGGGCACACACTCACTCACACAGACACACTCTATATGGGGCAATTTTGAGAAATCAATTGACTTGATCCAAGTTTTTGGACTGTAGGAGGAAACCGGAGAACCTGGAGGAAACCCACGCAGACACGGGGAGAACATGGAAACTCCACCCAGATGGGGATTCGAACCGGGAATACCTAGTGCTGAGAGGCGAACGTGCTAACCACTAAGCCACCGTGCCGCCCCACTTTACACTATATTGCCAAAAGAATTGGCTCACCTGCCTTGAGTGACATCCCATTCCTAATCCATAGGGTTCAATATGACGTTGGTCCAGCCTTTGCAGCTAACCTTCTGGGAAGGCTGTCCACAACGTTTAGGAGTGTGTTTATGGGAATATTTGACCATTCTTCAAGTAGCGCATTTGTGATGTCACACACTGATGTTGGACGAGAAGGCCTGGCTCTCAGTCTCCGTTCTAATTCATCCCAAAGATGTTCTATCAGGTTAAGGTCAGGACTCTGTGCAGGCCAGTCAATTTCATCCACACAAGACTCTGTCCTCCATGTCTTTATGGAGCTTGCTTTGTGCACTGGTGCAGAGCCATGTTGAAAGAGGAAAGCTCCAAACCGTCTCCAGAAATTTGGGAGCATGGAATTGTCCTAAATGTCATGTCTTTAGTTCCCTTTAACTGGAACTAAGGGGCCAAGCCCAGCTCCTGAAAGACAACCCCACACCAATGCCCCCTCCACCAAACTTTACACTTGGCACAATGCAGTCAGACAAGTACTGTTTTCCTGGCAACCGCCAAACCCAGACTCGTCCATCAGATTGCCAGATGGAGAAGCGTGATTCGTCAGCTCTAGAGTCCAGTGGCGGCGTGCTTTACACCACTGCATCCGACACTTTGCATTGCACTTGGTGAGGTATAGTTTGGATGCAGCTGCGCAACCATGAAACCCATTCCATGAAGCTCTCTGCACACTGTTCTTGAGCTGATCTGAAGAACACATGAAGTTTGGAGTTCTGTAGTGATTGGCGACCTCTTCACTGACTCTGCTCTGTCAGTTTACAGACCATCACTTCATTGTTGCTGTCGTTTCCAAATACTTCCATTTTCTTGTAGTACAGCTGACTGTTGACTGTGGAAAATTTAGGAGCGAGGAAATTTCACGACTGAATTTGTTGCCCAGGTGGCATCCTATTACAGTTCCACTGAATTCACTGAGCTCCTGAGAGCGACCTATTCGTTCCCAAATGTTTGTAAAGACAGTCTGTAGGCCTAGGTGCTTGATTTTATACACCTGTGGCCAAGGAAGTGATCGAAACACCTGATTCTGATCATTTGGATGGGTGAGCAAATACTTTTGGCAATATAGCGTGGTACATAAATAAACATTTAACACAGCAGAGAGAGGAAGATAGAAAGTCCTTATGCTTATGGTTATGCTTTTTTATTTTGGTCATTCGTTATTTCAGACGGTTGACAAAAATGCGATTGTAATGTCTTGACATCAAAGTGTCAGATTCATCTAGAGCTTTAAAATTAGACAACACAGGATTTCCTGCATAAAATGAGCTTTTTAACAAAAATACTACAAACACTAAATAAAAACCCTAAACACAGGCTCAACAACACTTCAGGTTTCAGTCTAATACTACATATTTATTTTTTTATATATATATATATATATATATATATATATATATATATATATATATGAAAAAACAACAAACAAGGTTGTCTGTAACATCCCAGCATTTTGGAACTCAAGTTTTCTGTCTGAAAGCTTTCTGCTGTTGTTTACTGTGGTAATGTTTCCCAGATCCTGTTTCCATCCTTCAAAGGTGAATGTAAACAGTTCCAAATTCAGCAATGCAAACTCCAAATACCCAAATGAAATGCAAATCTGGATGCGTGTAAGCGGCGTCTAATCGTTTGTTATCCCTGAGAACGTTATTCAGAAAAACAATCGAAATCCGGAATAATAAAAAGTTCCGCTATAGATAAGCTAATTAAATATTCATACTGCCTTGATCAGGGAATTCCAACAGTAGTGAAGTTGCCTCAGAGAGTATGAAGATACTGCTGCTGCTGCTGCTGCTGCTGCTGATGATGATGATGATGAAGAAGCGTCTGGCGTGAGGAAGAGTTCTGGGCTTTGTGAGTGTGCTTCCCACACTTTCCTCCCTATTTTTGGTAGATTAAACACTGCACCCGTCAAACCAAAGCTTAAAACAGACTTCGATTGTCTCTCATGAATATAAATCAAATCAAATGGAGTTCATATTTAAAAATATACATAACACAAGAGACTCCTTAAACCCAAAATAAAGATTCTAACATAACAATAGATGGATTCCTAAGAAAAATAAAAGGTTTATTTTGTTGAAGATCTAAATTGGTCTCACCTATTCGCTCTTTAAAGTCAAATGCTAGAAGGTTGGACATCACTGTGCAAATGTAGATATTATCCAGCTTCGGAATAAGAACTCAGTTCTATTACAGGAAACAACGTCCTGCACATCATAGTGCAGAGTTATTATTTATTTACTGACATTAACATATTGGGGGGAAAAAAAGTCCAATGTTCAAAAGGACTGACACATTTAATATTTAATCGTGGGCTTTCTTCTGTAAGCTCAATCCAGCAAAAGAAGATTTTTATTTTTAAATGGAGATTTGCAGAAAAATGTTCCCCACTGAGGACATGATAAATTGTTGGCACTGTGACAATCCATTGAAACATATAGATAGCGATCTGTACAGTTTGCCATTTCCAAGAAAGGCTTTGTGCTCTGTAGCAAGTTGTAATATCATCCACAAATGACTTCAACATCAGAATGAGCAGCCAGGTTTTCACCGCACACCTGTACATTTCCTTATAAGGTAATAATCGCCGTCCTTTCTTCGAAACACAACACCATCAACAACTGAGTAGGAGATATTATGCTGTTCCTTCAGTGGATCCTCCTTATATTTCAATTTGGGAAGCTCCACGATCATCTCTTTGGCCAAAGCAGGCATGTGATTTATCACTGAATATCGTTTTCATCCAAATATAGAAACCATGATTGTTTCTCTGTATTAACTTTAAAATTGTTGTTTTCTGTTCGTGTGTTAGTGATGCTTTCTTTCAGGTCTCCGGCAAACATTGACTTCTGTTCCAGCCATTTCACATCGTCTGTGCATTGTTCTATTTTTAAAGCATATTGCTTCATTGTTTCTGCCCTTATGCTTTGATATCGTGGCTGGCATATTTCTTTTTGCCACATTCCATGTTATATTTCTTTCTTGAAGGAGTCATATCTTTTTTTGTGGTAGAGTTGTGGTTTCTTTCAACTGGCCAAGCTGATATATTATTAATATTGGATTCCATTTATTTCCCCCTACTCGATTCTGAAACGATAAACCATTAACGTTCTTCTTTTGGTGATTCACAATGACAGAATATTCATCTTAAAAACATGACGAGTAAATTAACATTATTTCAGAATTATTGACGGGAGGTTTGGTAGCGATGAACCCTATATTGTTGGCATCGGTCATGGCAAGGATTAGATTATTACAAAATGATGCATCTTTATGTTGAAGAACCGAAATATAAGGATGTAGGTTAAAACAAAGATGTGTAAAAAGGAAGAATAAAATAATATAACGAGAAATGGAAGTCGATGTACAATTTAGATCGAGACATCGTTTTTAATTTGACAAGTTAATCTTTGGGGCGGAATGATGTCTTAGTGGGGATTCAGGTTCCAATCTCAATCTGGGTGGAGTTTCCATGCTATCCCCGTGTCTGTGTGGGATTCCACCGGGTTTTCCAGTTTCCTCCCACAGTCCAAAAACATGGAATCAAGGTCAATTTAATGCTCTAAAATTGCCCCATATAGAGTGTGTTTGAGGGGGTGGCACATTGGCTTTATTGGTTAGCATGTTCGCATCTGAGCACTAGGGATTCCTAGTTCGAATCCCAATCTTCAATCCCATGTTCTCCATGTCTGCACAGGTTTCCTCCGGGTTCTCCGGTTTCCTCCCACAGTCCAAAAACATGGATCAAGGTCATTTTGAATTCTCTAAATTGCCCCATATAGAGTGTGTTTGTGTGTGTGTCTGTGTGAGTGAGTGTGTGCCCAGGGATAGATTCCTGGGTGTATCATGGGGAAACCCCCCTGACCCTAGAAGAGGATAAAGCAGAAGATAATGGATGGATGAATGGAAGCCAATCTTTGTGCTCATGAACTTTATTACTGTCTCACGTTCACCTGTGAGCCACTCATGTCAAAAAAACAGAACCCAATCACAGTTGAATCAATAGTTTTAAATCAGATCGTGGCTAGAAAGATGCATCCTCACCCACGGGTAGCCATCACCGGCTGTTATTGCTAACAAGAGGTTAAAAAGGAATGAGTAAAGATTAAAGTGAAAGAGAGGTCAAATCAACTGCATTCTTGTTTAATTCAAGTCATCAGTTTCATCTCATTTTTGTAAAATCTCAATGTCAATGCTTAACATACAGCAAGTCAGAGGCTGGAAGTGGACTTCGGGTTTGGTCGCATCAGGTTTGGCCAGCATTGAATCCTTTCTTAAAGCTCAGAGTTATTTAATACTAAAGGTGGAATGTAGAAGTACAAAAAGGTGAAGTTCCAACTTTGGAAACGTGTAATTAGAAGCTAAATTATCCATTGTGTATTTTCCAGATTTATTCTCGCACATCCGACAAACACAAGACACAAGCTAAAGAAGATAATCAGCACCCTGCATCACCCAATTAATCCCAGCTGCCCCACTCGTAATTTTTTTTGGATCGTTAAGGCCACAAATTACAGCTACATGTCCATTTTCTTGTGTCGTCTTTGTGAGCATTATAATGACATGTATGTCGTACAAAAATATTCGATTGTGTAATTGTACATATACGGTTCCTCTGTATAAAGGGTGGAGTGACATTGATTGAGACCGTTGTTGTCAAGACAGGCTTTGGATGCTGAGTAGCAGAACATACCTTCCACACAACGCCCACCCATCACAAGGGTCTGTGGGGTGAGTGACCACTATTGCATAGAGTTTAGATTAAGGGCGGTCACAGTTTCCAAGAACAACGGTTCTTGTTATAAAATGGTGATGAAGAACAAAGCCAAGTCTCGAGTGGTCTCGTGGTTGCACGGTGATTTTACAAACATAAGGGCACAGCTGTATAAAAATATGCTCTCTTTAGCTGAGGTTTGCACACATGTAGCATCAGTGCTAGGAGGTTCCCGTCCGGTCACAGTGCAATGACAAGCTCCTCCCCTGTTTATGGCCACGTTCGTCATTTTAGAGTTCCTCCTTTCGCTTTCCCACCTTCTCTTGGTCTCTCCCTCTCAGGCTTCGCATAAAACCAGTAAAGCCGGCCTCCTGTATACAACAAACACAGAGATTAAAATGAATAAACTCACTACACATATCTAATCTGATGTATACACATGTAATTTAATTTAAGATAAGTCTATAAGTCAAAATATAAGTAAAAGTCAAAAACAGTATGATTTAACTAAATAAACCAATTTGCATGCAAACCAGGTAATGATTGTTCTTGTATTAAGATTTATTTGCTCTGCTGGTGCAACAGGCTGCTCTTCCATCTTTGTTCTTTGCCGCATTCCTCTTTTCTTTAATTGCAACCAGTCATCCTCTCCCTGCAGCTGAAAACTGCCCCATGGCATGATGCTGCCACCACCATGTTTCACTGTTGGGATTGTATGGGGTTGGTGATGAGTAGTGCCTGGTTTTCTCCACACATACTGCTTGGAATTACCGCCAAAAAGTTCAATCTTCGTCTCAGCATATTCTTTTTTGATTTAAAGGAATTAAGTTTCATATTGGCGGACTTCCTGCTCTTAAAACACTCAAACATTTTTTAAATGTCTCTATGTATATTTTAACAAGACAAATTGAAGTATTTATTTTTATAAAATGGGAAGTTTCGCTTCTTAAATCTGATTGGCTGAGCTGCTTGTCCAGCCGTGACATTATTGACAATCACACACGACTCTGACCGCTTTAAATTTGCATCAATGTAAAAGACTGTAAACTGTAATTTCATTTCGATTTTAATAATCTATATTTAATATATAATTTAGCCAGTATTTGTTCTTGTATTAAGAATTATTTGCTCTGCAGGTGCAACAGGCTGCTCTTCCATCTTTGTTCTTGGCCGCATTTCTCTCTTCTTCAATTGCAACCAGTCATCCTCTCCCTGCAGCTGAAAACTGCCCCATGGCATGATGCTGCCACCACCATGTTTCATTGTTGGGATTGTATGGGGTTGGTGATGAGTAGTGCCTGGTTTTCTCCACAAAAACTGCTTGGAATTACCGCCAAAAAGTTCAATCTTCGTCTCAGCAGACCAGAGACTCTTATTTCTGATAGTCTGGTCGTCCAAAAATTTTCCATTTCTAGTAGAAATGTTTTGTAACCATGGCGATATTGGTGCCTTGCCACAATTCAGTATTAAGAGATGTGAGGTGGCTGGACAAGTTGGTCAGACGTGCAAAGTCAGTGGTGGGTGTAGAACTGGACTCTGTAATTAAGGTGGCAGAGAGGAGGACTGCTCTCCATCATGGACGATGATGGTCACCCACTGCACACAATCATTATTGACCAAAGCAGCACGTTTAGTGGCAGGCTGCTGTCACTGAGCTGCTCTACAGACAGACTTAGGAGATCTTTTTTTCTGAAGGCCATCAGTCTCTTGATCACTTAGATCACCCTCCGTACTGGACACTTTATTTTTTGTTTTAATATTACACTTCTGACACTTTATATCTGTAAATATATATATATATATATATATATATATATATATATATATATATATATATATATATATATATATTTATTTTTTTTTTTTTTTTTTGTTACATTCAATCCCTTTATAATAATACTGTTTATTGTATTGATACTGCTACTGGCTGCTAAATTTCCTTCGGGATAAATTATTCTTTCTTTCTATCTTTCTATCTATCTAATTCTGTCTCTGAGCTCCTTGGGCAGTTCCTTTAACCTCATGATACTCATTTGCTCTGACATGCACTGTGAGCTGTGAGGTCTTATATAGACAGGTGTGTACATTAATGAGAAAAAAATGAAGTTCTTTGATTTTAGCAAATGGCTGCGGTGAAACAAGGAGGGAACATTTTTAAAAGGTCTGAATACTTTCTGTACCTACTGTATATTGCAGATTAATGAATCGAACCCCAATTACATCTCAGAAAAGAATACAGTTGTTGGTGTGTTACAGAGTGTACCCATTTGTTGCCATGAACATACCACAAACATCATGGAGACTATTAAACAAAACCATCGCCAGTATAGCAGTGACACTGACATGTCTGTGTGCTTAGTGCTTGTTCCAGCACATCAGGAGGTAGAGGTTAGGACTCCTCAGCTGGCTAATTTAGAGTTTCAACCTCTAAAACATAACTGGGTTTAGGTTTTTAGTATGAACCACTCACAATCATATTCAATATTGTTTCATTTATCAACAGCAAGTCACAAACGGATTTTGGAGACGATAAGGCATCTGCATGTTGTGTTTACATACTGATAATAATAAGCACAGGAGTGAATGCACCACACCTTTTTCAATTTATATGAAAATGATTTGATAAATATTTGATAAGGCATTGTTTTGACCAGCGTTAGATAACGAGTACATTTGTCCCTGCTTTCCTGTAAAGCAATATATAGAGACAACTAATAATCAGCTAGTGGATACGCCATGTCATACGGCTAGGATGAGACCGTTGCCCTTTCAAATGTAATAATTTATAGTGTATGCTATTTATATTGTTCAGCATGCACACACACACACACACACACACACACACACACACACACACACACACACACACACACACACACACTCAGACATATTTATTTAAATATGAAAAGATTTTAAACTAGAATAAAGTTTATTGGAAAAAAAGTTATAATACAGTGTTTTTTCTTTGCACAATTTGTTGAACACAACACTGTGCATGGAAATCAAATACAGAATATAAAATGCTTATTTTAACTCTTTTATCTAAATATAGATGCAGTAACATATGGTGTTTTTTCAGTTAGCATATTCTTTTTTGATTTAAAGGAATTAAGTTTCATATGGCGGACTTCCTGCTCTCAACGCTCAAACATTTTTAAATGTCTCTATATATATTTTAACAAGACAAATTGAAGTATTTATTTTTATAAAATGGGAAGTTTCGCTCCTTAAATCTGATTGGCTGAGCTGCTTGTCCAGCCGTGACATTATTGACAATCACACACGACTCTGACCGCTTTAAATTTGCATCAATGTAAAAAACTGTAAACTGTAATTTCATTTAGATTTTAATAATCTATATTTAATATATAATTTAGCCAGTATTTGATTGTTTGAGAAACCTGAAATCTGTTACTCAGCGATCAGTGTTCACGTTAAAATCCAGGCTAGATCATGCTGTGCAAGAACAGTTTATTAATGTTTATGCTTTCAATTAACAGATTAATTAATCAAACGTTGTTTTTTATTATTGTGTGTATGACATCAATACGCATCAAGTCATTCCTGTGATTTTTTTCAAAAATAATGCACACTGTCTCATGCCGTAATGCTTTAATGTACACCATGCTAAATGAAATAAGGTGCCTTACTGTTTCTGCATCACATGTAAGTGATAAAGAGATTTATTTTGCCTACTGTGCATACACACAGAGGAATTTGTCCCCCCCATTTAACCATCCATGCAGTGAAACACATATACCCACACTGATGAAGTGGTGGGCAGCCTAAAATACGGCACCCGGGGAGCAATTGGGGTCAGATGCCATGCCCAAGGCCATTTCAGCAAAGGTGCTTGGTGGGTCCGGGAATCGAACCGGAGAACTTCAGGTCACAAGGCTGGTTCCTTAACCACAAGCCCATGACTGTAACAACAATATTGTATAACTGGAACCACATAATGGCTGATACAGTGTCTGCAGTACCATATACCATATCTGCCCAGCTTATGATTGTTTCTCTATAACGTTGAATGTTCTGAGTATGGTTCCATACCCAAATATATTGATATATTCGAGTGATGATGGTGTTGGAGAAGTGCAATATGAACTACGCACCTAGTAGTAGGATTGTTACAAGTACAGTGTTGATCTTCTGATGAACAGAAGATATGTAGTTCACAGTAAATACTTCTATAATAACTTAACAGCACTGATTTAAATGTCTGAAAAGCAAAACATAATAACTTACCCCTCTCTCTCCAGTGTATTTCTCACTAAACTTGCCGTAATTGTAGTAGTTAAACGTTGGGTATCCTTCAACACCCTCTTGCTTACAAAGCTCATGGTTCTGTCCTTTAGTGCAGTCCACAGCAGCATACGAGATCTGCAATGAGATAATAATGTGAGAATGATTAAGACTGATCTTATATCGATTTCTTTTTCCATCCGCCCATTATCTTCCATTATAACTATCGCTTTATCCTCTACTAGGGTCTCGGGAGAGGGGTTCCCAATGCCCATCCAGGGGAGAACATTTCGGGCTCTGGGCAGATACATCCAGGATTGCTAGGCACACTCACTTACACAGACACACACACACAAACACACTCTATATGGGGCAATTTAGAGAATTCAATTGACCTTGATCTATGTTTTTGGACTGTGGAAGTAAACCAGAGAACCCGGAGGAAACCCAAATGAACACGGGGAGAACATGGAAACTCCACCCAGATTTGGGATTCAAACCTGGAATCCCCAGCACTGAGAGGCAAACGTGCTTATCACTAAACCACCATGCTGCAAATGTATTTGCAACATTATCCTTAACAAAATTTTAACTGATGCATTTACAATTTCTTATTTACAAAAAATAAGGGGGAACATATTTGTTCGAATTAATGGATTACTGTGACAGAGGGTGGAAGGTATAAGGACCTGAGACAGATTTGACCGAATTGAACAGGCTCTACTTCGACTCCACCTTCTTCTCTCGCGCCACGAAAATCCTGCCACATTTACATTGCAATTAAATGCCAAGAACTCCTAGAACAGGGGCATTTGTTTATTCTAGTATCCTTATTTCTAAAATAATGTATGTATCAAGAATATTCTGGAAGAATTTAATCTAGACATACATTAATATGAAGCTAAATGTTATGTTAACTGAACAAAGTAGATTCGATTCGATTCAACTTTGTCATCGTGCAGAGTACAAGTACAGGGCCAATGAACTGTAGGTAGCATCGAACCAGAAGTGCAATATATACATTATTTACATAAAGTGCATTAATAACAGTGACTGGTGCATTGAGAAGTGGTGTGTGTAAATGTATATACATAAATATGAACATGTATACATGTGTGTACAAGTGAAATTATGAAATATGTAATGAATATGAAGTATACAGTATTATATATCTATAATAAAGGTTTTATATATTTATAGGAATGTACATATAGCATAGAAATATACATATATACAAATAAGTGAGATATACACTAATAAGATTATATATATCACATATACATGTTCAAAAATACAAGCATATAAATATAATATGGATACTGTTTAGATACTGCATTATGTACATATGTGAGCAGCAATATAAGTGAATACCAGTATGTAAAGTCAGTACATTACAGTACAAATGGTGCAGAGAAATTAAATGAAAGATCAGCTCATCATTATGAAAGATCATAAATGTTAGATCAGCTCGGTTGGTAAATGCTGATAGGTTATTCATTTCCATTTAAAAATGTGAAACCCACATCTAAATACAAGAACACCATTTTCTCACACACACAAAATACATCATGCACATAAGTTCTTGCGCTGAATTGCAATGGTACTGATTTTGTACCTTCTACACTGACAGTGTCCTTAAACGTCAGTGGTGCTTTTGAACCATTTACTCATCTCAACCTTCATTTATATATGCATAAGTGCTTTACAAATTAAACATGCATAGACTAAAATAATTACAATCAATCAATAATCCATAAACCACTATGACTAAAATGCAATTGAATTGAATAAAATGAAATGGAAATTTGAAATTAAAACTTGCCATGTCTCCACATTAAACTTGGTGAAAAACCAGAGAGAAAAAATAAAAGTGTTTTTAAAGAAGACTTGAGTGATCCAGCAGAACGAATATGCCATGTTCGGTTATTCCAGAGTCAAGGGGCAGCTGCTGCAAATGCTTAAATAATTTAAAATAACCATATTTTTCTACATGAAATTTCCCTAAAACATCATGGGATTGGTCAGAAATGAAAACTCAATTAAACAAATATGAGAAAAACAGGCTTGGACATTTATTAATTTATTAACCAGGTTCTCTGGTTTCCTCCCAGAGTCCAAAGACATGGATCAAGGACAATGGAATTCTCCAAATTGCCCCATATAGAGTGTGTCCAGAGATAGATTGGCGCCCTGTCCTGGGTGTGTCTGCCCAGCGCCCAAAACGTTCTCCCCTGTATGGGCATGGGGAACACCCCCGTGACCCTAGTAGAGGATAAAGAGGAAGATAATGGATGGATAGATATATTTGTACATGAATTTTGCCTAAAACATCATGAGATTTGTCAGAATTGAAAGCCCAATGAAACAAATATGAGAAAAACAGGTTTGGACATTTATTAAATATAGGAACCTTTGTTTGCCGTATGTTGTGCGAGCCTTTTGCGCAGCAACCACTGTAGCTGCTTGCTTGTTGGTAACTGATGAGTGATGTACATTAGCTTTATTTATTCCTCTGTATAAATCTATAACTTATGTTAGTACGCAGGGCGGCAGGGCCTCCCACGGTCCAAAAACATGGAAAAAGATAAACTGAAGGCTCCAAATTGCCCCATATACAGATTGGGTGTGTGTGAGTGTGTGCCCAGCGATAGATTGGCGCCCTGTCCTGGGTGTATCTGCCCAGCGCACATTAAGTTCTCCCCTGGAGAGGCATGGGCAACCCTTCCACGACCCTAGTAGAGGATTAAGTGGAAGATAATGGATGGATGGATGTTTGCAGGGCAAAATTAGTTTTAAACGCAGGATTTTTACTTTTTTCTGGTAAAACTGTGATTAGCATTGTAGTAATCTTGTTTATGAACGAAGGTTATGACATCAGTGATCAAAGACCCTGGCATAGATAAAGCACACCGCCAAAAATGATAACACCATCACCAACATTACACAGATGAGATAAGATCTTAAGCTGGAATGAACACGTTAAGCCTATTAAAATTATCATAACCTGGATATTAAATGCTAATCCTAGACGTTCCATGCTTTTACTTCACACCATACCATAGTATTTAATACTTCATTTTCCTCTACGAATAAAAACAAGGGAAAAATTTTGTTTTAATTGTTTAATTGAGGTTTCTTTCTGTACATCTAAGCCTTGTGTAAAAATCGGATGACTGAGCAGATAACAGTATAAACAGTGAGATGGGGACCAATCTATCAGTTTTATAAATAGCCGAAAAAGCTACAGTACTGAAGAAACGGTATAACAACTGCGTGGCAACTCATAAATGTAACTTTTTGACAGCAATACTTATTCATAGAGGACAAACTACTTTGCATATACTATTTATATTACCAGTAATGCTAATATTTTTGGCATCTACAAACACAAGACAAGGGGTATTGGAAAAAGCTGACTCATCTGTGTAAAGCATCGTAAAGAAACGAAGGCGTATGATGAGGACATGATGTTGGCATGCTTCTCATTATGGTCTCGTAAATCCAGTTAAATCAAAATGATTGAAACCGAAAATGATGTAGTGCAGCAAGAAATTTTATAAATGAGTCTGCCACCCAACAAGATGATGAGGCAAGTGAAATGTCCAACAAGACAACAGTATAAGCTAGATGTGCAGTTCCTGAAGAAAATATGAGTGTGGTGGTGGCCTTAGAAGACGCAGTGCATATGCATATCTAATCAATACAGTGAACGAGGTAAAAGGTATAACGAGGCAAAAAGTGGCGAGTTTTGTGTTTGTTACACCACTTTGAAATTCAGATTTTTTCCATAGGAAATGAACTAAGCCAATTTTGAAGAGTGATGAGGAGGGAAAGAAGAGTGTGATCACTCTGTGATTTCACAAGACCAGTCGGGCTGCAGCCACCTCCAACGCCAGCAAATTTTAGTTTTAATACCTTAAAAATTGTCTGAGTTACGGGAGTGCAAAAATCACCGTAATTCAAAGTGAATGGGTATTTAGGCTCGGAAATATCTCGGGAACTGTTCGACCGATTCCTTAGCTGTATACAAGCACTTATCTTACCAATGAACCAGGCATGTCCTGCGAAAATCATGTCGATACCTTAAAATTTCCTGGAGAAAATGCAATTGTGTTTGGAGCATGGCCGTTACAGACACAGTGCATACATAGATCAAACAAAACAGTGAATGAGGCAAAAAAGTGGGCGTGGCCAGCTAATAGGGTGTTTATAAGCCATGGTCGCATCAATGGTCGGGACAGTTTAGAATTGGAACGACGTTGATATCGCAAACTTAAAAAATTCTGAAAGGAAATGGGACCAAAAATGGGCGTAGCTGGGGTCAGGGTGCGCAGTCAGTCTGAAGTTTCAGCTGGTGAGTTTCTCTGCAAATTACTCAGGATGTGGCAAGTTTAGTGTTTGTGGCTCAAAAATTGAGTTACTCCATTTTGAAAATTTTATTCAAAAGACGAATGATCAGGAGTAAACAAAAAGAAAAGACTGGTCTGGCTGCAGCCATCTCGGACTCCGGCGAATTTTGTTTGTGTAGCTTAAAAATTGGTCGAGTTATGGGAGTGAAAAAAATCCCCGCAATGCAAAGTGAACGAGAATTTTGGCTTGGAAAAATGGGAATATCACAGGAATGGTTTGACTGATTCCTTAGCTGTATACAAGCCAAAATCTCATCTCACTAATGTGCTGGACATGTCCTGCAAAAACTGTATCGAAAGCTCAAAAGTTGTGGGAGCAGAAAGGGAGACAGTGGAATAATAAAAAGTGGGTAACGATAATGTTATTGCCATATATGGCAATCCCACTAATTATCAAAACAGGCTCAGTTGGTTCCATAGAGAGTCCTTTTCATTCAGAGCCCGCTTTATCCTATATTAATTCCGCCGGGGGTTCCCCATGTCCATCATGGGGAGAATGGGCAGATAAACCCAGGACAGGGTGCCAATCTATCGCTGGGCACACACTCCCACACACAGACACGCACACAAACACACTCTATATGGTGCAATTTGGAGAACTCAATTGACTTGATCCATGTTTTTTGGACTGTGGGAGGAAACCGGAGAACCCGGAGGAAACCCACGCGGACACGGGGAGAACATGGAAAGCCGTGCCGCCCCGGTTCCATAGAGAGTAAATAACAAAAAAAAAGACCTTAGGCAATTAGTTCAACCTATTTAAAACGATCATCAATTAGATTTCTAGGAATCTCACTGCGGCATTATCGGAGATCAGCTTCTGTTAATAGAAAACCTAAAAAATATTTAAAAAGTCACCACCAAGTACTAAATAAATGTAAGTAAGCATGGGAAATACAGTTAAGCATTTTTACGTTTCTGCACCTAACCTTTCAGATTCAATTGAAATAATTTATTATTATGACTAATACTGATGTCTGGTCTAAATTTAATGCTAGTAGCTAAAAACAAATGTACGTATTTATTAATAAACTGTATTACAGCTGTGTGAAAATCGCAGTAACACCAATGTACACAAACGTTTATGTTTAATGTTATTGTAATTCCGAACATTTTGTAACTAGGAAATGTAAACAGCAAAGGTGCAAACTGATGGTCACTGATTTTTATTTGTACTTATTTGCATTTATCCATTGAGGAAGATGCATTCAATGGAAGAAAAGATGATAATAAAACAAAACACGCAGCCACTTGACATAAGTCTGACCTTGGCACTGGAAGGGATGACTTTCTACTTTGTTCCTGTAAGCATGTGATCACTGTAATAACTTAAAAATAAAGGCAACAAAGAGACTGCCCAGAGCAGAGTTATTAAACTTTTGGGGTGATTCCAAGCCTATCTGACATGCTGCAATCAGCAGTGACTTAATGATGTGAATCAGTCAGCTAAAAATATGATTAAAGTGTGTGCAATCACACTCAGGCTACAAACACAGAAAGCATGCTTTTCTAGCAGGAATTTTGAAAGAAACAGTCATTCATCATTGAAATAAATTCATTTGCTTAGCATAGTAATGAATGTTCTGTAAAATTAACGCAATGTATTTGTTCAGGTTGAAGAGGGTGTATATACACAACATTTGCAGTTATTAATTATTTAAAAAAGGGGTCTCATTAATAGTATAACAGAATTATACAAAATGTCTCGCGATCTTGATGTCCATCCGTTCCGCTAGGGTTTTTATAACTAGGGTTGCAGGGGGTTCCCCATGCTCATCCAGGGGAGATGCGCATGTTTGGGCGCTGGACAGATACACCAGATACAGATACAGGGTGCCAATCTATCACTGGGCACACACTCACTCACTCACTCACTCACACAAAGACACTCTATATGGGGCAATTTTGGAGAATTCAATTGACCTTGATCCATGTTTTTGGACTGTGGGAGGAAACCGGAAAGCCCGGAGGAAACCCACACGGACACGGGGAGAACATGGAAACTCCACCCAGGTTGGGATTCGAACCTGGTGCTGAGAGGGGAACATGCTAACTACTAAGCCACCGTACCACCCTTGATATTGATGTGATATTTCTAAACTAGGTATACTAGTAGTAGGAATGTAGGTTGTACAATCTTAGCACCAGCAGTCACTATTGCAATAAAGTTGAAAATTAGAGTGTCTAAAAGTGATTAAGGTGGAGAAAGGCTGCAGGATGGTACTCCGCGTTCCCAAATTAAAGCATATATATTGATGACAGCACTGACGAAGGCCTCTTGCCCGTCCCACTCTGAACTGTTTTATCTTTAATGCACTAAACTACACCTTACCTACAATAAAGGTACCTATAGGCGACACGGTATCTTAGTGGTTAGCACATTCGCCTCTCACTTCGAATCCCAATCTGGGTGGAGTTTACATGTTCTTCCCGTGTCCGCGTGGGTTTTCTCAAGGTTCTCCGGTTTCCTCCCACAGTTCAAAAACATGGATCAAGGTCAATCGAATTCTCCAAATTGATTGTCAGAGAGGTCATAGACTGGCATCTTGTTCCTCCTGGATGGGCATGGGGGAACCCATGGTCTTAGCCATGTTAGTAGTTGGAGACCTACTGATTGTGTGGGGTGGACAGGTGTATTCATGCAGCTAACGACCTCTAACAGTTGCTTCTAATTTAGATATTAAGTGGTCTGGTATAATGAGTGCCACTAAGTGGCAGCATGTCCAGGAAACCATGACCACGTCGGTGTCTATGTTGTTATATATGTATTATATATGTATTAATATATGCTTGATTAAGGTGTATTTTTTTCGGGTTCCCAAATTGTGCTCCTCTAGAAACATAGTTTGGGGGCGGGTTTTTTTTTTTTTTATATCACCCGTCTTGTTTCTTTCTCAATGTATTGCATTTGATCTTTCTCACTTTAAGATGGTGGCTTCTCACGCTCCCAGTTCTGTGGGTCGGTGAAACAGAATTTCGTTTACATTTCATGTACCACATGTTACGTAAATGACAATAAAGTCTCCTTGAATCCTTGAGTGGAGATGGAGTTTTTAGAGGCGGACTAAGGGGTCTTTTTTGCTGATTGGCAGGTGTTCAAATACTTATTTGCAGCAGTAACACACAAATAAACTATTTTAAAAAATCATAAGTTGAATGTATCGGTGAGCGGCACGGTTGCTTAGTGGTTAGCACGTTCGGCTGGGTGGAGTTTCCATGTTACATTTACATTACATTTGGTCATTGAGCAGACGCTTTTATCCAAAGCGACTTACAATTATCCCAACTCAGAGCACAGGGTTGACACAGCATCCCTGGAGCAATGAGGGATAAGGGTCTTGCTCAAGGACCCACAGTCGCAACTCCAGGGGATTTGACCTGGGATTTGAACCCCCAACCTTCTAACCACCCTAACCACTGAGCTACCACACCCTTCTACCCGTGTCCGCGAGGGTTTCCTCCGGCTTCTCCGGTTTACTTCCACAATCTAAAACCATGGATCAAGGTCAATTGAATTCTCTAGTGTGTTTGTGTGTGTCTGTGTGAGTGAGTGTGTGCCCAGTGATAAATTTGCGCCCTGTCCTGGGTGTCCTGGATGGGCATGGGAACCCCTCCGCGACCCTAGTAGAGGATAAAGCGGAAGATAATGGATGGATGTATTGGTGAATGGAGGAACAGCAAAGTTAGAATTTCATTGTACAGACTGACTGTCTGTTGCTGCAAAGCATATGACAATAAAACTCATGAATCATTTACACAGTGCGGTCTACAAAAAGTAAATCATAATTTTAGGTGGGAAAGGATGAAGAATAAACCTCTAAAGTCTAGAAGTCAGTCGATCAAAAAATAACTCTTGTGCAAAAATGATTCCTAATGGAGGCTGAACTGATGTCTTTTGTTTTGGAGAAACAAGTTAAATTTAGGTAGATGGAAGAAAAAAAAACCCAACAAAATGGGCTTGAGAATGAGATGGTAAACACAATTAATCACACTGATGTGTGTCATTTGCCAGGAAAAAGATTGTGTGGTGTATAGAATATAGGGTTTTTCTTAAAAAAAGTGACCGTATAAAGAAGCGATAACTGAGGTGCAAAAGCTAGAACGAATTATGAATAAGCTTGAAATGAAATGGCTAGCACTGCCACATAGTCAAAGTAATCCACACTAGTTTTAACAATGTGGATGCTACAATTACTCTTAACGAGTTGAGAGTTTTAAATGTGCTACTAAAATTGAGAGTTGGATTTGATGGAGTCAAATTATGATTAAAAGTGACTGTACCTTCTACAGTCACTGTGGTTTTACAAGGTATGGAGAAGCGAGAAGCCTCACACAATGGTGCAGGTAGATAATAACAAAACACAGGAATGTTAGAGCAGGTGTCCACATTTTTCTGACCCGAAATCTACTTTTTCCAGTGGTCATTGTGATCTTTTTTTTTCAGCTTTAATGTTGAAACCTGTTTACACACATCATGTCATTATAGTGGAATCAGCAAAGAACAGACTCAACTTTGGGTTGCCATTTGCACAGAAATTGCTTTTTTTTTTTTAAAAAAAAACACGCTCCAGCAAATAGCATGAAGGGAATTTGGTTTTAGTTCAGGACATGATACATGTCCCCTAAATGTCAACCCCCCAATCCACCTAAACGAGCAAACACACAAACAGCATACAACACTAATGTACAACATGAACATTAATAAAAGCATAAAACATAGAATACATATAACCTGACTGAAAGTCATGCTGGAAAGTGGTAATATTAATAACTGGTCATGGGGGGGGCCGCACGGTGGCTTAGTGGTTAGCACGTTCGCCTCTCAGCACTAGGGATTCCCGGTTCGAATCCCCATCTGGGTGGAGTTTCCATGTACTCCCCGTGTCCGCGTGGGTTTCCTCCGGGTTCTCCGGTTTCCTCCCACAGTCCAAAAACATGGATGAAGTCAATTGAGTTCCCCAAATTGCCCCATATAGAGTGTGTATGCGTGCGTGTCTGTGTGAGTGAGTGTGTGCCCAGCAATAGATTGGAGCTCTGTCCTGGGTGTATCTGCCCAGCGTCCAAAACATTCTCCCCTGGATGGGCATGGGGAACCCCACCGCGACCCTAATATAGGATAAAGCGGAAGATAATGAATGAATGAATGGTCATGGGGGTGGCACGGTGGCTTAGTGGTTAGCACGTTCGCCTCTCAGCGCTAGGGATTCAGGTTCAAATCCCCATCTGGGAGTTTCCATGTTCTTCCCGTGTCCACGTGGGTTTCCTCCGGGTTCTCCGGTTTCCTCCCACAGTCCAAAAAACATGGATCAAGGTCAATTGAATTCTCCAAATTGCCCCATATAGAGTGTGTTTGTGTCTGTGTGAGTGAATGTGTGCCCAGCGATAGATTGGCACCCTGTCCTGGGTGTATCTGCCCTGCGCCTGAAAGGTTCTCCCCTGGATGGGTATGGGGAATCCCCCCGCGACTCTAGTAGAGGATAAAGCGGAAGATAATGGATGGATGGGTCATAGTTATGATAACAGTAGACCAATCAATTACATTGATCTGCACACCTTCATAAGCATAAGCTTGAATGTAATGTACCTTTAAATGAGACGTGGAAGATTCAGAACGACTCACAGGGTGTGTGTGTGTGTGTGTGTGTGTGTGTGTATGTGTATAAGTGCTCCTTATACTGTGCTGTAATAAAAGCGCTGATGAGCCCAGTTAACTTCCTTTTTTCTTAAACCTGTGGGGTGATGCATGGCAATCTACCAACATGCACTGTGTAATTGTCCGATCGATTGCAATCAAAGTATTGGGCACGCCTGTTATAGAGCCTATTCATTTGATAGTTTTTATTTTGCAAGCAGTTAATGGCATGTGCACAAGCCATTTGGAAATGGTGGCACTAATTAAGTTTTAACAATGCCACTCTGGATATGTCAATCACAGGCTCGGTCACTGAGGGTGGGCAATATGGGTCAATGGATAGCAGGTTGGCTTACTGTAAAGCCTACTGTAAATGTCACAGGCTTAACTCAGGGAAAGACCTGCCAAATGACCCCTGTAAAGAGCTAGTGAGATGGAACGTAATAAGATGGGCCCCTATGTGTATCCCACTGATGAGATGCAGATATTTAAAAATCTTTTCCTGAATAATATTGGATGAATTGGTGGAGAAAATGTCTCTTTTTAAACTTATTAGAAGTAGAATGACAGGAGAACACAATGTGCAATTAATGAGGCTACTATAATTAAACTTGTCTAATATACGAATAAATTGCAGCTGAGCCTTCTGTCATAACTGCAAAATACTGAAAGAAAACCCTGATCAACAAGTAATAAATAACCAAAATCAAATTGACTTGGTTCTATGACCACATGAATTCTCCAAATATAATAGCAGGATGAGGGTGGCATGGTGGCATAGTGGTTAGCATGTTCTCTGGGGATCCAGGTTTGAATCCCAATCTGGATGGAGTTTTCATGTTCTCCCCATGTCAACGTGGGTTTCCTCCGGGTTCTCTGGCTTCTTCCCACAGTCCAAAAACATGGTTCAAATTGCCCCATATAGAGGCGGCACGGTGGCTTAGTGGTTAGCACGTTCGCCTCTCAGCACTAGGGATTCCCGGTTCGAATCCCCATCTGGGTGGAGTTTCCATGTTCTCCCCGTGTCTGCGTGGGTTTCCTCCGGGTTCTCCGGTTTCTCCGAGTGTCTGTGTGAGTGAGTGTGTGCCCAGAGATGGATTGGTGCCCTGTCCTGGGTGTATCTGCCCAGCATCCGAAACCTTCTCCCCTGGATGGGCATGGGGAACCCCACCACGACCCTAATAGAGGATAAAGCAGAAGATAATGAATGAATGAATGCCCCATATAGAGTGTGTGTGTGTCTGTACGAGTGAGTGTGTGCCCAACGAAAAGATTGACCCTGAAACATTCTCCCCTGGATGGACATGGGGAACCCCCCCGTGACTCCAGTAGAGGATAAAGTGGAAGATAATGAAGGATGGAAAGTGTGGAGGATAATGAAGGATGGGCATGGGGAACTCCCCCCCCCACCAACACCCTTGTATAGGATTAAGCAGAAGATAATGAATGAATAACAGGATGAAAGAGGATCAAGCTCAAACAAGCAAATTAAAGCAAGTCTGTTTTTTCTATGTTTTCCCTAAGAGTGATCACATGAGAATATAAGTGTTTCCAACCTGAAGATCTAAACGTGAAATAGCCTTTAGAAGTTCCCATCAATCACAATTTCACAGCACTGATAAAAAAAAAGAGAGTGAAAAAGTTCTTCTTCTTCCTTTTCAAACAATCCTCGCCAAACTCTTTTGGCAATTGATCAATTGATCAAAATTGATTGCTTTGCCTTGGCTTAAGGGTAAGAGTGAATCTAACTGGTACTTGGGTAGTTTTCTGAGAGCAAACTCTTCCATCACATACTGACAGAGGGTTTATCAGGTGGCTAAGGCTAGAAAAATCATTAATGAAGGATTGTGGGATGCACATCAGGCTATTGATCTGCTCGCAAGTGAATAACTCTCATTGTACTAAGGTAATTAAATAGCCTGATACCACTGGATATACTGCAAGCTCATGAATATAGCAAAAGCACGAGTCTCTGATATAAAAGGAAGCCAGTAACCTGTTTGTTTACAAAGTTGTGCCAAAAACGCCATGCCTTAATTATTATAGGCTTTTTTCCCCTCCACAGTGTGAAGCATAACTAACTTTCTAATGAAAACAAAACAATAAATCAAGCCTCTATGTACATAAGAAGCTATGATTTATGCTATAAGAAAATAAAAAGCGAGTCTTTTGACAGCCAACTGTACAGTTAAGAAAAAGAAATACTCCAGAGGGAAAATTCCCTAATAAACAAGCAATATATATATATATATATATATATATTTTTTTTTTTTTTTTTTTTTTTTTTCTTCTTCTTTTTTTATAAAATCCACCCCTATATCGTGTTATATCTAGAATTAATTTTGCTTGTGAAATATAAAACTTAGTAAAAAATAGGCAATTTGTCCATAGAAAACAAAATTAATGAATTATCACTAATTAGTTAATTAATCTGTAATTGTTTTAATTGCTTCATGTGTTGTCATCGACGATGATGGGGAAACATTTTACCAAACACTCAGACAAACAGATGAAGCTAATATAGGAGTGGTAATAATAAAAAGCCAACTATAATGTGCATCAATTAACAACAAGTAATTATGTATTATGATTTATGTTTATTAAATTATTTCCCGATTCAGTCACAGAATCCAGAGTTCAGATTTACTGATAAAGACCCATCATATACTTGCATATACTACATACAGTATATTATATTATATATTACATATACTACATACACTTTTTATTAAGGATCTGGAGAAAGACCCACAGAGGACAATGTGCTTCCCCACTTTATATTAAACACCAGCAAATGGAGCTTGTTGTATAAATTATTACTGGGGCATGAGGGCATGATGGCTGGAGTCTGCAGGCGGGAGGCAGATCAGGTAAATGGGAACACCTGGCTGGGATTGATGTTATTAATTATCTCTCCTTCTGTGTAACAGTAACAGAAGTCAGAAGCAGGTGACGCTGTGTATTAGGGCGACCACCTACAGACTATTAGACTGAGAAGCACAGTATTAAACAAAGAGGATTTTGTGCGGCAAAATAAAGCCCTGTCTGTATTTACACCCCACCAATCTTTGCACTGGTACCGAAACCCGGGAGTGGATGAGGGACGCACCTTGATGTCTTCCGCTGGAACCACCGCTTACCCTGCCCACTCCGCCTTGATTTCCGCGAATGCCGAAAGTCTGGGTCCCCCCTTGCCCCCCTTCTGGGGACACTCCCACACAGCTCATGCGTCCTCATCCACAACGGGTTTTGGCACCAGTGTCACGGGGTAAAAGAAATGCGGACAGGAGACAGGATTGCATCAGCACAGGAACAGTGTTATTGTTCCACAACAGGAACAGCTGTATTGTTGACATGAACATGCCTACACACATATATACCGAGCTTTATGGGTATACGCGCATGTAGAAATGCCGTGTCCACTTTCCCACCAGTCCTGTTGCATTTTGGAGAACTCTCTTATCCTATAACTCGGCTTATAAAGGCACGCGGTCATCAGACGGAGCCGGATCAGGTGCTCCAATCAAACTCCGCCTCTCCTCCCCCAATACGCCAGTCACAATAACTTTATGGAATAATAGGAGAACTAAATAATAAGAAATAACTAAAAACGTAGTGGCGCAAGCCTTTATGCTGTTGCATGCTGGGGCAGCAGGTTAAAGGTGCCAACAGACTGAACAAACTGATCCTTAAGGACGGTGATGTTGTTGGTGTGGAGCTGGACTCGCTGAGAGCCATGTCAGAGAGGAGTACCATATACTGTACCACATGCTGCCTCCCACCCACCGTACCACACACTGCCTCCCACCCACCGTACCACACACTGCCTCTAGGGCTGCAACAACGAATCGATAAAATCGATAAAAATCGATTATCCAAAATATCGATAATGAATTTCCATTATCCCGGTTTATTTTTTAAAGTGAGGACATGTCCTGGTTTTTAGCGTATCAATAGCAGCACATCGCACGGGAGCGGGGGATTGACGCGCACACGCGCACGGCGTAAGATTACGCGCCGAAGCGCAAGAGGCTGTTTACAAAAGAGTCCCCCCCACTTTCAGACCGGGAAGCCTTGTGCACGGTGTGCAAAGCAGCCACATATGTCTCGGTGTCCAATTGACATTTCACACAACAGGTATTTTTTTGTTAACTGGCTAATTTGTTAATTAATTTTTTTCAATAACAGTTTTAGTTCATTTGTTAATAAAAAATTTTTTCCAATAGGCTACAGAACAGACAATATTTAGTTTATTACTGAGGGCAACTGAGTATCATGTGTTATTTGGAGTTGACTTTTGTTGTTAAGTAAGGGATGTTTAGATGATACATTATTTCGTTCATTGTGCTTTTCATTAATTACAGGAAATGTTAACTTAAACATTTAGAATAAAATTACTATATATAATACTATACTATAGAATCATTTTACTGAAAAACATACATCTTTGGATAAAAGTGTCTGCTAAATGAATAAATGTAAAGACATGGAATTTTTTTTTAAATTTATCCGATTCATCGATTAATCAAAAAAAATTATCGACCGATTAATCGATTATATTAGCCTCCCACCCACCGTACCACACGCTGCCCACCCACCGTACCACACACTGCCTCCCACCCACCGTACCACACACTGCCTCCCACCCACCGTACCACACACTGCCTTCCACCCACCGTACCACACACTGCCTCCCACCCACCGTACCACACACTGCCTCCCACCCACCGTACCACACACTGCCTCCCACCCACCGTACCACACACTGCCTCCCACCCACCGTACCACACACTGTGCCTCCCACCCACCGTACCACACACACTGCCTCCCACCCACCGTACCACACACTGCCTCCCACCCACCGTACCACACACTGCCTGCCACCTACCGTACCACACACTGCCTCCCACCCGCCGTACCACACACTGCCTGCCACCCACTGTACCACACACTGCCCTCCACCCACTGTACCACACACTGCCTCCCACCCACTGGTCAGACACAGGAACTGGGGGAGAACATGTCCCCATCCAGGGGAGAACATTTCAAGTGCTGGGCAGATACACCCAGGACAGGGCACATCTTTTTACTCACTCACTCGCACAGGCATACACACTCTATATGGGGCAATTTGGAGAATTCAATTGACCTTCATCCATGTTTTTGGACTGTGGGTTAAAACTGGAGAACCCGGAGGAAACCCATGCGGACATGGGGATAACATGGAAACTCCACCTGTTTCCAACGTGCTAACGATTAAGCCACCATGTCACCCAAAACTAAAGATAATTATTAATTATTAATAACTGTAGTCTAAATATTATATATTATATATTATTTATCCACAATTATAAAACAACAATTGTAGGTTACGGAATAACAACAGGGCGGCACGGTGGCTTAGTGGTTAGCACGTTCACCTCTCTCCGGGTTCAAATCCCAAACTGGGTGGAGTTTCCGTGTTATCCCCCTGTCCACGTGGGTTTCCTCTGTGTTCTCCAGGTTAATTCTCCAAATTACCCCATATAGTGTGTGTTTGTGTGTGAGTGAATCTTTGCCCAGGAATGGATTGGAGCCCTGTCCTGAAATGTCCTGAACGTTTTCCCCTGAATGGGCATGGGGAACACAGCCTCGACCCTAATAAAGGATAAAGCTGAAGATGATGGATGGATGGATGAATTAATAACAATACTATTTGAAAACATGGACAACTCATGTGTCTATGCTGTTCCTAAAACAATTACTAGAATTGTGGCTCATCGCCATTGGATGGGGTAACAGGGCCATGCGTAACCATTTATAAAGTTCACTAAGATAAAGTGATAAAGATTTGTTTTCAACTGGAGGGATTTATGGCATCTGCACAATTAGCTAAGGATGTGCTCCAGCTTCTCCAAGCTAAGAAGTAAAAACACAACTATTGTAAAAATAGATGACCACATGACCACAGAACAGATCACTGATCCCAAACACACAAACTCGACTAATGAGTATAGACGAGTTAGAATGGACGAGACAACGTAGAGTAATTAACGAAACTAAAATAGTGTTATGTCTTAAACAGTTATCTGTGAATCGTTGCCCTTGAACAGAAATGAGAGCAATGTATTGCACATAAAACAAAACCAAAGCAATGCAAGAGAGATTAACTTGAAAAGTTTGGCAGGGCGGTGGCTTAGTTGTTAACACGTTCGCCTCTCAGTGCTAGGCATTTCCGGTTCGAATTCCAAACTGGAGTTTTCATGTTCTCCCCGTGTCTGCGTGGGTTTCCTCCGGGTTTTCCGGTTTCCTCCCACAGTCCAAAACACATGGATCAAGGTTAATTGAATTCTCCAAATTGCCCCATATAGAGTGTGTTTATCGCTGGACACAGACTTACTCACACAGACACACACACAGATTGGCAACCATAGATTGGGATTCGAACCTGGAATCCCTAGCACTGAGATGTGAACATGCTATCCATTAAGCCAAGCTAATATTTCCATCCATCCATTATCTAGAGTGTGTTTGTGTGAGTGAGTGTCGCCAGCGATGGATTGGCACCCGGTCCTGGGTGTATCTGCCCAGTGCCCGAAACATTGTCCTCTGGATGGGGATGGGCCCCCCGCAACCCTAGTAGAGAATAAAGAGGAAGATAATGGACGGATGGAAGTTGGTAACCCAAGCACACAAATGAATAAAAACAACATCCTATTATGAGAAAATGATTAAAAACTGCAACCAGAATACATGTCAACCAAAAAGAGACCGCTTTAACAATTTGAAAACCAACATCCTGGATGTTGGCTGCATCTTATTATTATAGAAAAGAGAAGTAAGATAGAAAATAGCAGACCTCGTGATAATAAAATAAGACTCTCATGTGAAATAAAGCAATAACGTTATTTAAAGGGTTTCTGAAGTACCTGGCAAACCTGCTTAATACCAAAAAGAGAAAATCAGATTTAAATCAAATCAAATAAGAGAAAAAAAACTCTTCATTTATATTTTTAGTGTAAAAATCTTTAATAAGGTTGAGTCTCACCTTGCGGTCCTCTTTGAAAATTTCAGCAGCTGTAATGAAGTGGGGGACGGCATTCTTACAGTGTGGACACCCTGCAGAGAAACACTTGTCATCATTCATCTCATTAATGGAGGAACGAAAAAAAAATGTTTCAAATATAGACGAGCACCGGAACATTACATCAGCACACAAAAGTATGTACTTTTGAGAATTTATGATTCTTCTCATAAATATCACTGTACAAAGCTCATATTTAAAAGCTTATTGACCACATCTTAATAGAAGTTTTATCATACATGGGGCTAGAACTTCACTGGGGTTTTAACCTCCCAACAGCTTACCGGTGCTTCCATTAACATTTGTTTTACTAATTATTTTAAGATGTATGTAAAATAGTCTCATTAAAACTTATTTTTTTGCTAAATTAGTGCTAACTGTAGTAATTAATTCTGACAATGTGCATCTCTTAGGTCCCAGCTTTTAGCAGGTACCAAAATTTTGCATGTAGTTAAAAGGGTTCAAGGATAAGAGCCAGTTTTCTTCGGCAATGCCACAGAAACAGTATATGTGATTAATTAAACGGTATATGAGATTTATTAAATGGTATATGGGATTTATTAAACGGTATATAGGACTTACTAAACGGTATATGGGATTTATTAAACAGTATATGGGATTTATTAAACAGTATATGGGACTTATTAAACGGCATATTGGATTTATAAACGGTATATGAGATTTATTAAACAGTACATGGGATTTATTAAACAATATATGTGATTTATTAAACAGTATGTGATTTATTGAAACGTCCCATAAATATATGGGATTTATTGAAACGTTATACGGGATTTATTAAAAAGTATGTGGTATTGATTAAACGGTATATGGGATTTATTAAACAGTATATGCGATTTATTAAACGGTATATGGGATTTATTAAACAGTATATGGGATTTATTAAACAGTATATGGGATTTATTAAACAGTATATGGGATCACTGGGGTTTTAACCTCCCAACAGCTTACAGGCGCTTCCATTAACATTTGTTTTGCTAATTATTTTAAGAAGTTTGTAAAATAGTCTCATTAAAACTTTGTTTGCTAAATTAATGCTAACTGTAGTAATTCTGACAATGTACATCTCTTATGTTCCAGCTTTTAGCAGGTAGCAAAATTATGCATGTAGTTAAAAGGGTTCAAGGATATTCTTCGGCAATGCCACAGAAACAGTATTTGAGATTTAATAAATGGTATATGTGACTTATTCGACGGCACGTGGGAATTATTAAATGGTATATGGGATTTATTAAATGGTATATGGGATTTATTAAACAGTATATGGGATTTATTAAACAGTATATGTGATTTATGTAAGTAGAATCTTTGTAATTTTGTTATTGTATCTTTATTAAGCTTACATTTTTACTTGTAATAAACTTTGTTATTACTTTAAACTAATGTTCCAGCTGATCTTTTAAGACTGGAAATCAAAGGCTAATTTATCTCCTGTTAATGGTAAATTATAAGCAAATATAAGATTGACCTCTGAGGGATATAAATTACATTACGATCCACATGTCAATATAGTCTCTGTCCATGTGTGATGAAAGCCTCTGACAGATTTAAGATTTGTCATCATTCATCATTAATGTTGGAGGAACAAAAAAAAAAAGTTTAAAATATAGACGAGCACCGGAACATTACATCACACAAAGGTAAGTACTTTTCTACTTTTGTATGATTCTTCCCATAAATATCACTGTAGAAAGTTCATATTTAATAGCTTATTGACCACATCTTAATATAAGTTTTATCAGGCATGGGGCTAGAACTTCACTGGGGTTTTAACCTCCCAACAGCTTAGTGGCGCTTCCACCAACATTTGTTTTACAAATTATTTTGAGACGTTTATAAAAT
Organism: Corydoras sp. C115; assembly: GCA_019802505.1. Taxonomy (NCBI): domain Eukaryota; kingdom Metazoa; phylum Chordata; class Actinopteri; order Siluriformes; family Callichthyidae; genus Corydoras; species Corydoras sp. C115. Next base: position 99,644 of record JAFMOC010000042.1, on the reverse strand, counting down.
AGTCTCATTAAAACTGTAGTAATTCTGACAATGTGCATCTCTGAGGTCCCAGCTTTTAGCAGGTACCAAAATCTTGCATGTAGTTAAAAGGGTTCAAGGATAAGAGTCAGTCAACACTGGTTGACTAGGTAGGGTGACCAGATTTCCCGCTTTGTGCGACAGTCACGCAATTTCGTTACTTTTCAGGCGTCCCGCAAATTGAGACGTTGTCCCTCATTGTTATTGAAAATCAGGCTCCAGTTTTGAAGTGCATGTTTCAAAATCTGCCATTAGATGGCTGTGTTGTCTGTTATAGGAGGAGAGGCGGGTTGTTTGAATATCAACCAATCGGGAACGCGGACGCATGTTAAGGACGCGCCCACCAACACAAACTGAGTTTTGCGCACTCAGTTGAGTATCTGAATTTCTTGACGATCAATGAAGTTTGAACACAGACAACCTAGTCAGTTTTTAAGCTCTGTATTTTACTAAACTCCATAATCTGAGTCTGAATATGCAAAGGCTCAAGGAGAACTTTGTGCAAATAATGTCAAAGCACTGGAATTACACTAATCACAGGACAGCACACACAAACTGCAACAAGAAAAACAGTAATTCTTTGTAATCTCTTATTATCTACAGTATATGAGTTGCAGCCCAGCAGTGACTAGAACTCGAAAGTTTTACCCAATTGGTGAAACTAAAAACTTACGATAATTATAATCATAATTGTTGGACGTCTGTGTTAGTACCTAATATCCTAACCTAATATCATTATACAGGGGATTGTACAGGCTGCAAGAAGAATTAATGACAAGTATGGGTAAACATTAAACAAATTTAGTGAGGAATTGGAATTTAGAACTTAAGTCTAAATGGGTGAGTTTAAATTTTATTTTTAACACATGCACACATTGCTCAAGGTCAACTGAATTCTCCAAATTGCTCAATAAAGAGTGTGTTTGTGTGAGTGAGTGTGTGCCCAGTGATAGATTGGCCCCCTGTCCTGGGTGTATCTGCCCAGCGCCCCAAAACGTTCTACCCAGGATGGGCATGGGGAACCCCCCCTGCGACCCTAGTAGAGGATAAAGCAGAAGATAATGGATGGATGGATGGGTACAAAGTGCTTTAAGCATCACACTAAATCAAAAAGCATTAAATGTGAAGATGGCCCTATATTTTTTTCCCCAGAACAGCCCTATATATAGGGTTTTTACGATGTTGGCAATTACAACAATTCATCTTTGTTGTACTACAAGAGAATTATAAAGTTATAAAAGTGCCTTTTGACGGTGCATTCTGCTATAAAAACCTGATTGAAGTGAGGAAAACTTTTGATAAAACCTTGATCGCTCAGACTGACCAGGAGTCCAGCTCCAGAACCATATGAAGGATGGTCATTGAAAACCGGATGCACCTGAGATCAATTTGTACAGTTAGTGTAATTGCTGCTAATGTACACATATTTTTGCGTTTTATATTTTAACAAACATTTTTCATTTTGTCATGGGGTAATTTTTTGTAGAGTTTTAAGGGACATTTTTTTGTACGGCTGAAACAGCAAAAAGTGGACAACGCAGGTGGTAGATGCGTGTTTGATGACATGCTCTATGGAACACTATAACTATAACCATAGTGTGCACACAAGGTGGGCTGTTGTGTGTTCTCCTATATGTATTTCCTTTCAATAGCCATTTATTTATTCTGATGAAGCTTTGATTCAAGTGTGAACCATTTTAGATCTGCAATCGGAGGAAGGAAGGAAGAAAATCATTTATTCATCGCAGAGAAACTACGACCACCACTTGTTTCTTATGTAGCTATTTACAAACATGTATATTGTACATGTATGTTGTGCAGGAAATGTCATTTTAAACAAATCTTGCTTACAATTCCCATCTCTTTCCCATCTTTTTATAAAAAAATTTGGTTCTTGTTTGGAGTACTACTTTTAGAAATCACAATTTTATATACAGCACAACCCGACTCCAGCACGCACATAATGAAGAATAATGAACACGTGCTGTTTTAGTTAATAAATATAATAAAATAATAATTCATTTGAAAACCTGCTTTCTGGTCTGCAGTCAGTTATTTGTCAGGGTATTTAAATTTATTTCTCTATTGTATGACTGTAAATAACTGAAAACTAGAATTTTATCGTGAATATATAGATTTTTAATGATATTTAAACAGATACCTTTTGTCGTGAGCTCTTCATCCATGGCTTTGCTAAAGCTCTGCGGCTACAACATTTACTGGATGAAACCTGGATTTCTATTGGACTGGCAGTCCTGCAGGCACCCTCAATGGACTTATATAGTTTTCCAATTGTTAAATACGGGTCATCTGATCACTACACAATTTGTAATTGTACATTACTTGTCCTACACGTGTCCTAGCACACACGTTCATGGCGCACAGATACGAGGCTTTAGCCAAAGGAGCGTTAATATTCACACACACATGTATGCACACCCACTATCTGCACCTACGAGACACTGTAAAAGTTGCAGTTACAGGCTTGTAAATGAACCAAATAGAGACATGCATTAGCACATTTGAATATTGTCTATAAGTATGTAGAATAAATATATTCAACCAAATGTAATCTTTTACTCATATTTTTAGTGTGATATTAAGCTAATTATTCACAAAAGCATTTTTATTGTTCAATTTATTTTATAGGCCTTTAAAGAGCTCTATCTGATTTGACTAAAATATTCAGGTGACATATTCCAGCACATTTCTGTAATTCAGTGGGTTTTTATAGGGAAGGCTTCATAACCCTGTGAATTTTAATAGCATGTGACGATGAACTAATGGAACTTGGGCTCTCTAACAATGGCCTCCTTATAGGACCAACACACTTTCCAAATTAAGAAAGACATCATAAGAAATAATAGTGCATAAATCTGCTGACTCTCCTATTGGCGTATACTGTTTTTTAGTTAAAGTGCAGAAACTTGGCACATTTTCAGAGCCGTGTCAAAGCCAGTTGACCCCACACTGGCGGCTAGTTCCCTTACATACACTCTAATCAAGAATCTGGGGAGTGGAATAGAGCTGTATTTTAAATAACTGCTCACATCTAAAAAAAATACAAGCTGTTATAGCAGGACAGCAAAAGCAAAATTGGGGAACGCGCAGGTACAATCACAGTGCCAAGAGATTTTTAAAAAATGGTTTAAAAAAAAAAAGCCCGAAGCAGCTAATGAATAAAAGCTCAAAAGGAAATTCACCCTACTGTCTAATGAATACCCACTGATAAGGCTATTCAAGGACTTACAGCAAAAGAGCCTTTCTTCTCCTGCTTGGTTACCAGTTTAAGAAAGAAGCAAGATGTTTCTTACCATCCTTGCAAATCTCACATGAGAATGGATAGCGCCATCTAAAAGCACCAAATTAGGACAAATGAAAAAAAATGTAAGAAAAAAAAAAAAAAAAAAAAAAAAAAAAAAAAAAAAAAAAAAAAAAAAAAAGAGCTCCACATTTCAACAGCATGGTGGCAGAGTGGTTCACTCAGTCACTTCATGACAAAAAATTCTTGAGACGGGGCATGTTTGAGTGGGTTTCTGGTTTACTCCCATAGAACCGGTTTACCCACACTACTAAAAACCAGCGATACTAAACTCCCCCTGGGTGTGAACGTATCAATGTTTCTCCAGTGATGAACTGCAGTTAACTCTATGTGTCTGCAGAACCTTCTATTACCCTATTAAGGACGAGGAGATTATGAAATGAATAAATAAACACATTTAGCATCACTTTTTAGGACAAATATTACATCTGAGGCCTGCTTATTAACAGTATTTCTATCCATCCATCCATTATCTTCCACTTAATCCTCTGCTAGGGTTGCAGGGGGGTTCCCCATGCTCATCCAGGGGAGAACGTTTCGGGCGCTGGGCAGATATACCCAGGACAGGGTGCCAATCTATCACTGGGCACACACGCACACAAACACAAACAAACTCCATATGGGGCAATTTGGGGCATTCTGTTTACCTTGAAGCATGTTTTTTTTTGGACTGTTTTTGTGGGAGGAAACCGGAGAACCCGGAGAAAACCCATGTGGACACAGGGAGAACATGGAAACTCCATCAAGATTGGGATTCGAACCGGGACTCCCTAGCGCTGAGAGAACAGGCAAACACTAAGCCGTGCCGCCTACAGTATTACTAACTATACCTTAATAACAAAATGTCTGATGCACAAGATAAACGTAATGTTAATAAACAAAAGACACCATTGTTAAGGTCATAAGGTACAAAAAATATGATTTAGGAAGTAGGAAAGTAAAGTTATAATTTTTTTTTTTTAACATTCATTCATTCATTCATTATCTCCCGCTTTATCCTCTATTAGGGTCGCGGTGGGGTTCCCCATGCCCATCCAGGGGAGAACATCTCGGGCGCTGGGCAGATAGACCCAGGACAGGGCGCCAATCCATCGCTTTTTTTTTTTTTTTTTTTTTTTTTAACAGTTGAACAAATAATTGAAGAATTACGTAATGACAAACGATCCACGGTAAATAGTTGACTGCTATGCTCAAAAGTCAGGAGATTATCTTTAATCCTTTGAAATGACTGGTGTTTTTGGAGTTGCTTCAGCTGAAACAGTTCAGTGACGATTTAAGTAGTATTTCCAGTGATACTTAATAAGTGGGGTCAAAAGGTTCAAAAAGATTGTTTGCTTGCAAATGTTGACCACATTGTGTGATTATTTTTAATAAATAAGGTGTAAAAACATTTTCACATGAATATTTATTCATTCATTCATCCATTATCTTCCGTTTAATCCTCTACTAGGGTTATGCGGGGGGGCATTCCCATCCAGGGGAGAATGTTTTGGGTGCTGGGCAGATACACCCAGGACAGGGCGCCACGCTATGGCTGGGCACACTCACACACACACTACTATATGGGGCAATTTGGAGCATTCAATATACTTTGATCCATGTTTTTGGACTGTGTTAGGAAACCAGAGAACCCAGAGGACACCCACACCGACACGGGGAGAACATGGAAACTCCACCCAGATAGAGACTCGAACCTGAAATCTGCAGCGCTGAGAGGCGAACATGCTAACCACTAAGCCGCCTACACATTTTTTATTTGTGATCCTTACATAATAAATAAATGATGTAAATGTGATCAGTAAATACATGGCTGGTTAGTGTGTGTATTGGGGGGTAGGGGAGTGGATGCATTATTTTGAAAATCGTTATAAGAGTAGTACAAGCATCATATTTATTAACCCTAAAGTTGGTAGCTAAGTTATACTTACAGGGTGCATAGAACATGACCAATGCATGCTTCTTTTTCTTCAGAGAATCTCTGAAGTCCTCAACTCCAAGGTGACTCACACTGGATGGCTTCTCCTCCCATGACTGCTCTGGAGGAGGGGGAGCCTGTGGACTAAAAGCAGTGGCGAGACAGTCAGAAAGACAGATAGAACAGCAGAGGCAGAAGTAATATCCCTTGTAGACCGATGCACTTTCGTACAGAGATTCAGAGTGAGGCCGTTAAGCACACAATTTTGAGATTTTTAATTATTATTTTACACAGCGCCACATAAACGCGACTTCATGTCACCATGCTGTGCACTTCTATACAACCTGGCCTGCAGTCAGTTAAGATCAGGGGCATCAGTAGGTTCTTATTGGATGTTATGGCATGTTGAACACCTGGGCTGACATGTAGTCTGACTGGCCGGATTAATGCCTTGAACACTACTCCTACAATCCCATTTACAGAACCCCTTTCAGAATAGCAAGAAGGAACAATGGTACAAAATTCTTGTGTAAAAAAAGAAGACTAACATGTCGGGGAGACAGATTAAGAGAAAAGGATTTGTCCGAGAGATCGCTGAAAAAATAATAGAGGATGGACAGATATGAACAGAAAAAACAAACGGACAAAGACACATTGAGAGGAGAAGAAAGTGGAACAGTGTTATATTACAAAAAGGAATGTTATCACTGTATCGAGTCCCTGTTTGAATCAAATTTCAAAACAATGTCCCTTTAGGTATTTATCTCAGATTACATTTACAAGACAAGAGTCGATTTTAGAACACAGCGATTCCAAAACCCAAACGCTTGACTTCATCTCATAAGTACGCTGGGCAAATACATCAAGGACAAGGGATGGATATAGGAGCAATTTAGATGGGACAATTAGAAGCAGTCAATTCACCTTGAATCCATGTTTGGACTGTTGGAGGAAACCAGAGAGCCTGGAGACACACTCGGATTGCCAGATCGGAAATCGAACCTTGATCCCCAGTGCTGAGAGGTGGACGTGCTAACCACTACGCCACCATGCCACCCCCTCCAACTGAACATCCATCCATCTATCCGTTATCTTCTGCTTTATCCTGTACTAGGGGTCCCCATGCCCATCCAGGGGAGAACGTTTCAGACGCTGGGCAAATACACCAAGGACAGGGCGCCAATCTATCGCTGGGCACACGCTCACACAGACATACACACAAACACACTATATGGGGCAATTATGGAGAATCCAATTGACCTTGATCCTTGTTTTTGGACTGTGGGAGGAAACCGGAGAACCCGGAGGAAACCCACGCGGACACAGGGAGAACCGCTCTCCAACTAAACCATTGTATTAATATAAAGAACATTGCCAGACACATGCGTTAACAAGAATGGAATTAATGGATGGACAACCTAAAAAAAATGCCCGGAACTCTAGCCACCATTGGCACAAAACATCTAGTAGACAGTTTTGAGGATGGAAACAACTTGTTGATGGTGAAGGGAAATAAAATGGCCTGTCTGACTGGAGCTGAAGAAAGGTTTCCAGCGACTTAAATAAACACAAGGGCACAGTGATGCAGCATTTATCTCTTGCGCTTTGATTCCTGATTGAGGCAAACAAAGGTCTTTCCTGTGTGGAGTCTTCATGTCCTCCCTGTGCCTACAAAGTACACCAGTTTCCTCCAACATCATTAATGAATTATTTTAAGGCACATACTATGATTGTATCATTTGTAAACTATGGGTAAGAAAATACTTAATACTCTATAAATCAGGAGCATTATAAATTGGCCTATAGAGCATCTGAGAGTTGAATGTGACTGAATTGATAACGTACACATCAACTCAACAAAAGCAACAGGAAAAACTATTCAGTATTAGAATAAAGTTCCCATTAAAATGCTTGTACATAGCGCATACATAAGAGATGCAACAACAGGGGATGACAATAGTATAAAACGTACCATGAGAAATAAACATCCTCTACTACAGATCACACATTTAAATATGACAATCTAAATAAGTCAACTCTGTATACACAGCTAATACTAACTCTACAACCATGAAAATCTTTACTTGTCTTGGCCCTAAATCAACACAATAACATAGCTATCAACATTATGGAAGGAGAAAAAAAAGAGCAACAAACTATAAATTAGGGCTGTATTCAACTAAAGATTTTCATAGTCGAATCTGATTCGTCAGATTTTCCCTATAGTCGACTGATAGTCGAATCAGTTAAAATTTCACCACAAGATGGCGCTAAGGGCGTAGTTTTTTTTTTTATATATTTTTTTATATTTTACTTGTTTTTCTAACAAAAGAAAACCTTTTTTTTTGTTTTTGTTTTTTCTTTTTTTTCTAGAAATTGACAAAAGGCTATATATATAACGAAAACAAAGACATTTCATGTAAAAACTAATGCTTAGCAGCAGCCATGGGCACCCCCATGTGGTCAAAATGGTACATTCGACTATGAGGTTCATAGTCAACTACGGTTCTCCGAATCGACTCGTCGAATCAGCGAATATTGCAGCTCACTCCTACTATAAATATTTGCACAAGTTTGATCTTTAACTAACTTGCAGTGAAATGACATTGTAGAAATTGCCCCACGCTACATCAGACCAACAGCAGTGGTACACTTGGCCGAGAACAAGAGCAATCCTTTCTGCTCAGAGGTCAGAAAAGTCTGAGAATTGACTGATTGAAGGCAAGCACCATTGAGCACACCTCCCAGTGTGAGTGGCTCGGCTGCTACTGCACTGGACCATGTGACGTGCAGCCTCTCCACTGAGAATTAATGACTCCATGGATTGACCTGAATTGGTCAGAGTTTCACTTTGGATTATCAAAGCCCTTGTCACCACACAGTCAAAAACTTATGTTCCTGAAACACAGAGACAGAGCACAGTGATTCCAAACTAAACTATCATCTACAGTGCATAAGTACGGGATGTTATTAACGCCCACCCTCGCTGACTCTCGTTAAGTGCTGTGAAGCCATGCTGCCATATAGCATTTGGGAAGGCAAAAAGCATAGACACAGATTAATCATGTGATTTTAATAGAAGACAGCAGAACCATCTCCCAAAATGACATATGGGAACGGCAAACTTCACGTCACATTATTAACTACCTATAAGTTCTGACATTGGCTTAGTGGTTAGCACGTTCGAATCCCAATCTGGGTGGAGGTACCATGTTCTCCCCGTGTCCATGTGGGGTTCCTCCATGTTCTCTGATTTCCTCCCACAGTCCAAAAACATGGATCAACGTCAATTGAATTCTCTAAATAGTGTGTCGGTATGAGAGAGTATGCCTAGCGATAGATTGGAGCACTGTCCTGGGTGTATTTGCCTAGTGCCCCGAAACGTTCTCCACTGGATGGACATGGGGAACCACCCCCGCAAACCTAGTAGAGGATGAAGTGGAAGGTAATGGATGGAGGGAAGTTCTGACAATTAATTTAAGGTAACAAATTTTCTGTGGGTTTTATGCCAATTTCTAACAACTTTAAATCTTTAACTAAAAGCTTGTAATGCAAATTTTACCAAAATTTGTACATTTATAGCTTGGGACTCAATGTCTCATGGTTTTCCAGATATTAGACTTACTGTTTGTACTGTATTACGTGACAATCATTCCACTTGGCACTGTCTCCATTTTTCAGTGGTTCTGGTTTCTTATAAACAAGTAAACTTCCCTTATAAAATATTTGAAGCACCTCACCAGCCAGCACTATGATAAAAAGGACTAAACATATACTTCTAACCAATAAAGCCCATATGGGATTCTCAATATCAGATGAATTTCATCCTTTTAAGTAGTTTTTTAGTAAATTTTCTGCCTTCAGGCAAAGCCAACCATTCAACTGAGATGTCAATTGCTGCATTTACATAAAATATACGATGACAGCTTTCCAGCCTTTATTCATGAAATGACCCAGATATTCACCAAATATGGTAGTTTCTAAAGTAAAGATGACAAGCAGAGGGGTTCATATGTCATGTATTACCTGAGAATCGGCCCAAGCACAAATAATAATAATAATGTTAAAAACTTATTAAATCACAAATAAAATGTATTATTATGTCTACACAACACACCTGCTACTTTATAAGCTATACCTTCTTGTTTCCACGCTAACTTTCCATTTTGTCAATTAGGGTTGCAACAATGAATCGATAAAATCGATAAAAATCGATTATGGAAAGTGTCGACAACAAATTTCATTATCGATTCGTTGCGTCGCACGATTTATGTGTTACACGCAATGTCAGACCCTCTTACGTCACCTGCAGTGCTGGGGGAAAAAAAAAAAAAAAAAAAAAAAAAGGTTGAACGGTACGAGGCGGAGTGGAGGTGGAATCTGCGAATCAAGTCTAACAAAGTTTAATAAAGTCTACAAATGGAACATGGACGACAAAGAAAAAAAAACAACTTAGGCCTAAATCATCAAAAGTGTGGTAGCACTTCACGCTTCACACAACTAAAGAACATGTAACATGCAAACTTATTTAAACTCAAAATGATTTGACCTGCACGGAGCACCACGATGATGATTCACCACCTGAAACTAAACATGTTGGAGTCACCGATGAGGATGAAGGAGCTGAACAGCAGAGTAAATCACTACAATATCCCGAGTTTCTTTAGTATTGAAGTGAATCAACGTAACGGTGCTCTCATACTATGAGAACCGGCAGAGGACGATTCATGCTGTTTTTGGTTCTTAACTGGATAATGACAGTGATGGAGAACGTGTGTTACTTTTTATTTTCGATTAATTAGTTTAAGCAGTGTTTAAATTTGCTTTATAAATACATACACTTTGTACACAATAGTTCCATAGATTGAAGACACTGCACTCTATGGGAGTGAGGGAGGATGAATTGCATTTAGACGGGGATTAGATAACATATTAGAGCTACTCAAATTTGTGTAATTTAGTATTTATTTATTTTTTATTTTTACACATAATGCTGCATATTTTGTCAGTGTGTGTGTGGAATTTGTGTTTAATTGCTCTTTGGGCTACTTAGATGCCTTAGACTCACACTGTAAATAAAACCAGACATTTATTGACCTGCTTATTAAAGACATTTATTGCAATTTTTTTTATTCGATTCATCGATTAATCGAAAAAATAATCGACCGATTAAACGATTATCAAACTAATCGTTAGTTGCAGTCCTATTGTCAACTTAACCATTGTACTTAACCATTTAGTATATTTCTATGATGAAAAGGAGTTGTACATCTGTTTTGTTGCACTTTGTTAGTTTATGCATCAGAATCACCACAGAGTAGTTATTATTCAGGTGGTGGATGATGCTGCCACAACACTGACATGGTGGTGTGTTGCTCTGGTGTTAGTGGATTGGACTTCTCTGGAACACTCTAGCAGTACACATCATTGACAATGCAGTGACAAAACAAAAAGGTCCAGCCACTTTAATCCTGTAAGAAGCCGCCTTTTAAGCATTGATGAAACAACACAACTGTAAACAGCAAATAACCTTCCGTCTCTGATTTTACATCTACAATTAGCTTTGGAGTAAAAAAAAAACATGTGTAATAATGTGTACAGTGAAAAATAACACTACTGCTGTTTACAGTTGTAGGTTTCTTTAGAATGCATTTATACAGAATCCAATTGGTTTGAATCCAAGAGGTGTCGCTAATAAAATGGCCGGTGAGGATATAACACACATTCAGGGAAATACAAGCAATTTTTTAAAAAGACACTTACTTTGCATAACTGCTTAAAAAGTATACATGCAAACACAAAATCAAACGCAACAACACTGTGAATTATGTCTTCCTCCATTTCTTGCTAAAACAGTGAGGTAAAAGCAGAATGTGTGACTTACTTGTGCAGCCACTCTATGATCTTGTCTTTGGTTCGAAGCTGGGGCAGTGTGTACTTATCCTCGCCCTTCTCAAAGTACTTCACAGTGGGAAAGCCTGAGATCTTGAAGCGTTCAGCCACAGATTTATGGATGGTAGCATCCAAAGCTGCTAAAACTCCTGGACTCTAAAATGAAGACAAACGGACAGAAATCACCCAAAGGTTTGTACTGAAGTATTTAATGTACTGTACATTATATGTGGAATGAGATAGTGTTCTCCAAGAACAAGGTGCTACACAAAACAGCCACTACACACCCAACAAGTGCACGTGTGCAAACACACAATAAATACAGGACAATATACAGTACAATAAACATCTAAGTAATGGGAGGAAACAATGCAACAGATAGTATGCAGTAAACATTAAGTAAGTATGTAAACAGTAAAACATTAAGTATTCTTATATTTAATATTCCATATTATTTATATATATATATATATATATATATATATATATATATATATATATATATATATATATGTATGTATATATACACACACACACACACACACACACACACACACACACACACACATATATATATATATATATATATATATATATATATATATATATATATATATATATATATATATATATATATATATATACACTCACCGGCCACTTTATTAGGTACACCATTCTAGTAACGGGTTGGACCCCCTTTTGCCTTCCGAACTGCCTCAATTCTTCGTGGCATAGATTCAACAAGGTGCTGGAAGCATTCCTCAGAGAGTTTGGTCCATATTGACATGATGGCATCACACAGGTGCCGCAGATTTGTTGGCTGCACATCCATGATGCGAATCCCCCGTTCCATCACATCCCAAAGATGCTCTATTGGATTGAGATCTGGTGACTGTGGAGGCCATTTGCGTACAGTGAACTCATTGTCATGTTCAAGAAACCAGTCTGAGATGATTCCAGCTTTATGATATGACGCATTATCCTGCTGAAAGTAGCCATCAGATGTTGGGTACATTGTGGTCATAAAGGGATGGACATGGTCAGCAACAATACTCAGGTAGGCTGTGGCGTTGCAACGATGCTCAATTGGTACCAAGGGGCCCGAAGAGTGCCAAGAAAATATTCCCCACACCATGACATCACCACCACCAGCCTGAACCGTTGATACAAGGCAGGATGGATCCATGCTTTCATGTTGTTGACGCCAAATTCTGACCCTACCATCCGAATGTCGCAGCAGAAATCGAGACTCATCAGACCAGGCAACGTTTTTCCAATCTTCTATTGTCCAATTTCGATAAGCTTGTGCAAATTGTAGCCTCAGTTTCCTGTTCTTAGCTGAAAGGAGTGGCACCCGGTGTGGTCTTCTGCTGCTGTAGCCCATCTGCCTCAAAGTTCGACGTACTGTGCGTTCAGAGATGCTCTTCTGCCTACCTTGGTTGTAACGGGTGGCTATTTGAGTCACTGTTGCCTTTCTATCAGCTCGAACCAGTCTGGCCATTCTCCTCTGACCTCTGGCATCAACAAGGCATTTCCGCCCACAGAACTGCCGCTTACTGGATGTTTTTTCTTTTTCGGACCATTCTCTGTAAACCCTAGAGATGGTTGTGCGTGAAAATCCCAGTAGATCAGCAGTTTCTGAAATACTCAGACCAGCCCTTCTGGCACCAACAACCATGCCACGTTCAAAGGCACTCAAATCACCTTTCTTCCCCATACTGATGCTCGGTTTGAACTGCAGGAGATTGTCTTGACCATGTCTACATGCCTAAATGCACTGAGTTGCCGCCATGTGATTGGCTGATTAGAAATTAAGTATTAACGAGCAGTTGGACAGGTGTACCTAATAAAGTGGCCGGTGAGTGTGTGTGTATATATATATATATATATATATATATATATATATATATATATATATATATATCTGAAGAAAACCCAACCTAGAAGGAAGGCTACTGGGAGTAATTAAATCAGCGCATCATATATCATCCACTTTCACGAACCTGCACAATCGACATTTTAATAATTGTAATCTAGGGTTAAAAGTGTCTCATGCACACAGAAGGGAAAATAATTGCCTGAGCGATGCTTAATAGTTGCAAATAAAGATAAAAAGCAGCTGATGTGAAAAGGCCCTCAGCGTCAGATATCTGCTTTGTGGAAACTTATTTATTAAGAGTGCCATTAGCAAACAGTCAGTATGAATGTTAACTAAGGCGGCATTTTGAGTAATGAGTAATGCTGTCATCTCATATTAAGGATTCTGAGTCTGTTCAATTTAGAGTTACAATGTTATTCCAGGGTCTGTGAGGGTTCCTTTCAGAAATTTACGGTTTTCTCCTAAAGTACAGTTAGATACATCAGAGATACTACACTGTATGAATGTGTGTGTTTGCCCTGCGATGCAATGTCAACGTTTCACTTAATGAGTGCTGGGTTAGGTGTTAGATCCTCACCTGAATTAGACCCTAATTTTAAGTTCCTAATATAACGAAAGAACCATAATAAATAATATTTCTGTACAAATTTGATACAAAAAATTGTTTTCAAAATAAATGATAGTTACCATCTTACAATAAGAAGACAATTAATTACAATTAAGTACAATCTATTAAGTGCTCAAATTGCTGGCCTTATATAAATATATATAATGAAGAATTCTGCACAACTGTATACCTACTTTTGCACCCCCTTAGGAACTATAACATTTTATATAATACAATTTTCCTGAATAACACCCCAGGTAAACATAATGCACAGGTTTGTAATTGTAATATGTAAATTATTGGTTATACAGTGTTTAGAGTTGAGTACTGGACATTAAAACTAATGTAAACAACATTCATTTCAGTAACAACTACAATAAGAGATTATTGCATTATCAATAATGAGATTATTTCCTTTGAAGTTTCATTTAGATAATTTAACTTAACGATGCAACTGAAATGCTTTTATTTTTCGAAACACATGATTAATTAAATGTCTGATAACTGAGGTATGGTACCATTTTAATGAGCCCAAGTTACATTTTCCCGTATTATATGTCGAGTAACTAATGGCAATGACAGAAAGAAAAACTCTCTTCGAGGTCTCTTTGACCTCACTTGGGGTGGGTGGGTGGATGAATGGATGGAATACTTTATTTATCCCGAAGGAAACTTAGCAGCCAAAATAGCAGTATCAGTTCAATAAACAGTATTATAATAAAGGGAATGCATGTAAAGAAAAAATATTTACATTTACAGATAGATAGATCATAATTATAACAATTATTAAAAATATATATTATAATTATGAAATATAAATATAAATATTAATATCACTCTACATACAGTAATAACTATATTCTTTACTCTAAATACAACAACTGATTTGGATTCTTGACAAATTATTACTATTAGTACAATTATTATTATTTGAGGTTAAGACAAACAAAACTGCCTAATGACTAACCAACATGTGAACATGATTTACTATATGCAAATGCAAGCAGGTTTACTCCAAAAAAATAAATGATTGTTCATTGACCTCCAGACACTGACAGCGTTAAGACTCTGTGTCATATTATCTGAAGAAAAGTAACCAATGAGTCTGTGTTGCTAATCAAACATTGTTTTTGGCAATGCATTTTAGCACAATTTCTCTGCCTTTCATAAACTACAATTACCAAAAATAACGAACTGTGTGACCTGTGCAAAAGACTTGCCATTGGACCGCAGTGTTTGTGTAATACTCCCTCGGGCAAGTTTACAGCTTACAAATATATTTTATATTGGTTGAATGATAAAGGGTGGCTTAGTGGTTAGCACGTTCACCTCTCAGCACTAGGGATTCCCGGATTGAATCTCAATCTGGGTCGAGTTTCCATGTTCTCCCCGTGTCCGCGTGGGATTCGCCCGGGTTCTCCGGTTTCCTCCAACAGTCCAAAAACATGGATCGAGGTCAATTGAATTCTCTAAATTGCCCCATATAGAGTGTGTTTGTGTGTCTGTGTGAGCGAGTGTGCCCAGCGATAGATTGGCGCTCTGTCCTGGGTGTACCTGCCCAGCACCTGAAACGTTCTCCCCTGGATAGGCATGGGGAACGCCTAGCGACCCTAGTAGAGGATAAATGGATGGATGGATGAATGAATGACATAGGCTTTGCATTGGGAGTACCTGGTGTCTTCAGGCAGTCAATGGTGTTTTATGGCTTGTTGTTTGTCGTTGTCTTTTCTGAAAGCCCAATCACATTTCATGTTCTTTCACAGATAGTTTGACTTTTTTTTTTTTAATGCAGGATTTGCTAAAATTTTGTAAAAAGTCAGGGTATTCTTGGCATGGAATTCTTTTCTTTAAATAGTTGTTTTTCTGACTAAAATTGTCTTTGCTGATTGTGTTCTGCAAGCAACAATACACAGTGAAGATTGTTTACCACTATTACCTGACTCAGCTGGACCTTTCTGCAGGACCTTGCCAGTCATACGGGAGAATTGATTTAGCTTCATTATTAGCACACAAGCCATTCATTCCAAATGCTTTTTTACTAAGACTTCCAAAACTCATCTTGACTTCCACAGTTCCCTCGAACATGTATTTGTCAATAACATTCTGCACTGAAAAACTGCAAACTAAACTGGCTTGGCTACCTTTTTAGAAATTTGAAGCTTTGTTGGAAGAAACTATTTATAACATTTGCAAATGTTTAGACAGTTGCATATAGAATGTTATGATTGCTCAAGGTTTGTAGGGTTCTATCTAATAGCTATTTTTTAGTAATAACTAACATGGTAAAACAATCAAGACCTAGAACTATGTCACAATTTCAGAACCTTTTGGGTTGTAATATTCGCATTCACCAAGTGACTGCATTCTGAGTTTAATTAACTAAAGTTTTCAATACCTCTTAAAGAACAAAAACAACATTTAACCAAGTCATTTACCCTTAATTACCAAACCTTTGAGAAACAACTGTTTTAAACACATTTTCATCTATCCATCCATCATCTTCCACTTTGTCCTCTACTAGGGTTGCGGTGTGCTCCGTATGCCCATCCAGGGGAGAACGTTTCGGACGATGGGCAGATACAACGAGGGCAGGGTGCCAATCTATCACTGGGCACACACTCACTCTCACAGATACACTCTATATGGTGTAATTTAGAGAATTCAATTGATCTTGATCGATGTTTTTGGACTGTGGGAGGAAACCGGTGAACCGGGAGGAAACCCACATGGACACGGGGAGAACATGGAAACTCCACCCAGATTGGGATTCGAACCGGGAATCCCTAGCGCTGAGAGGTAAACGTGCTAACCACTAAGCCACATTTTAAAGCTGAAAAAAATAACAGAATAACAGGAATCAGTATGCACCTCACATCTTCCAAGATGCTCTTACTACTCAACCAAGTATGGACATGGGTGAGGACAAAGAGGAAAAATAAGTGAGCTCAGCGCTCACCAGGGACAAGGGTGTACATGTCTACTGCATTAGATAATAAAGTTCTCCAGTTCTGGGAAGGAAACCATTCAGAAGAGTTGTAAGGTAAAAACTACATGGACATCTGGTGACGGGACTGGCTGGGAACTGCTCTATGTGGAGTGTGTTAGCTCATTGCACACACCCTACTAATTACAACCACATCCCTCTGCCATTTCCTCACAATACAAAACACAAGCAAACGAAAATGTTTCTAAATCATATCACTGCAGTCATGTGTCACAACATTGTGGTTCAAAACACATTACGTACTCTATGAGTAAAGAATTGGATTCTGAACAGTGACAGCACTACAAAGCTGTTATGAAATAGCATTTGAAAGTGGCAAATAAAAAATGGAGGTTGATTAAACAAAAACCTTTACATATTAGTTGAAGTCTTATGTAAAGTTGGTCTCCTTTGCACAAACGACATTTTATGACAAATATGAATATACTATATAGGACACATTCAAAAATGACAGACAACACCTACCGCTAGCATATTTTGGGCTGAATTTAAGTAGCTGAAATTTAAAGTAATATTACTTTTGAATGGACCACATGTTGTGTTTTTGGTCCTCTTTAGGGGCGGCACGGTGGCTTAGTGGTTAGCACGTTCTCCTCTCAGCAATAGGGATTCCCGGTTCGAATCCCAATCTGGCTGGTGTATAGTGTGCATCTGTGTGAGTAAGTGTGGCGAGCGATTGATTGGCGCCCTGTCCTGGGAGTATCTGCCCAGCGCCCGAAACATTCTACCCTAGATGGGCATGGGGAACCCCCCCCCCGCGACCTTGGTAGAGGTTAAAGCGGAATATAATGGATGGATGGATTGGTCCTCCTTAAATTAACTGCCTGAGAAAACAAAACAAAGCCACAACATTCTGTACAGTTGCATACAATTTCCAGCCAAGAGCTTGTATTTGTGCAGTGGTCCAAATCACCCAGCATCATGTCTTCTCCAGGGCATTCCAAAGATTCTTAATGGGGTCTGAACTCTTTGGTGGTCAATCAATGTGTGAAAATGAGGTCTTATACTCCCTGAACCTCTCTTTCATAATTTGAACCTTCTGAAACAGATTTTTTCCACATGGTTGTATAACAAATGAGAAGCAGCTAATTGAATCAGATACCTTGTTGCAGTTGACACATATTAACTCATGCAGTATTTATCCAACATGAGGCTCATAACCATCTATGCATCTATTTATACCTGCTTAGTTCAATCCAGATGATGACCAAGGTTCTTGGACAGGAAGTCAATGTTAAAGTAGTAAATATAAGAAAATTATGCATCAGTCATTCCATGTAGTGCATATAAGTTTATTTTATATTAGAACTCACAATAAGGTAATAAAGTGATTTATTTTGCCTACTGTGCGTACACACAGAGGAATTGTCCTCCATATTAAACCCATCCATGCAGTGAAACACGCACATATATACACACTGGTGAAGTGAGCAGCCTTAAATATGGTGCCCAGGAGCAATTAGGGTCAGTTTCCTTGCCCAAGGGCACTTCAGTCAAGGTACTTGGTGGGACACAAGGCTGGTTCCTTAAACACAAGCCCATGACTGCCAACAATGTTAGTGGACATAGCAGTTTTAAACTGATAAGAGCTGATAATAAAATGGACTTTGACCAACGGCGTCCAGATTTTTGCATAACACTCTGCTGCACACTTTAAATCACTGTATTAATTGCAGTGCTGGTGGTGAACATACTGTTAGGAACAGAATGACATCTCTACCTACCTCCTGCGTGCAGCACATTACCACCTGGCATTTGGGAGGGCAAGACGACCTGTCTAGATCTTAAAAACACTTATTGCAATCAGGAGCTGTAAGGTGGACTCACATCTGCAGCTTTGTTGAGAACATCGGCTGCTTCATCATACTCTGGCTTCATTTTCTTACAATGGCCGCACCCTGGAAGGAACACATAATTCAGTCACGAGCAGTTCTGCTACACAAGCCAATGGGTATAAAGGATGAGAGAACACTGTGATCATATCCTAACAAAACATGGTTCACAACATGAGCTGGAAAAACCTAGAACGCATAGAAACACCTGCAATAAACAATACGTGAACACAAACAAACACATTCTATAATAATGTGTTGAGTAATTAAGTAATACTAAGAAAAATAGGAGCACTAAATATAATGAGTTTGTTATAGGTATCTAAATTGTGTTGATATGGGTTTGACTTTTGTGTTTTACTTTTCCATTCCTAATTAATATTACCATGTTAACAAGTCCACCATTATATAGAATCTCTGATTTGTGACAAACATTTCCTATGGGACAAAGAACGCCACCACCCCATTTGGTACCGTGGTTTATGCAAACACACTAAGCAGATCACCACCCAATAAACTAATTAAGAAGTAACTAAGGGAAACTATGTGCTGAGGTAAGACTGTACTGTACTCTTTTATAAATTGTAATGCAATACCAAAATTATATGTAATGATGTTTAACAACAGCTAATATAAAAATATAAATATAACTAATATAAACGCTAATGTGGCTTAAAGTAGATTTTAAAAGTAGGCTGGTTCCAAGCCCATGACTGCCACTAATTAAACTACGGCACAGTGGCTTAGAAGTTAACACATTCGCTTCTCAGCTCTGGAGATTTTAGGTTTGAATCCCAATCTGGATGGAGTTTCCATGTTCTCCCCGTGTCTGTGTGGGTTTTCTCCGGGTTTCCTCCCACAGTCCAAAAACATGGATCAGGGTCAACTGAATTCTCCAAATTGGCCCATATAGAGTGTGTCTGTGTGAGTGAGTGTGTGCCCAGCGATGGATTAGCGCCCTGTCCTGGGTGTATCTGGCTGGATGGACATGACGATCCACAGATCCCCCCCGACACTAGTACAGGATAAAGTGGAAGATAATGGATGGATGGAAATTGCCCCATATAGAGTGTGTGTGTGTGTGTGTGTGTGTGCGCCCAGCGATAGATTGGCGCCCTGCCCCGGGTTTATCTGCCTCATAGTCAAAAATTATGAATTTAAAGTAAATTGAATGCAAAAAATTGCCTCTTATAAGTGTGTTTGTGTGTGTCTGTGTGAGTGAGTGTGTTCCCAGTGATAGATTGGCACCCTGTTCTGTGCCCAGCATCCGAAACGTTCTCCCTTGGATGGGCACGGGCATGAGTGTGTGCGCTCTCCCCTTGTCTACATGGGTTTCCTCCGGGTTCCTCCCACAGTCCAAAAATTTAGACATGGATTTAAGGTAAATTGAATGTGGTGAGAGTGTCCGGAATCGAAGGTGAGGGTTGTCAGGAATGGCAGCCGGCATAAAACACTGGCGAAGTCTTAAATGTGAGTAAAAACACAGAAAGAAGAAGATGATGTGTTGTAGCATGGGAGGGCTTTTATGCGTTTACACTCTGGCAGGATGTGTTTATAGTTTACATAAGGTATGTGCATTTATGTGATGATGAATTTAATTTAATTTTGGTTGTTTTTTATAATAACCCTCACCCTGTTCCCGATGTTTGCTTATTTGCATTACTATGACTGGACTTGCATCATAATTCTGCTTCATTGCTGAGGAGGGGGTCTGGAGGATGGAAGACTGGTTTCAAAGGGCCAAGGTTTAAAGGTCACGATTTGTACTGCTTTTAAATTGTACTGCTTGGTATGCTTAATGGCTTGTTTTGGCTCTGCTGCCTTTTTGAATATAAAAGTAGTTTTTGGATATATTATTTATGATCAAAGTATTCCACTGTGTAATGCGGCTCATGGACAGCTGTACAAATCGACCAAACCAGATGATGGACACCATTTTAATTAGCAGGGAAAATGAGAAGTACAATGCAGCAACCTGCAAGAATATTTATGTCCATATGTGGTTTGAGTATTTAAAAAATTGCTGATATACAACACAACCATCTAGGGTTTATAGAGAATTTTCAGAAAAAAAGAGAAATATCCAGTGAGGGGCAGTTGTGTGGACGAAAACGTCAGAGGAGAAAGGGCAGATTGTTCGAGATGATAGAAAGGCAACAGTAGCACAAATAACCACTCATTACAACCAAGAAATGCATCTCTCTGAACAAACAATACATCACACCTTGAAGACGATGGGCTATAGCATCGGAGGACCACACCGGGCACCACTCCTGTCAGCTAAGAACAGGAAACGGAGACTACAATTCACACAGGCTCATCAAAATTGGACAGCAGAAGATTACAAAAACATTGCCTGGTAATGAGTCAATTTTAGCTGCCACATTCAGATGGTAGGGTCAGAAATTGGCATAAACATCATGAAAGCATTGATACTATCCTGCGCAGTATCAACAGATCAGGTTTGTGGTGGTGGTCTAATGATGTGGGGGATATTTGCTTGGCACACTTTTGGCCCCTCCATACCAATTAAGCATCGTTTCAATGCCACAGCCTTCCTGAGTATTGTTGCTGATCATGTCCATCCCTTTATGACCACAGTGTACCCATTTTCCAATCCGGCTACTTCCAACAGGATAAAGCACCACTTCACAAAGCTAGTATTAGCTCAATCTGTTTTTTAACATGACAATGAGTTCAATGTACTCCAACGGACTCCCCAGTCATAAGATCTCAATCCAATAGAGGATCTTTGGTTGAAAGACAGTCGCATCATAGATGTGCAGCCAACAAATCTCACCTTGGTCTGTCAAAATGGACCAAAATCTCAGAGGAATGTTGTCAAAACCTTTATGAAATTGTGCCACGAAGAATTAAGACAGTTCTGTTCCACAACCACCAAGAGGGATTCCACAATCACCAAGAGGGACTCCACAACCACCAAGAGGGACGCGACAACCACCAAGAGGGACGCGACAACCACCAAGAGGGACTCCACAACCACCAAGAGGGACTCCACAACAAGCAAGAGGGACTCCACAACAAGCAAGAGGGACTCCACAACCACCAAGAGGGACTCCACAACCACCAAGAGGGACTCCACAACAAGCAAGAGGGACTCCACAACAAGC
The DNA here is from genome assembly GCA_019802505.1 of Corydoras sp. C115. NCBI lineage: Eukaryota > Metazoa > Chordata > Actinopteri > Siluriformes > Callichthyidae > Corydoras > Corydoras sp. C115. The sequence continues at coordinate 78,044 of JAFMOC010000042.1, read as the reverse complement.
AAGAGGGACTCCACAACAAGCAAGAGGGACTCCACAACAAGCAAGAGGGACTCCACAACAAGCAAGAGGGACTCCACAACAAGCAAGAGGGACTCCACAACCACCAAGAGGGACTCCACAACCACCAAGAGGGACTCCACAACCACCAAGAGGGACTCCACAACCACCAAGAGGGACTCCACAACCACCAAGAGGGACTCCACAACCACCAAGAGGGACGCGACAACCACCAAGAGGGACGCGACAACCACCAAGAGGGACGCGACAACCACCAAGAGGGACGCGACAACCACCAAGAGGGACGCGACAACCACCAAGAGGGACTCCACAACCACCAAGAGGGACTCGTGTGTGTGTGTGTGTGTGTGTGTGTGTGTGTGAGTGTAATATACCTTTGTCTTAATAACTCGCTTAGCTGCAGAAGGTAGGCTTGACTGTAGTCTTTTATTAGTGATCTGGAATTTGAATTTCTTAAGTTTGTTTGCTGGGTGGGCTGCCCATATCAAAGTTCTTTAATCATTTCTAGTTGGTGTTGAGACATGAGAGTTGAATTTGAAATGGCTTAAATATGGATTTCATATTTTGCCTAGATTAAAAATTGTTTAGCAAACAGATATTGGTCGTGCTGATGTGGTAAAATCTGAGCCTCTTGTTTAAACCCTTCTGATTGCAGCCTCATGCTTTACCCACTGTAGGAAATGTGCTCAAAAACTTGGACTTCCTTGGAATCGCTACAGTAATTAGGAACTGTTACAGTTCAGATCAATGGGTTTAATTCAAAAAGACTGTTATTCAAACAAGCTCCAGCAATTTAGCAAGAATTCCAGCTCTGCGCCAGAGCACGGGGACAGTTTAACTCGGATGGAACCCTGGCCACAGATGTCCACAGTGTAATACAGAATGAATGCTTGAGTGCTTTGCTCTTTCACAACCTGGAGCCAATCGGTCATTGCTTGACTGAACACAACTCTAAGGACACAAGCATCGGGGCGTTTTTCAGGACTGGGGCCTAAATGGTGGAACAAGCTCTCTGATCATCTTCAAAAGAAAACTGAATGCCTGGATTTCGCACACTCACACACACACAAAACATCAACGCACTTTTATAAAAACGCAAAACGGTTTTTACTTCTTGTGTTCACAGCGCATGTTCTTTAAATAGCTGCCAACACCAGCTCTTCACAGGGTTTCAGCTGACTGATATTTTTGGATTATACGTCATTTGTACAGTGGAACCTTGGAACTCAAAGACATCTGGTTCTGGGAGTGGAGTTTAGAACACTGAGTTTCAAATTTAATTTTTTTTTTGTCCATAAGGGTGCATCGGAAACCTACAAATTCATGCCACGGTCCAATAAAACAGCTTACATTATGGGCTAATGCAAAATAATAGGAGGATCAATACAATATAAAGAACACAAATTGTTGCGCCTTTAAACATGTGCTCTTTAAAACCAGGAACATCAAAAGCAGCGGGGAGAGAGACCAACCACCAGCTAGTGGGATGGTGGACACGGCACGAGAGTGAAAGAATAATACAATAATAAAATAATGTAGTGTCTGCAATAAAGCCTGTTCATTGGGGTGTGATCCTGTCTACGGTCCTCATTCCCCACCGTTACTATGTATATAACAAAATATTTTTACTTTGATTTTCACAAAAGAATTTAAATATATGTGTTATAATGAATAGGCGGAATAGATGGCTTAGTGGTTAGCACGTTTGCCTCTCGGCGCTAGTGATTCCCGGTTGGAATCCCAATCTGGGTGGAGTTTCGATGTTCTCCGCGTGTTTACATGGGTTTCTTCTGTGTTCTCCGGTTTCACTCCCACAGTCCAAAAACATGGATCAAGGTCAATTGAATTCTCCAAATTACCCCAAATAGTGTGTCTGTGTGAGTGTGTGCCCAGCGATAGATTGGCCCAGCGCCCAAAACATTCTCCCCTGGATGGACATGGGGAACCCATTTGCGACCCTAGAAGAGGATAAAGCGGAAGATAATGGATGAATGGTGTTATAATGAATATTTGGGGTTAATATTCAGCAATTCAGTATTTTTTTCGATAGTAAATGTTATTACGCATGTACATTGGATAAATAAAAATAGGAATCATTGATTTCTGGCATTTTTGGGGGGTTAGATTGTGGCATACTAATTTTAGACAATTTCTTAGAACGTCTCATCCACTCAAGTTCAAAACATTTCAAGTCACGATGTGTTGAGTCATAAGGCATCACTGTGCTAGACCAAGTAAATCTCTACAAGGATGAATGCACTTCTGTAGGTCAGGCTAAAAGCTGTAAAGGTTAATGGGACTTTTGTTCAAGAAACTATATTTAATAAACTGTCTAATGCAGATTTTCAGACTGAAACGATTTGTGTAATATTAGAACTTTTTTTTGCTTTTAAGCTCATTACATATCCCAGCGTCGGGCCATATGGCCAGGGAAATTAATTCCCTGTAGATAAAGGTGTAGATCTCAGGCTTGGCGGTGTTGGGATGAATGTGTGCTGGCGTTTCACCTCTTCACTCAGCTCATCATTAATAGAGGGTGTTGTACTGAAATGATGCTGTTCTAGGGAGCCCTCTTAACCAGGTACCCTGCAGTATCTGCCCCTTTTAGTTCTGCTGTTCTAGTCAGTGATGCCGAAGTCACATGATGCACTGTGTCAAACTCTGTTTATTACTTAAATGCTGTGTTTTATCAGCTCTAACTGCTTTTCTTGTCTGTTTCTTTTGAGGTGTTGCTAATTTCCTGGAGGTGTCGTCAGCTCTTCATCCATGGCTCTGCTGAAGCGCTGCGGCTACGACGATTACTGGATAGAACCTGGATTTCTATTGGACTGGTAGTCCTGCAGGACGCCCTCAATGGATTATATAGCTTTGCAATTGTTAAATTCGGGTCATCTGATTACTACACAATCTGTACATTAGTGGCCTACACTGTTGCTAATGCCCGACCGCTCAAGGAGGATAAGTCCTCCACTGAGTCTTGGTCCTCCCAAGGTTTCCTCCTTAAAATATCAACATAACAGGGAGTTTTTTCTTGCCACTGTCGCTCCGGCGTGCTCTTTGGGCGTTTAAAGGCTTATAAAACTGTAAAGCTTCATTGTGCCAATGTGCTATTATAAAAAACACTATATAAATAAATGACTTGAACTTGGGTCTTGGTTGTAAGATACAATTCTAAGAGACTTTATCTCAGAACATAAAAATGAGCCTCACATTACTTCTGAATTTGTTCAACTAAATTTAAATCTGTTTAGCCTAGTGGGCTTGTTAACCCATTATTTGATACCTTCATACATAAATACAGGGTCCATTACAGGGGCAATTAGTTTTTTAAAAGCAATCAAAACCACTATCAGGATTAAAGAACATCAATGCGTTAGAGCATACCAACACAATAAAGATATGCAAATGTAAATAACTGGAAAACTGGATATAATGACATGAAAATGTGTTGTCTATTCAAGCTGAGCAAAGTCTTCAAATCACCCATCATAAGGAAATCATCGAAATGCTGTCACATGCTTAGAGTTAATAGGAATTCCAAATGAGAAAGCATTAACACTGCCCTTCCATCACTTAAAGCCTGGATTATGCTTTTCCCCTTATAACCTTACACGTCAGTGACTGGATCAGTTCTAATAAGGTCACTGACTTACATGGCCACGGGAAATTTCAACCACTTTATAAGTGCTTTCATATTACAAGGTCAAGTAATCACCCAATATGGGCTACTGAATTAGCCTTTGCATTTTTAGGAACTCAATCACAAAATTAAGTCTCAAAAAATGAAACAGAAGGTGGTTGATAATGAAGCCTGAGCATCCTTCTGTCGGTGATGTAAGCATGCATTCCTTTACCCGTCGGGATTCTGGCAACGCTGCAGCAGGAGAACTGAGTCTCCATGGTCAGCTGGCATGCAAAGTGTATTTTTACAGCAGAAGCAAAAAAGGAAAAAGAACAACAATAATAGACAAAAGATGTGTTATATGATTCCATGGAAGATGTACGTAGTCTCATGGAAAACTGCCACAGAAAACTGTGCACTGAAATATAAGAGTAACATTGTTATTTCAAATAAAGTCTTGGCACATTTGATTCATTTGGGAAATATTGGCACTGTGACTGTTGGCCAACAAATCTAGTGCTTCACACCCAATAGGAACCCAATGAGGCAGGCATGTTAAAAAAAAACCTCTCCTGACATGAATTTATATTCTGACATTAAATTGTTTACAAGTTGATCTTATGTTTCTTGCATAAAAAGGACTGGGACAAGGAAACTAAGTCTGAAAACTTCCTTGATGGGACCAAAACAAAAAACGATTCCGGACTTACAGTGTTCAAGAAAACAGAGCAGAATCCTGATCGAGTTAAAAAAGAAATACAAAAATACGAAAGCGGCATTAGGATCGCTGAAATCCATAAAAGTTTCCATCCATTGTGATTAAAAAAGAAGCGATTTAAAAAAGGTTAATGTAATGAAAGGCGTTAATGCTCTTACAAAACAAAGATTATTATTATTAAAGTTATTATTAATTTAAATTAACAACAGTTAGATGGTGAGAATATGAATGCAGTTCTGCTAAATTTTGCTATTTGAAAATTAAATACATTATATATATATATATATATATATATATATATATATATATATATATATATATATATATATATATATATATAAAATGATTGTTCTGGTTTTAGTATTAAACCAGTGTTTCTCAAATAGTGGGGCGCGCGCCCCTGGGGGGGTGCAGTGTGGTGCCTGGGGGGCGCATAACAAGAAATCACAGAGCAAGTGTTTTAATTGTACTGAACAAACCCTCAAGAGACAACACGGAAAAATATTTAACAGAGATGAGGAGAGAAAGGCGGAGAGAGACGAAGATAACGAGACCAACAAAAGTCAACCGAAAGTTAAATGTCGAAGCTTATGTAGCGCCTGGCTTCACTGTAACTGTAACTTCACTGTAACTTCACTGTAACGAAGGTGGAAGACAAAGAAAGACCGATGTGTCTGCTGTGTCTTAAAATGTTGGCAGCGGACAGCGTGAAGCCAAATAAATAAAGGCGTCAATTAAAGACATTACACCCCGATCACGCTGATAACCGCTGAAAAACTCGGCTGATAACCGAGTTTTTAAATCGTAAAAGTGACGCAGAGCCAGCAAATATAACGCTTTATGAAAGCTACTTCAGAAAAGCTGCGCTGCAAAACGGACGCGTTGGAGACATGAGTTCTGACTTCCTCAAAAAAAAAAAAAAAAAAAAAAAAAAAACAGCACAAATTGTTGTATTCATTATTGTTTTGTAGGTTAAAGTGTTAATAAATTGTGCTCCTGAATTAATATTGCTGATGAATTTGAATTTATTATTATTTATTGATTTTATTTCATTTCATTTTCAGTATCAAATGCCAGTCGGTTCAAAAACGTTTCTCGTTTAAATAAGGATTTCATTCGTTTCTGTTACAAACTAAAAAACGAAGTTAATAAAATGATTCTTTGTTCTAAGTTGATCTATATTTCTTTTACTACAGTAAAAAAACTTTTTCATCCCATTTTGTCATGTACGGGGGGGGGGGGGGGGGGGGGTGAGTGTGTGTGTGTGTGTGTGTGTGTGTGTGTGTGGGGGGGGGGAGGTGCAAAATGTTTTCTTCTTCCTAGGGGGGGGCTTAACAGAAAATAATTGAGAATCACTGTATTAAACACTACATTTATTCTCTATAAAATGTGTTTTATGTATTTTGGAGTCTCTTAGAGCTTAACTGAATTTACATTGATTTAAATAGAAATTTTCACCGATTTGAGATTTTATCGATTGTTTGCAGATGGTTCCACTGTAAACTATGAAAAATAATACTTATATAATTTTGTATTGGTCATTTTTCTAGAAAAAAAAAAAAGACAGAAAGAGGAAGTGTCAGAGATCGCATCATTCGTGTTGCTATGAAAACCACCATTTATTTTTATTATATTATTTAGTATTATTGTGTTACAGTGTTTGTAAACATTTTATAAAAGAAATAAGGAACTTAAGGTTGTGTATACATTCTGGTTATGATCTTCCACTTAATCCTGTATAAGGAGAACGTTTAGGGCACTGGGCAGATATACCCAGGACAGGGGTACATCCTACTTTCTTATCAGCACTGTGGATCTAAGTTCTAGGTGGAGTTTCCATGTTCTCCCTGTGTCCGCATGGGTTTTCTCCGGGTTCTCCAGTTTCCTCCCACATTTCAAAAACATGGATTCAATGTAAATTGAATTCTCCAAATTACCCCATATAGAGTGTTTGTGTGAGTGTGTGCCCAGCAATAGATTGCTACCCTGTCCTGGGTGTATCTGCCCAGCGCCCGAAACATTCTCCCCTGGATGGGCATGGGGAACACCCCCGGTGACCCTAGTAGACGATAAAGCGGAAGATAATGGATGAATAAAACTAAACAATGTGACCATTTCCACACAAGAACACAACTATGCCTATCCTATATTCTATTAAGATGTCAATGGAACATATTTTGCTCACTGGCACTTAGCAGCAGTCCTAGATTAAATGGGAAAAAGGGCATGTTTATTGGTTTTTAAGCATTATTGCTTATTAAGCTACATCTATGTGACATTGTGCCAATGACACTTGACGTTCGATTGAGGCTTTAATGATGCATTTGCATTCTATACGCACTTAATAAATGAGTGACTTAAAAAACCTTTCCCATTAAAAAAATAATAAATCTGTCTATGGTTAATAAATTATTTGAAGTGATATTTTATGATGAAAATATCTCTTCATAATTTCCCGACAGGTTGAGGCTTGAAATCATAAGTTAATCATTTTTTTGGTATGAAAACCAATTGTTCTTTGGGGATAAAAAAAAGGAAGACCGAGTCTAAACATGGCTGAACTCTCTCCCCTGACAAAATGTGCATGCATTGGGTTGCAGTATAGTTAAAAACAGGTGTGAAGCAGATTAAGCAGAATAATGCTGTGGCTGGTTGATACTTACAAGGAGCATAAAACATAACCAGGGCTGAGGGATGTTCTTCCAGAAATGTGCCAAAGGACTCATCGGTCAGATGAAAAACAGCAGAGTTGGTCTCCGTCCAGGGCACCTCGGGGGCCTGTGGTTGAGGAGGCTGAGGGCTGTGGGTGGCAGGGAGATGAAAAAGACACAGAAAGAGAGAGTGACACAGATGAATTCCTCCTCCAAATTCTTCTTTAGAACTCATTACCTCAGATGGATTGGTGGGTAAAATCAGATTCAAGTTTTGTCTAAATCCTTTAAAGGTAATAAAGACGTTTGTGACACAGATGGTGTATTGAACCCTTGGTTCTGGACATCTGCTTATAAGTACTCTCACACTTTTAGTGCCTGCGCTGTGAGCCAGAGAAAGTCATTCATCCACAACTCAAAGGTCTGGGGACCAACCCAAACAATGTTCTCAAAAACACAAAGGGTCCGTCGCCTTAAAGTTTAGTAAAAGACAAACATATGGCTCTAGTCTTTCAACAAAGAGCAGTGGATTAAACATGAGCGATACTTTATAGTCTATAATTCAGCTATATGGATGCATGAAACACTTCTACAGTCCAGAATGCTTGAGTGCCGATGCTTTGCAAGAAAGCCTTTCAGATACAGCTGTGGGGTTGCATTAGGTGAAAGGAACATTTCAAATCTGACTGGTTCTTTATTATGGCGATCGCCAAATCCAGACCACATCAGGATAGTTTAATACAAATATTCTTAGTGGATGGCACGGTAGCTTTGCACTAAGGATTCCACGTTCAAATCTCAATCTGGGTGGAGTTTCCATGTTCTCCCTGTGTCCGCGTGGGTTTCCTCTGGGTTCTCCGGTTTCCTCCCACAGTCCAAAAACATGGATCAAGGTCAATTGAATTCTCCAAATTGCCCCATATAGCGTGTGTTTGTGTGTGTGTATCTGTGTGAGTTAGTGTGTGCCCAGCGATAGATTGTCACCCTGTCCTGGGTGTATCTGCCCAGCACCCAAAACGTTCTCCCCTGGATGGGCATGGGGAACCCCCCCGCGACCCTAGTAGAAGATAAAGCGGAAGATAATGGATGGATATTGCTTAGTTAGATGGCATCACTCCCATGTTTATTGGCGACTTGTGTTTTTGGAAGTGGTGTAATGGGCTGCATAAAGAGCCTTTCAAGTGTTGTTTTCAAAACTTAATTCTACTAAATACTGACTTGCAGTCCATTAGAAATGAACCGTCAACAGATTGAAATGACTCTGATGAAGTGTTAATAAAAAGCACCCAAAAACAGCATAAAAAAGCTCTCATATCAAGAAGTTATACTAATAACTGTGTATTAGCAATGATAATTAACATTTTTACTGACACATATTCAATTATCTAAACAAGTCAGCCGTGAAATGCATCAAATCATGTAGCAGCTAAAGGCTTGCATCAAGTAGGAATAGACATCTTTCACTTGCAAATTACAGTAAAAAAATAAAAGGGTGATTAATGGGACAGGTGTAACAGCAAAACATTTACATTTAGTCATTTAGCCGACGCTTTTATCCAAAGTCAGTAGTTATGGAGAAAACCAGCTGCACTGTAGAATTATCAAACCTGATTATTAACTTAATTGGCCTTTCATTTTTATATTTTTTTTATTTCAGTTGTTTGTGGAAGAGATGTGTTTTGAGTTGTTTCTTAAAGATGCTAAGATGCTATGCTCTGCCTTACGAACAGAGTTGGGAAGATTGCAGTGGTGAACACTACAGAGTGAGAATTATCATGGTGAGGTGGAATCACCAGGCGACATTCATAGGATGAGGGCTTGGACTAACAGCTGAGTAGCATGTTCCGTCAACAAAGGTCTGATCTTCCTGATGTTATAAAGAAAAAATCTGCAGGAACAGACAGTTTTAGTGACCTGATCAGATGGGGAGTCAATTATAAAACCAAGGTCACAGAGCAAATCGTTTGGAGAGATTGTGAAGCCATCAACTTGGAAGGTCAGGTCATGATGGATGGCTGGGATTATGAGAAGCTCAGTAAACATGGCTTGGTCAGAAGTCTTTTATAGTCTATAGCAGATATCACATTCTGAGGAGGTCAATATTGTGGAGTTATTTAAAAAAATCCCATTGAAGTGTCAAGACGTTAATGCTAGGGTACAATAAAATAGAGAAAGTTTGGTAAAGGTAAATACGGGTCACCTAATCACTACACAATCTGTACATTAGTGATCTACACTGTTGATGCTGCCCGGCCGCTCAAGGAGTTTTTTCTTGCCACTGTGGCTTCGGCTTGCTCTTTGGGGGTTTAAAGGCTAATAACACTGTAAAGATGCTTTGTGACAATGTACTATTGTAAAAAACACTATATGAACTTAAAGTGGAAACCATAATCCAACAGAAATGGTATAAGGAGGCCTCCAAACTTGACTATGGAGCCTGAAAAACACATGGAGGCTCACCTGAGCAGAATTTAAACTATTTAAAAGTATTATACAACTATATACTAAACATCTGTTTGTAAACTTCTGAGCAACTAGAAATAAAAATACATAAATTAATATTGTCATTAGCATTATTCTGATATTTGTATTTCTTTACCTTAAAACATAGAGGCAAATCTAAATTACCTTAAAAAAGGAATGTGACCTATAAATAAATTGTCACTAATTGGAAAAAAATAGGAATTTAAATTAAGCTTGGGTGTATGTGAGCAATTAACCATATTACTGGGTCTGTCTACCACTTTGGGTAAACTGGGTCCGTGAAACAGAACAAATGACAAAGTCTCAGAATTATACCCTTATTAATTAATCTGCTATTTGACAGTACTGACTTAGAGTCTGAAATACTGATTGTTTAGACTATCTGCCTAATTAGGCATATAGGGAATGTCCATGTCCCTCTGTATGGATCAAAACCTGCCCTCAACCTCCACTTCGGAATGAAAAGTCTTTATCTTAATTGTCTTTATGAATGACAGAATCATCCTTTTTCAAAGAATTGCTTACAGACACATGCTGTGTCACTCACTTTTTAAGCCAGTCAGCAATGTCCTTGACTGTGGCCCCGTAGTTCTCATAGTGATGGAGGAATTTTCCCTTCCTGAAGAAAAAAGAAAAACCAAGAAAACAACAGCACGTTATGTTGTGGTTTGTCCTTTAATGCAATGGTAAGATATATAACAAGACATGAATTATTCATAAGAATGCCCAAAATATTTTGGCAGTGTCTAAAAAGAATACTAGAACTTAAGAACAGAAATGAAATAGGAGTCGAAAAACCCTTGAAACTTGGGGGAATGCTGGAGTATCGCGTCTCAACCGGGCTTTGCTGGTTAGCAAAGGATTTCTGTAGCGGCACACCAAAGGACTGCAGTACAAGTCTGGGGCTCCCTTTGTGGCAGCCAAGATAAACATTTTAAATGAGTGCCTGGCCTGAAGCTAATTAAGTCACGCTGCTCAAGGCATCCAGCTTAATCAAAGGCTTCATCTAACCCACTTTCTCCACTAATCCCTGTTAGCACTGTGGACACCGACATCTCAAGCTTAGCTTCACTCGGTTTCTTTCAAACGTTCGCCATTCATTTTCCACAACTCTATGGTGTACACGCGCAGGTACAAACGCACAGGTAATAGCTCCCTCGACTCCATTGATTCTCTCAGTAGTCTTTCAAGAATAATTAATCTGCAGCAAATATAAAAACTGTCGGTAGAGTTTTGGCCTAATTGTCACTGATGCATCATGGTAATGTATTAAAAAGGCCCAGAAAAGCCATCAAACTGCATTAGTTCTTCACTGTCAGATTCAATACTGAGACAGCCCTATATGATCAGGTTTGGCATAGTGTGACCTTGACATGCATGTGTGTTCTCCGTCTTTGGTTTACCTTCATTACATTTTTGTTAACAAATTTCAGCTCCAAACTCTTTTGTCCGTTAGCCGTTAATTAAAGTGCGGAGGGTAAATATGCCATTTAAATCAGGATAGTTGGCAGGCATTCACTGTTGACTGGCTTAGAGGCGGTGCCACTAACCAATAGGCAGGAGAGAGAGTTAAATACAGCAAAGATATGGATGTTATAGGTGTTAAAGTTAGAGAGGCAAGATTGGGGTGGTTTGTGATGTGCAGAGGGAAAATATGGTTTATATGAGCTTGTGAAGATTCTGAAGAGGCAGGCAGAAGGAGAGCAACACCAAAGAACAGGTTTATGGATATGGTGATGGAGTAATGGGGAGGATAGTCAGGACAGGGCAAGATGAAGAATAATGATTAGCTGTGGCGGCCCCGAATTGGGAACAGCCGGAAGAGGAGGCAGAAGAAAAGACGCAAAAAATTAAAAATAAAAAGCGTTTTTCCAAATAGAAGTTTTAAATGAAAGGTGCCCCTACATTTTCTTCTGTGAAGCACTGAGGTGCTTTTTCTGAGGTGTAAAGTCATGTGACAGTTAAAGTATTGAAATGGACAATAAGTGAAGTTAAAAGGAAGGGGTTCACACCGTGGTATGGACCTCAGTTTTCAGTACGGTGCACTGGACGGGGAAGGGGGGGGGGGGGTTCTAGTGCATCATCCATCCATTATCTTCCGCTTTATCCTCTACTAGGGTTGCAGGGGGGGGGGGGGTTTACCCATGCCCATCCAGGGGAAAACATTTAGGGCGCTGGGCACACTCTATATGGGGCAATTTTGGAGAATTCAATTGACCTTGATCCATGTTTTTGGACTGTGGGAGGAAACCGGAGAACCTGAAGGAAACCCACATGGACACGGGGAGAACATGGAAACTCCACCCTGATTGGGATTCGATCTGGGAATCCCTAGCGCTGAGAGGCGAACATGCCGTTGAAAATCATGAAATTTTAACCATTTTTTGGCGACGACCAAAGGAACTAAACGTTAGCAAAAGCAGGAGGCACACAGCTGAAACAAAGCGCTGGTGTTTAGCTTTCCTTGTTTCATTACCATAAGCACTGACACTGAGCAGTCATTAGCCTGTAACTTCCCTTAGGGCAACAGCTAATGGCTCATTGAAAATGGATTGGGCGGAGAGTGGCATTTAATTAGCCCTCCCATAATTAAAACAGTCCTAAATAAGTAAGAGTCTATTGCTGGATGGAAACAGATAAAATGACTGCACAGCATGGCACGGCACGGAGAAAGAGCGCAAGCCAAGATTTAAAATGTCAAATGAAAAGATAATAACGGTGTAGCTGTCCGTCATTTTGAAATCTTGTGTCGAGGCTAGGAGTTTTAAGACGGCACTGATAGCTGTGTAATCATTAGTGGACTCGAGTGTCTGTGCTTGATTTTATGCTAGACCTTTGCTTCATAGAGAAACTAACCCACTACATTCTCATTAACAGATCAAAGCTTGGGCAGGCCCTCGCTGGAAATAGGGGCTTCAAAGATGTTCTCAGGGGGAAAACAATCAGCAAGCATACCCCATGCTTCTTGTTTACAGAAAATCGGGGAAAAGTCTTAAACAGGATGAGGCAAAGCTCACATCACAGCTTCATATTGCCTATTCCTCAAAAGGCAACACCACTGCAAATGAACAATACAGATCGGGGGAAAGTGTTTGTTTAAAAAAATAATCTGTATATTATGTATGTATATTAATAGGGCGGCACGGTGGCTTAGTGGTTAGCACGTTCACCTCTCAGCACTAGGGATTCCCGGTTCAAATCCCCATCATGGAGTTTCCATGTTCACCCCGTGTCCGCGTGGGTTTCCTCCGGGTTCTCCGGTTTTCTCCCACAGTACAAAAACATAGATCAAGTCAATTAGGTTCTCCAAATTGCCCATATAGAGTGTGTTTGTGTGCGTGTCTGTGTGTGTGCCCAGCGATAGATTGGCACCCTGTCCTGGGTGTATCTGCCCAGCGCCCAAAACGTTCTCCCCTGGATGAGCATGGGGAACCCCACCGCAACCCTAATAGAGGATAAAGCGGAAGATAATGGATGGATGTATATGGATGTATATAGGGCTGCAACTAACGATTATTTTGATAATCGATTAATCGGTCGATTATTTTTTCGATTAATTTATCATCTAAAAATATCTCACTTAACAACATAAGTCAACTCCAAATAACACATGATACTCAGTTGCCTTCAGTAATAAACTAAATATTGTCTGTTCTGTAGCAAAAAAATTAACAAATGAACTAAAACTGTCAGTTATTGAAAAAAATTAATGAACAAATTAGCCAGTTAACAAAAAAAATACCTGTTGTGTGAAATGTCAATAGGACACCGGGACATATGTGGCTGGTTTGCTCACCATGCACAAGGCTTCCCGGTCTGAAACCAGGACATGTCCTCACTTTAAAAAATAAACCGGGACGCCGGGACAAGACGTGACATACGGACATGTCCCGGGAAATACTGACGTATTGGTATAACGGACGTTGAGACACGTTCTCTATCGCTGTTATTATCCAGTTAACAACCAAAACATGCATGAAGCTGCTCTGCCGGTCTAATAGTATCACTCAGCACTAAAGAATCTCGGGATGTTGTAGTGGTTTATCTGCTGTTGAGCTTCATCCTCATCGGTGGCTCCAGCATGTTTAGTTTCAGGTGGTGTATCATCACCGTGGTGCAGAGCTGCATGTCCCACGTTCTTTATTTGTGTGAAGGTGAAGCTCCCGCAGTTTGGAATTAAACCGGAGCTTTTTTCTGCGTTGGCTGTGTTTAATTTGTGCGATTTATCAACTTGTTTTGCAGACTCCGCCTCGTTCTGTTCAACCCGCTATTATTTTCCAGCGTTACTGAAGCGCTGGAGGTGACGTAGGCGGTTACGACATTGCGAGTAACGCGGAAATCGCGCGACCCAACGAATCGATAATGGAAATTCATTATCGATACTTTGGATAATCGATTTTTATCGATTTTATTGATTCGTTGTTGCAGCCCTAGATGTATATTAATAATCTCTCTCTCTCTCCCTCCCCTATATATATATATATACACACATAAAGCGGAGAAAACCCAAGCGAGCATTGGGAGAACATGGAAACTCCACCCAGATGGGGATTCAAACCTGGATCCCCAGCACTTAGAGGTGAACGCGCTAACCACTAAGCAGGCCGTATTTTCCATCCATCCATCCATTATCTAACGCTTTATCCTCTACTGAGGGGGGAATCAAGATAATGGATGAATGGAAGGATACTAACCCCTCCGCCCTCCATATACACACAGTTATAATAACAATATTAAGAAGAACAAATATTATTGCTTAATATCTTAGTAAAATCTGTATTTCCCTTACAAGTGAAAGACCAGGAAAAATATTCTCTTCTAAATTAATAAGCACTACGTATTAGTCAAACGTTTGAGACACTCCACTCCCTCATATCTGCTCAACACATAACTCCAGCCCTTTCATTCCACATAAGCACATAAAACACAAACTCATGAATGAACTCTGCAACATAAAGAAATGGCCCTGCACTCAACACCAACAATTCCATGTGCTTAGTTATTATGCTACACTGTTTATATTTGAACTGCTTTATTTGCACTAAATGACCACTGACCTAAACCATAGCATGAAGACATTTTGAATGTGTCACTTTACTCCATAATACAGCTCTCACAACTTAAGTGTAACTGATGTCTATTTAATGTGTGTAAATGTTAAATGTCTAATACCTCACCTTAGGTCTGAGGAAACGGAAACGGAATTGCATTACTGTGCATGGCCTGTACTTATACAGTTCTGACAATAAAGCTTTGACTTTGACTTTCTTCTCCACTTATTATCCCTTTAATCATTTCCACTTACTGTAAAGATGGATTTTGTAGTTCTACAATTACATTCTGTATCCCAATAGTACCACCACAGAGCAGCTATTATTTGGTTGGTGCATTATTCCTATTCCAGCACTGTCACTGATGTGTTTAAATAAAACTACAGCAGCCCTGCTGCACTAAAACTCTTCACCACATCACTGCAGTGTCACTGCAGAACTGACATTAAACAATACACCACCCAAATGATACCTGTTCTGTGATGGCCTTTACCGATAGAGAACATGGAACCAACTACAAAGTCCAGCTATATGGTAAGTGGAGGAAATGGACAATAGAGCAAGAATGGGGCATGTCCAAACTTTTGAATGTTATTGCATGTCAACTGTATAATCCATAAACATAAAGTTGTTTGGGTGTTTGGTTGTCAATCTGAAGGTTGTGGGTTCAAATCCCAGGTGCATTAAAGTTACCAATGTGGTTCCTTGAGCAAGACCCTTAACCCTCACTGCTCCACGGATGCTTTGGTCAACCCTGTCCTCGCTTTGTAAGTCACTTTGGATAAAAGTGTCTGCTAAATGACCAAATGTAACCCTGGTTACAAACAAAACTATTCTTTAACCCAGGAGTTGATTTGAGTGGTGTGTAAAAGCTGCTGTGGTAACTCCACCGTTTGATGAACTGCTTCCCTTACACCCAAAATTAAGCCATCAACAGAGCGTGTAACCATCTACTGGGAAGGAATACAAGCCATGCTACAAACTGTACATTACCACACTAAATAGAATGTCAGTCTAGTACACCACAAATGGGATTACACAGCCAAATACTATTTTGTACTTAGTAAGCTTGTTCAGCTGCAGTTAATTATTTTCCTGGTGAGATTAGAGCATGCCAGTTCACAGCTTTAGGGAAAATACACCATATTAATCATATTATATGGAATTTAATATGATTAAAATAATAATAATATGTTTGCATTATGGGCGGCACAGTGGCTTGGTGGTTAGCATGTTCGGCTCTCAGCGCTGGGGATTCCCGGTTCGAATCCAAATCTGGGTGGAGTTTCCATGTTCTCCCTATGTCTGTGTGGGTTTCCTCCCACAGTCAGAAAACATGGATCAAGGTTAATTGAATTCCCCATATAGAGAGTGTGTGTGTCTGTGTGAGTGAGTGTGTGCCCAGTGATAGATTGGCACCCTGTCTTGGGTGTATCTGCCCAGCGCCCAAAACGGTCTCCCCTGGATGGGCATGGGGAACCCCCCCACGACCCTAGTAGAGGATAAAGCGGAAGATAATGGATGGAAGTTTGCATTATGGGTGACACGGTGGCTTGGTGGTTAGCACGTTCACCTCAGCACTGGGGATTCAAGGTTTGAATCCCAATCTGGGATTAAAAATTAAATGCTCCAAGTTGCCCCATATAGTGCGTGTTGGTGTGTGTGTGTAAGTGAGTGTGCCCAGCGATAGATTTATGTCCCTGTCCTAGGTGTATCTGCCCAGCACCCAAAACGTTCTTCCCTGGATGGGCATAAGGAATACCCCCCACCCCACCACCCAGTCACAATTCTTGTAGAGGATTAATGGAATATAATGAATGAATGAATTTTGCAGTATGAAACCTTGTAAAGCAACGTTATGAAATAACTTTACTTCATTACAACAGCTATGACAACATTTGTAATACAGGGAATGGCGCCTCCGTCACACTGCACCATGTAACTTAAGACTGCAAATTATACCTAACTTCATACCTTCTGCATTGTAATTTTTTATTAAAGGTATTTACAACTTGCTCAAAATGGCTGAAGCTGCTGTTTAAATGAGAATCTTTACAAAACCTTTCTGTGGTCAATCATAACAATGTTACATATAGTTGCTTTAATGGATTCTGTTCATCTGAACTGTTGTGATGAGTCAGTGAGTCAGGTGAGCTCTAAAACTCTAAATGACATCTGCACACCAACTAAAAACACACCAACTGTTGCATAAAGGGCACCTTTAACCTTGTGTGAAACAATTAACAGATAAAACAATTGCGTCTTTACAAATTCTCAAGTTACAACCCCCTTTGCAGCACAGCCGAATAAAGAAGAGGTAGAAATGCCGTACATCATGCAGAAATAGATCTGAAGGCTTCAAACCTTCAAGGATGAAGGCGAACTCACTCAAAATAGCAGAAGGTTGGGTAGCCTTTGACGTTAAACTCCTGCTTCAGTCCATCGAACTCCGCTGGATGGACATTCATCCCTGCCAACACCTGCAGCAGAAGAAACAATCCAGGACAACAAAACAGAATGCGGGCTAAATGAAGACGAATGGCTGCGTTAGAGAACAGAAAGCATGTTAAAAATTGCCACAGCATGCACTAGGACAAGGTAAGCACAAGTCTTAACTGAAGTCTTTCTTTCACGCCAAAAACAATTTCAAACATGACTGCAGATAACACCAAACCTAAAATCGGAGGGTTTCATCTGGTACAAACTATAACAATGAACCCCCATGGACCAAGGTGCTTTTGGATTTGACATTGTGCAGTGTTCTGAATTGTTGCTAATTTCCTGGTGGTGTCGTCAGGCTCTGCTGAAGCACTGCGTCTATGACAATTACTGGATGGAACCTGGATTTCTATTGGACTGGCAGTCCTGCAGGACGCCCTCCATGGACTTATATAGTTTTTCAATTGTTAAATACGGGTCACTTGATCATCACACAATCTGTACATTACTACACTGTTGATGCTGCCCGGCCGCTCTAGGAGGATAAGTCTCCCACCGAGCCTTGGTCCTCACAAGGTTTCTTCCTTAAAATAACAACATAACGAAGAGTTTTTTCTTGCATCTGTCGCTTCGGCTTGCTCTTTGGGAGATTAAAGGCTTATAACACTGTAAAGCTGCTTTGTGACAATGTACTATTGTAAAAAGCGCTATATAAATAAATTACTTGAACTTGTATTATTAGATATATGATTTGTTGTCAGCTCTTCATCCATGGCTCTGCTGAAGCACTGCAGCTACAATTACAGGATGGAACCTGGATTTCTATTTGACTGGCAGTCCTGCAGGACGCCCTCAATGGACTTATATAGTCATCACGCAATCTGTACATTAGTTTCCTACATTGTTGATGTTGCCCGGCCGCTTAAGGAGGATGAGTCCACCACTGAGTTTTGGTCCTCTCAAGGTTTTTTCCTTAAGATAACAACATAACAGGGAGTTTTTTCTTGCCACTGTGGCTTCGGCTTGGGGGTTTAAAGGCTTAAAACACTGTAAAGCTGCTTGTGACAATGAACTTGTTGAGTTAGAGCATTAGGAGTTTTTGTTTGTCGACAATTTAGCTTTGATGGATAAAGAGATGATTGTAGTGCGTTGGCTTTAATTTGCCAGACAGAGTTCAATATTTTCATGGTTTATTAAAAAGTCCTTCATTGCTAAAACACAAAGCCTAACTTCTCTGAGTTTTTCCACCCACCCCTGGAAATTTGGCCAACAAAGCCGGTATCTATCAGCAGTGACAGTGCTTGGAATTCATTTCAAAATGGTTCTTTAATGATCACGCCAACCAAGAAGCCCCATATTATCATATAAAACACACCGCTCATCCTTTGGCAATTTGAGCGGGTTTGGAGGAAAATCTCTGGCTGTAGAAATGCTGCTTTTTAGTCTCTTGCACGAAGACAGCTTGGCTCACCCTAATGCAGCTGTTCTGAGACGCTCTGTCACTTGTTGAGATCACAGCGTTTCTTTATGCGAGAAGTTTATTTACCTATCCCATCTGTTTTTAGCTACTAAAGCTGACTATAATACTGTGAAGATGAGCCATCTGTCTTTCGAAAAGTCCAATAAATGAATTTTAATGGTCACTTTGCAAATGACTACTAACACCTGAACAATGGCGGTTTAAAAAATAGGCAACCTCGACTAGATTTCTCTCTCTTATTGTCTAGAGAATAGGTAGCGTTAAATGAATGCAAACAGTATGTTGACTGGCAAGCTATTAGGAAATAAATTGAGCCGTAATTACAGTGCAGGAGCCGGCACTCAAAGGGCAGCATTAAAATAATCACGGGCTGCTTGTCTGCATCAGGCAGTACAGTGAAAACGAGTACACCGACTCTGCTGACCACTCGTTTCCTGCCAAAGCCATTATGTTTCTTAAGCATTATCAGCATCCTGCAGGCACTTGTGAACACACACAATACAGTGAACATCTTCCAATGCTGTCCACACCTGCAAAGTACACATTCATTATGCAAATCTCTAAACGAAAAGCTTACTTATGGTCTCTCGGTGGAGCCCACTTATCACACAGCAAATAAGACAACTAAGCCCTGCTCCAATTAATGGAACTAGTACTCATTTCCAGCTCTATAAAGAAAAGGGGAAATGCAATTGTTCCAGCAGCGGTGCGATCAGAGCCAGTTATGAGTGTTCAGAAACTTGCTTGGCTTCTGAAGGCAGCACAGAAGGAAAGACCTTGTTTGACATTTCGGCTGTATACTGCTCCGTGTGCATTTCTATTATGACCCGCTGCATGGACCTCTGTGATTTTCAATAGCACTGCCCCGAATTTGGTGCAAAGCGTGAATGTGAAGCTCTGAAAGGATGGTGTGAGCATGAGAGAACTATTTTAAATCTCTAAAAACAGTGTACCATTATCTTTTTTTCCCCACATGTGCTATTGCTAAAGTTTTAATTGATTTACACAATCCTTAAGACAAATTTAACTTTTCACAATAATTGACATTTAATCCTAGAAGTCAGTTAGGATCACTACTATCCATCCATCCATTATCTTCCACTTTATCCTCTACTAGGTGGGGTTCCCCATGCCCATTCAGGGTAGAACGTTTCGAGCACTGGGCAGTTACACCCAGGACAGGGCGCCAATCTATCGCTGGACACGCGCTCACTTACACAGACACATACACACACACACACACACACACACACACACACACACTCTATATGGGGCAATTTGGAGAGTTCAATTGACCTTGATTCATGTTTTTGGACTGTGGGAGGAAACCGGAGAACCCGGAGAACCCATGTGGACACGGAGAGAACATGGAACTCAACCCAGATTGGGATTCGAACCAGGAATCCCTAGCACTGAGAGGTGAATGTGCTAAACACTAAGCCACGGTGCCTCAGTAAGGATCCATCCATTCATTGTCTTCCGCTTTTTCCTCTACTAGGGTCGTGGGGGGGGATTGGGTTCCCCATGCCCATCCAAGGGAGAACGTTTCAGGCACTGGGCAGATACACCCACAACAGGGCGCCAATCTATCACTGGGTACACACTCACTCACACAAACACTCTCTATATGAGCCAATTTTTTATTTATTTTTTTAAACTGTGGGAGGAAACCAGAAAACCCGTAGGAAACCCACAGGGACACAAAAACCTTACCCAGATTGTGATTCGAACTGGGAATCCCTACGAACGAGGGTCAATTCCTATAGGGTTGAAATGTTGTACTTTAAGAGTTTAAACATTGCTTAGATTTGTGAATGTTCATTATTCTAATTTCTTGGCTGATTTCTTTTGAATTTACCCATTTTTTCAGTATTTTTTCAGTATTATTCTACTGCTGTAAGAGAAAAATATATTGTCCACCTCATGCCACCAATTGGAGCTACTAATTTAACTGCTTAATATGTTTAATTTACATTTCTATACCAAATCATTCTTGAGTAATGGCACGCTAGGATCTGTGGCCTGTTTGTATATTTATTCTGTATACATATAAATAAACCAATCCAGAGAACAGTAGTTAATCTAAGCCACATTTACACCACAGCATCCTTCAGTGCAGCAGATCTGTAATCGCTGACGCAAAATTTGAATCCTCTGTTCATCCATGCAGGCCTGACCCTCAACCTCAGCTTTGGCTGACAAATCAACCTGCAAATCAAACTTGTTAAAAGTACTCATGAAGGTACTTACATATTTTCCTTTTGTCTCTGTGGCCGCTTGCTGGAAAACCGGCTGCATCCTCTTGCAAACACCACACCCTTCGTGTCGGAAACAGGAAAGGAAAATATTGGTGAAAAGGGTTAGAAAATCAGCAATTAAAATGCAGCTTTATTATGGATGTTCCCATTATGGTTGAGAACAGGTGCATTTCTACGCCATAGTACTTGGTGGGATCAGGAATCGAACCGGTGACCTTCAGGTTGCAAGGCTGGTTCCTTGAACACAAGCCTACAACTTGTTTAATGGTGGAGAATTGTTGATGTAAGAATGTTGATGAAGTATTTGGACATTGGTATCTGTACAGTAGTGTTCTACACTTTTGATGCTGCCCAGCCACTCAAGGAGGAGGAGTCCCCCACTGAGCCTCAGTCCTCACAAAGTTTCTTCTTTAAAATAACAACATAACAACATAACAACATAAGTTTTTGCTTGCCACTGTCGCTTTGGCTTGCTTTTTGGGGGTTTAAAGGCTGGGGGTTTAAAGGGTTTTTTTAATACTGTAAAGCTGCTTTGTGACAATGTACTATTGTAGAAAGCTCTACATAAAATAAAAAAAACGCTTTATCCATGGCTCTGCCAAAGTACTGCGGCTACGACAATTACTGGATGGAACCTGGATATAAATTGCAGGACCCCCTTAATGGACTTACATATAGTTTTCCAGTTAGAGTTTTTCCATTTGTTAAATATAGTCACCGATCTCGACACAATCTGTACATTAGTGTCCTGCACTGTTGATGCTGCCCGGCCGCTCAAGGAGGATGAGTCCTCCCAAGGTTTATTCCTTAAAATAACAACATAACAGGGAGTTTTTTCTTGCCACTGTCGCTTCGGCTTGCTCTTTATTCTATAAAGCTGCTTTGTGAAAATGTACTGTTGTAAAAAGCACTCTATAAATAAATTACTTGAACTTAAAATTTTTTGCCACTTGCCACTGTCGCTTTGGCTTGGGGTTTAAAGGCTTATAACACTGTAAAGCTGCTTTGTGACAATGTACTATTTGAAAAAGTGCTCTAGAACTTAGAACAGGTAAAAGGAAACAGACCTGTAATAAAAGCCCCCTGGACATGCAGCTGTATCTCAAAAGAAAATTTTACATGAACTTTGCGTGTCATTTTAGCTTAGCTTTTTTTTATATCCTTCTAATATTTGCATATCATAATTGAAAACGGCTGCATGGTCTGTATTCGACCTCAAGTGCCTCACTGCAAATTCTGTAGGGGGGTTAAAAAAAAAAAAAAAACGCTTTGAGGACGCTCTAGAAATCTGGAATTGGAAATAAGGTACAAGAGGTGTCAGCCTGAGGGTTTGCCCAAAGTCTGCGGCTTTAACCTCACCATCAGTTAGTTTTATCATCTCAGCAGTAGTCTGGAGAGGCCAGTGTATATCCACAGACTAATGGGAAATAATATGTTGTCAGCTTGTCCGCCTCACAGCACACGACCATGGGAATAGTTTTAGAACAGTGCACCTACCGTAAATTAGCAAAATGGAGAAAAACAAACCTATATTATTTGTTTCTTGTTGAAGTCTAACACCCAACTACAGTAATACCCGAGTAACAAATAATAAATAAATACAGTAATAAAATAAATACAATACTAAAATAAATACAGTTGACATTTGGTCATTTAGCAGATGCTTTTATCCAAACCCACTTAGAAGTCAGAGCACAGGGTTGATGCAACACCCCCTGGAGCAATGAGGGTTAAGGGTCTTGCTCAAGGACCCACAGTGGTAACTTCAGTGGAACTGGGATTTGAACCCACAACCTTCTGATTGACAGTCCAACACCCTAACCACAGAGATACCTCTCCCTGGTATGATTGACATACTCATTCTTTCCATAGCTTAAACCCTGGCACTTAATTCCGTCTCTTGCCTCTCTGCATCGTCATTCCAATTCTTAATTCACCTTTTATGTTTCTTCTAACTTCTACATTTACATTTAGTCATTTAGCAGACGCTTTTATCCAAAGTGACTTAAAAATGAGAACATCACAAGTCAGAAGTTATGGAGAAAACCAACTATACTGTAAATTCATCAAACCTGATTGTTATTTGATGCTGCGCCCCCCCCCCCCTTTTTTTTTCTTCTACAACAGGTATTTGTTAAAGAGATGCGTCTTCAGTAATTTCTTAAAACTGCTTAGTGATTCTGCCTTACGTACAGTGTTGGGAAGAACGTTCCACCATTTTGCAGTGGTGAACGCCACGGAGTGAGAATTAGCTCCTCGGTGAGGTGGAATCGCCAGCCAGCAATCATCACTGGAGCGAAGTGAACGAGTCGGAGTGTATTTTGAAAAGATAGAGTGAAGGTAGGAGAGGGAAGATCCAGAAATGGTTCTGTAGACCAGAGTCAGTGGACTTGTACTGAATGAGCCAGTGGAAGAAAATGAGTAGTGGAGTGACATGAGTTCACTTGGGCTGGTTAAACACAAGTCGGGCTGCAGAGTTTTGAATTAGTTGAAGAGGTCTGATTGTGGAAGCTGGGATACCGGCAATAATCAAGCCGGGATAGGACTAGGGCTTGAACAAGCAGTTGGGTGGCTTGTTCAGTCAAGAAGGGTCTGATCTTCCTTATGTTGTAAAGAAGGAATCTACAGGAACGGGCGGTTTTGATAACATGATCAGAGAGTTTAAGGTGGGAGTCTATTGTGAAACCAAGGTTCCGGACCGAATCGGTTGGGGAGATTGGGGAGTCATCAATTTGGAAGGTCAGGTCGTGATGGATTGAGGGTTTAGCTGGGATAATGAGAAGCTCTGTTTTTTCTAAATTTAATTTGAGATGACGGGCCTTCATCCAAACAGATATGTCGGTGAGGCACGCAGATACCCGATTTGAGATGGTGGTGTTGTCAGGGGCAAAAGACAGATGAAGCTGAGTGTCATCAGCATAGCAGTGGTAAGAGAAACCCTGTGCCTGGATGACTGTGCTCAGTGATGTAATGTATAGTGAGAAGAGGAGAAGACCAAGTACAGAGCCCTGAGGCACACCAGTGCATACTTGGTGAGAGTTAGAGATCTCCCCATTCCATGACACTTTGAAGGTCCTTCCTGTGAGATAGGATCGAAACCATTCAAGTGTCGTGTCAGAAAAGCCTAATTCAGATAGAGTGGACAGTAGAATCTGATGATTTACTGTATCAAAAGCTGCAGAAAGGTCTAACAAAATGAGGACAGAGGATTGAGATTTGGCTTTGGCAGATTTAAGTGAGTCAATCACAGAGAGCAATGCTGTCTCCGTGGAGTGACCACATCTAAAACCGGACTGATTGGGATCAAGGAGATTATTCTGATTAAGAAATTGGGAGACCTGTGTGGATACCACCCGTTCAAGTGTTTTAGACAGGAAAGGTAAAAGAGAAACAGGTCTGTAGCTCTCGACCAAATTTGGGTTGAGCGTAGGTCTTTTGAGTAGGGGTTTGGCTATGGCCTGTTTAAAACAATTTGGAAAAGTACCAGACGTGAGAAAGGAGTTAATGATGTGTGTGAGTGCTGGTGTGATGGAGGAGGGGATGGATTGAAGAAGGTGGGATGGGAAGGAATCAAGGGGGCACGTAGTTGGGTTACTGGCAAGAAGAATTTTGCCGATGTCAGATTCTGCGACAGGGGAGAAGGAGGAGAGGGTTGGATGGCTGTATGTGTGAGATGTAGTGTTGTGGAAATGGTGAGTATGAAAGAGTTTGCTGATGCCCTCAATCTTTTCTGTAAAAAAGGTTGCAAAGACATCAGCTGACAGAAGTGTTAGGAGGGGTAGAGGGAGGAGTTAGTATTGAGTTGAAGGTACTGAATAAGGTGCGGGCATCTGAGATGCAGGTTACCTTGGACTGGAAAAACAGTCCACAGTAACCTACTAGGTTCTCCGGTTTCCTTCCACAGTCCAAAAACATGGATCAAGGTTAACTGAATTCTTCAAATTGCCCCATATAGAGTGTGTTTGTGTGAGTGTGTGGCCAGTGATAGATTGGCACCTTGTCCTGGGTGTATCTGCCCAGCACCTGAATTGTTCTCCCCTGGATGGGCATGGGGAACCCCCAGCAACCATAGTAGAGGATTGATGCGGAAGCGGAAGATAATGGACAGATGGAATATTTATTCTTTATTAATTAATTGTCTTCTTGCTTAGATTTTAAATCCTTGTTTTTGATGCTGTATCCTGCAATTCTTTCTCTTCTTTACATCCTTTATATCTGTTTCATTTTTTTCATATTCCATTTCCATGCCTTTTTTCCATAATTCATACTTTACTTCCTTCCTACATGATTTATACTTTTCTTTATTCAGTTTGTCTTCTTGCTTCCTTGCTTCATTCTTTGTGCTATCTTTATTCTTTCCACACCTTCACGTTTTTCATGTAGCCAAAAATCCGTGGAAATTTGTCAATTTGAAAAAGAAATTGAAACAAAATTTCAGGGTTTGACTTAAAATGCTAAAAAATCAAAGATGTCTACAAAAAAAAGTTTCCTTTAATTTAAGTAGAGTTTGGATTTAATTCAGAAATTATTTTCAATAATAAACATAAACATCAGACGGCACGGTGGCTTAGTGGTTAGCACGTTCGCCTCTCATCACTGAGGATTCCATGTTCGAATCCCAATCTGGGTGGAGTTTCCATGTTCTCTCTGTGTCCGTGTGGGTTTCCTCCGGGTTCTCCGGTTTCCTCCCACAGTCCAAAAACATGGATTCAAGGTAAAAATGAATTCTCCAAATTGCCCCATATAGAGTGTGTTTGTGTGTGTGAGTGTGTGCCCAGTGATAGATTAGCGCCCTGTCCTGGGTGTATCTGTCCAGCGCCCGAGATGTTCTCCCCTGGATGGGCATGGGGAACCCCGCGACCCTAATAGAGGATAAAGCAGAAGATAATGGATGGATTATAATAATATTCCTGCCTGTTTTTATACCCTATCTTTTAGTGTGTACAATAAATCTTTATCCTGTTTGGCCCCGACCTTTAAGTGAGCTTTGATTTTTGGCACCCTGTACATTTGAGTTTGATACCCCTTATTTAACGGTTACCTGCAATCTGTCGCTCCTCTGTCTCAAATAGTGCATTTACATTTTACTTTAGCTATTTTTTTAATGCTTGTCAAATTTCTTTGTCCGTGTTCCTCTATAGCATTGTTTACTTTAATTACTTCGGCTGGTACTACAATGATTAATAGTGATTGGTTAGAGTGCTACACTATTCCATTAAATCTGGGGCAGAGTTTGAATGCCTCTTCCCTTTTGCAATAATAGAAGGACGGAATTATTACCAAGTCAGCATCTATGAGCTGTCAAATGATATTTTTGGACAGCACCCCGTATATTAATGCAGTGAATGGAGTAAAACTCCTGAAACACTCACCGGGCCCCGAGTTAGATAAGGACCCTGGTCCAAGTGCCTTAAGGCAGAGAATGTCAAACTGAGAAAAGCCTTCCCAAGAGACCAAGACTTCTGACTTTGTTACTTAAAATCTGCTAAGCTCATCCTGATCCCACAACATTCAGCTTGTGACGCAACGCATGGTGTTCTTCAGCTTAAAATCCCAATTCGGCTGAATAGGATCCTTTTCGAATTTTCAAATGAATGTATGATTAACCAAAATAGTGCTGACATTGCAAAGTGTCATTTAGCCCCCCTAAAAAAATGGCCTTGCCAAATCAGACAGGTACACGAACAAAAATGATACTCAGCTCTAATGTACCTGAAAACGTTAGCTGACTGATCATTTAGCATTAGTCAAAGCTAATTAAGAGTAATTGCCCTGTAGCTCAGTTACTGCAGAAGCATTTTGCTGAAATGATTCATAATAATGGTTAAAAACATCCTCACTGTGATAAAACATTAACAAATATAGGCTTCTAGCATCACAAAAGAACGCTTAGCAATGACTTTAAAAAAAAATCTATTGTTTATCCACTTACTACAACTTTAAAACAATAAAATAGGAATTCATTGGAGTTTTGTCCAGCACTGCTCCAAAGACTTGCAAAACTATCCATCCATTAGCTACCATTTATCCAGGTTCATGCCGTTAGTGAAGCAACCTAAGCAAAGAAGCTAAGGTATCCCAATCCTCAGCCAGCTATTTCAGCTCCTCAGGAGGCGCACCAAGGCATTTCTAGTCCAATCGATTAAACATGCCAAGGAACATCCCATCAGGGAGCGTCCAGGAAGCATCTGGATAAGAATCCCGAACCACCTCAGCGGGCTCCTCTCGAGGTGGAGGATCAGCGGCTGTACTCCACGGCCCTCCCGAATGACCAACCTCCTTACCCTTTCTCTACTAAGAGAAAGCCCAGCCACTCTGCGGAGAAACCTCATTTCGGTCACTTGTATTCACAACCTCATCCTTTCAGTCACTACCCAGAGCCGTAGGTGAGGGTAGAAACGAAGATTGACTGGTAAATTGAGAGCTTCTCTTTCTTGCTCAGCTCCCACTTTACCACGACAGACCAGAGCAGAGTCCGCATCACTGCAGACATCGTACCGATATATCCGTCAACCTCCGACTCCATCTTTCCTGCACTCGTGAACATCATCCCGAGATACTTAAATTGCTCCATTTGAGGCAGGAACTCATCTCCAACCTAGAGAGAGCTATCCACCATTTTCTGACTGAGGACCATGGTCACAGATTCGGAGGTGCTGATTCTCATCCCGGCAGCTTCACACTCGGCTGCAAATTGGTCCAAGGAAAGCTGGAGGTCAAGCTTTGATGAAGCCAATAAGACTACATCATCGGCAAATAACAGACGATGGATCCCGACGTCAACAAACTTAGGAATCCTGTCCATACAACTTATGAACAGGATCGGAGACAAAGGGCAGCCCTGGCAGAGTCCAACCCCAACTGAAAACCAATATGCTATGCCAGCCATGCGAACCAAACTCCTGCTTTGTTTGTACAGGGACTGGATAGCTCGTAGCAGTGAGGTATCAGTGAGCACAGTACCCCATACTCCTGGGTCACCCGAGGGACATGATCCCAATGCCTTCTTCAAGTCCACAAACAAGTGAACTGGATTGGCAACCTCCCATGCCCTTAAGAACCCTTTTGAGGGTATAGAGCTGGCCCAGTGTTCCACGACCAGGCCGGAACCCATATCAATCATCTTTAACTTGTAAAATATTTTTCCAAAAGATACCTCACAGTGTTTCAATCAATCAATCAATCAGTATACAGTCATGGCCAAAAGTTTTGAGAATGAAACAAATATTATATTTTCACATGATCTGCTGCCCTCTGGTTTTTATGTGTGTTTGTCAGGTGTTTTTATCACATACAGAAATATAATTGCAACCATATTATGAGTAACAAAAGCTTTTATTGACAGTTAGATTGAGTTAATGCAGCAAGTCAATATTTGCACTGTTGACCCTTCTTCTTCAGGACCTCTGCAATTCTCCCTGGCATGCTCTCAATCAACTTCTGGACCAAATGCTGACTGATAGCAGTCCATTCTTGCACAATAAATGCTTGCATTTTGTCAGAATGTGTAGGTTTTTGTTTGTCCACCCGTCTCTTGATGATTGACCACAAGTTCTCAATGGGATTAAGATCTGGGGAGTTTCCAGGCCATGGACTCAAAATCTATATGTTTTGTTCCCTGAGCCATGTAGTTATCACCTTTGATTAATGGCAAGGTGCTCCATCATGCTGGAAAAGGCATTGTTGATCACCAAACAGCTCTTGGATGGTTGGGTTGGGAGGACATTCTGGTACCATTCTTTATTCATGGCTGTGTTTTTAGGCAAGACTGTGAGAGAGCCGATTCCCTTGGCTGAGAAGCAACCCCACACGTGAATGGTTTCAGGATGCTTTACAGTTGGCATGAAACAAGACTGGTGGTAGCGCTCACCTCGTCTTCTCCGAATAAGCTGTTTTCCAGATGTCCCAAACAATCGGAAAGTGGATTCATCAGAGAAAATGACTTTACCCCAAGTCCTCAGCAGTCCACTCCCTGTACCTTTTGCAGAATATCAGTCTGTCCCTGATGTTTTTTCTGGAGAGAAGTGGCTTCATTGCTTCCCTCCTTGAGACCAGGCCTTGCTCCAAGAGTCTCCGCCTCACAGTGCGTGCAGATGCACTCACACCTGCCTGCTGCCATTCCTGAGCAAGCTCTGCACTGGTGGTAGCCCGATCCCGCAGCTGAAACACTTTTAAGAGACGGTCCTGGCGCTTGCTGGTCTTTCTTGGGCGCCCTGGAGCCTTTTTGGCAACAATGGAACCTCTCTCCTTGAAGTTCTTGATGATGCAATAGATTGTTGACTGAGGTGCAATCTTTCTAGCTGCGATACTCTTCCCTGTTAGGCCTTTTTTGTGCAGTGCAATGATGACTGCACATGTTTCTTTAGAGATAACCATGGTTAACAGAAGAGAAACAATGATGCCAAGCACCAGCCTCCTTTTAAAGAGTCCAGTGGTGTCATTCTTACTTAATCATGACACATTGATCTCCAGCCCTGTCCTCATCAACACCCACACCTGTGTTAATGGAGCAATCACTGAAACGATGTTAGCTGGTCCTTTTAAGGCAGGGCTGTAATGAAGTTGAAATGTGTTTTGGGGGATAAAGTTCATTTTCTAGGCAAATATTGACTTTGCAATTAATTGCTGATCACTCTTTATAACATTTTGGAGTATATGCAAATTGCCATTATAAAAAAAAATAATAATATTTGGATCATTCTCAAAACTTTTGGCCATGACTGTACTTTATTAATCCCTGGGATTTCAAAACTCAAAAAAGACCCAAGCTCACGGCAGTGCAAAAAACGACTATGAAGTTTTTGCTTTTATTTGTTCATCAGTGTAACACACATTTAGAATGCTACACATTTAATTCAGGCAGATAGGCACATGTAATTCTGAACCTTATAAATTATAAAGTTGTTAATTATGAAATAAATATTATCCTTTTCAAACTAAGACCTTTCACAGGCGTGTTCAGCATGAATATACAACTGCCTAAGAAGAGAATGAGGGCAGGTACTCACAGGGGGCATAGAACATCAGGAGAATGGGTTTATCCTCCTTCTTCATCAGCTTCCTAAAATCCTGCAAAACAAAAGCACGCAGCTGTGTAAGAAAAGGCACACGTCTTCGGGTACCTAACTAACATCCATCCATTGTCTTCCGCTTTATCCTCTACAAGGGTAGAGAATACTCATACAGGGGAAAACATTTCAGGCGATGGGCAGACACACCCAGGACAGAACGGCAATCCCTGTGCACACACTTACTTACACAAACACACTGACCTTGATCCATGTTTTTGGACTGTGTGAGGACACCGCACAACCAGAAGGAAACGGGAACAACATGGAAACTCCACCAAGATTGGGATTCGAACCAGGAACCCCTTTGCGCTAAGAGGCGAACGTGCTAACCACTAAGCCACCGTGCCGCCCTCCCCTAACTAACATCCATTCATCATCTTCGGCTTTATCCTGTACTCCCCATGCCCATCCAGGGGAGAACGTTTCAGGCATTGGGCAGATACACCCAGGACAGGGCGCCAAGCTATCGCTGGGCACACACACACTCACACACACACACTCTATATGGGGCAATTTAGAGTATCAATTTACATTTAATCCATGTTTTTGGACTGTATTAGGAAACCGAAGAACCCGGAGGAAAACCACGCGGACACAGCGAGAACATGGAAACTCCACCCAGATTGGGATTCGAACCTGGAATCCCAAGTGCTGAGAGGCAAACATCAGCTAACATCAGTTTAAAATAAATAGAAGGCTATGTAATCAATTAGAAGCCGTGCTGTATATGCAAATCGGTTCTCACACCTGTTTGTGACTACAGCCATGTGGAGCAGGGGGAAAACTGTGCTGATAAACTCATCATGCCAGGAAATTATACAGTATTTACTTAGACATCACACATTAAATTGCATGCACAGATTTACAAACCCTCAAAGGGAAACTTCATTCATCAGCTTTGTTCATATTCTTGCCTCATTACCAGATTGCTTCCTCCAGCTAAACTTTACTTCTGGCAGTTGACACCCCAAAAGATGCAATGTTCCACAGAGTATACACTTGCCCAGAGCAATCAATTGCCTCGTCAAGTGAATTTCAAAGTTTTCTCTTCTTTGTGAGTGGGGCTGCTTTTTGATTGAGTGCAGCCCTCTCAGCAGGAGAACTGTCAGGATAGTTCTGTTATCAGTTTCCACTAATTGGATTTTATTCATTACTTCTTTCTCAAATAAACATTTACTCAAGTTTTGTTGACTGCTTCCTCGCTCGGTCATGGTCTCCGATGTAAAGCAGTTTTTTCGGAGACAGCATAAGAACCACCAGGCTTCGTACCAGCATTGAAGACTGCATATCAACCAACAAAAGTAATTATTAACTAATGAAAATCAGACAATGATTGAATTGTGAATCATTATAATAAAAAAAAAATTCAATAAAACTGGGACACCAGAGTGGCTTCCCAATCTGGGTTGAGTTTCAGTGTTCTCCCGGTGTCCGCATTCAGGTTTCTTTCGGGTTCTCCGGTTTCCTCCCACAGTTCAAAAACATGGATCAAGGTTAATTAAATTCTCCAAATTGCCCCGTATAGAGTGTGTCTGTGTGTTTGGCACCCTGTCCTGGGTGTATCTGCCAAGCGCCTGAAACATTCTCCCCTGGATGGGCATGGGGAACCCCCAAGCAACTCTAGTAGAGGATAAAGCGGAAGATAATGGATGAATGTTTCCTCTACATAGTTTTCATGTTCAGCTCTACGTTCAGCTGGGTTCAGCTGTGTGTGTGTGTGTGTGTGTGTGTGTGTGTCTGTGTGAGTGAGTTTGCCCAGTGATAGATCTTGCCCAGTGCCTGAAGCGTTCCCCCCTGGATGGGCATCCCCCCTCCCCCGTGACCCTAGTAGAGGATTAATTGGAAGATAATGGATGAATCATATAAATAAATACTAAAAATAAATAATATAGACAAAAATTAATATAAAATAGAAATAAAACTGCCACAACATAATATTTTTCCTGCACAACCCTTTGATGCGATCACTGCAATCCTGCGATTTCTCTAACACTCAATGAGACCTCTGCACCCGTCAACAGGCATTTTCTCTCACTCGTCATTAGCAAACTGTTCCAGCTGTCTCAGGTTCGAAAGGCGTCATCTCCAGATGGCATGTTTCAGCTCCTTTCACAGATGTTTAATAGGATTTAACTCAGGGCTCAAATAAGGCCACTTCAGAAAAGTCCAATTGCTTCAAGTCATCCTTGGGTTTTTGAAGCTGTAATTGTCCTGTAAGAGGACCCATGACCTGCGATGGAGACCTGAGATCTTTGCGACTCTAGGCAGCACATTTTGATCCAGAATGCCTTGATATTGTTGAGATTTCATTATACCCTGCACAGATTTAAGACACCCGGTGCCTGCTGCAGCAAAGCAGCACCAAAACATGTTTAACATTAGTTACAGTGAATCTTTTTTCATTGTGAGTCCAAGTTCCAGTCTCAGTTGTATAAAAGCAAAGAGGTCATCATACATTTAGGACAGATGCATTGTAAAATCTTAATTGCAAAACCGTAACAATCAGTATCAGCAATTCCCAAACCATTTAAAAATAGTGGAACCTCTGTTTTCATTGACATTGGGTTTCCTTTACTAATTAAAAATAAAGTTTTTTTTTAAACTCTTTACCACCCCTAGATTAGCTTTATCTGTTAGTCTATTTGACTGGTGAAAAGTTTGCAAATGCTATTTCACCCACTTCCCGTTTCTGATTAAGCTGAGACTTTGCACAATTGTTCATCTTCGATGAAAACACATGAATCAATAAAAAATTACCAATTAATTAACAAATAGGTTGTAATTAATTACAATTTTTTCCTATGGATAAATCGCCCATTTGCTACAAAATTTTATACTTCACATGCAGAATTAATTTAGCATAAATTAATTTACCATGATATAGGGGTGGTTTTTAAAAAATTGTGTTTTTATATTTTGCTTGTTGTTTTTAGCTCCATTATGGGACCAACAAGAGTTTCCTGAGGCAGCAGCCCATCAAAAAATAAGAGCAGAAACAAGATTAGTTTAAAAACGTAAATTAGTAAAAAATACGAGAGTGGCATTAAGATCGTTGAAATCAGCCAAATGTACGAAAAGACACCATCCAGGACAAATTTCATTAATGCAGAAAAGGTAGCAACAAAGAAGTTAACATTGCAAAAAGTATTAATGCATTTGGTCATTTAGCAGATGCTTTTATCCAAAGCAATTTATCCAAATTTGGATCCAAATTTTGGATTTTGAAATAGCCAAATTTGATGGTTGGGGTCAGAACACAGGGTTTACGCAGCACCCTGGAGCAATGAGGGTTAAGGGGGTTAAGGGTCTTGCTCAAGGACCCACAGTGAACCTGGGATTAGTGAACCTGGGATTGGAGCCCACAAACTTCTTGATAGCCTTCTGATTGATAGCCCAACACCCTGACCACTGAGCTACCGCATCCTCTGTAATAAACTTACAAAACCGAGAGTGAAGATGGGGATCCACGTGGGTTTCCTCCGGGTTCTCCGTTTTCTACCACAGTCCAAAAACATAGATCAAGGTCAATTGAATTCTCCAAATTGCCCCATCTAGAGTTTGTTTTGGGTGTGAGTGAGTGTGTGCCCAGCGATAGATTGGCACCCTGTTCTGGGTGTATCTGCCAATCGCCCGAAACTTTCTCCCCTGGATGGGCATAGGGAATCCCCCCGTGACCCTAATAGAGGATAAAGCAGAAGATAATGGACAGATGTATATAATTTCTTTGTTCTGCTTTCAATAATAAACACTACATTTACTTTCTATAAAACGTGTTTCTGGTATGTATTCTGGACTCACTAGAACAAATTTATTACATTTACATTGATTTCACAGATTGTTTGCAGACAGATTAGCAACGAAAACAAAGGTTCCACCGTACTTGATTAAAAGGAATGGTGATGTAACCCAGTGGTGAACCTACTTTTTTTGAGTGTGTTGCAGGCATCAGTTTATAAATGTATGTTTTGTTTTTTTAATTATATTTGTGATCGAAAACAATAAGAATCATTGTCCCTTTTGTATTTTAAATAAGCATTTTAGAAAAAAAAAAAACAACAACCCAGATATGTACAAAGATTTCTGCAATGGCTTAGTGATAAATGTCCAAGTAGTAAAACCCCAAAACCGATTAAACAATTGGTAATTGCCTTTAATGATATCTGTATTTTACATTATAGAACTTTAGGATTTACAGTACAAGAGGCTTATAAATAAAATGTAACATTATTATCCGGCCTATAATACAATTAAGAGGAAAAAAAGAGATCGTTTTACATTGATCTATTGTTATTGTTGTTAATGGCTCGGTGATATGGTTTATTTGGAGCATGCTCATATTTTATATTTGTATAATTTTGACAGAAACGTTCTTATGAGAGCAGAAAGACATTTGAAGTTCAACTTTATTTTTCTAAAACGGCCCAAGAAAAAAAAATAAATAAATAACTGAATGTTTTGATTTGTTATTTTTTTCTTCTGTGGAAAAGCAGCATTTTTTTATTTAATTTTTTCATGGTTTTTTGCAGCATGTTCAGAGCTGTAACTTTTATCATTTTGGCAAAAGATTTTATAGAGAGCAAAGTACTTTAAATTCTATAAAGTTTATGTTTAATTATTGTGTATATATACAGTATTCATATTTATATACAGTATATGTTATACTATATATATATATATATATATATATATATATATATATATATATATATATATATATATATATATACACACACACATATTCTATGTAGCATATTTTTATATAAATATATTAATATATATGCGCTTGAAAACATTTCATTTTAGTTTGTTGAATAAATGTTTATCCTGTTCGGCCCATGACCTACATTGTACTTTGAGTTCTGGGCTGGGTGCAATTGGGTTTGACACCCCTGTTATAAGTATGAGTATAAATCATAACTTCGTATACATCTTAACTGTGTACATCTTTTGATACTCACTATTTTAAATGGGTACAAATAATGACTCTCTGACTACAGCAGATTCTGACTACAACAAATTTGTGAGTTCCATCAGACCTGCTTTAAATGGACGCATGGTTAAGAGTGATCTCCACAGAGTTTAGAACAGTCCGGTTCTTCGGTTGCAGACGACTAAGCTCATTACTTTTGTTCGGCATGCAGTTCCCATAGCAAGCGATGCCTGAGAATGGAAAGCTGATCTTTAGCGAGTCTAAAACAGATACTCACTTTCTCTGTTTCAATGTGAACAACATCTTTGGCCTCAGGGTTCTCCTCCCAGAGGGGGGCGCCTGTGGGGTCTTTCAGGAACGCTACCATGGACTAAAGGAAAGAAAGAGGGAATGAAAATGAGGACAATTACCAGAAAAATGCCAGTGAGTCATCCTTCGCTGTCAAAGCACATCCAATCCCTCCTTAGAGGTTCTGCCACTGGTGCATACTGTGCTTTTCAAACAATGAGACCGGTGAACGAAATAAGCCAATTTGTCGATTAGGATTTCACAACATTACACTTTAAGGTCACTTCAAGATCGACAAAGTTGCAGAAAAAGTACTTCAATATTACTTTAGTCCTCATAACAGGCTGCGGCTAATTTAAAAATGTATTCATCCATGAAGCAGGAAGACCAAGTAAGCACCTTTTCTGACTTTAAGTGCTCAGGAAAAGTCTAATTACCAATAAAAAGAAGGCATGAACAATATCAGTGGCAGATGCTTATAATGAGAAATTCGGCTCTACCGCAATGACCGATCACCCATCATCACTGACTCGCATCTTCAATTTTAGGAACGACTATACATCTTAACGGGTGGCATGGTGGCTTAGTGGTTAGCACGTTCGCCTCTCGGTGCTAGAGATTCCAGGGTTCGAATCCCAACCTGGGTGAACTTTCCATGTTCTCCCCATGTCTGTGTGGGTTCCCCCCAGGTTCTCCGGTTTCCTCCCACAGTCCAAAAACATGGATCAAGGTTAAGTGAATTCTCCACATTGCCCCAAATAGAGTGTGTTTGTGTGAGTGAATGTGTGTCCAGTGATAGATTGGCAACCCTTGTAGAGGATAAAGCGGAAGATAATGGATGGATGGAAATTTAAGTTCACCCAGATTGGGATTTGAACCTGGAATCCCTAGCACTGAGATGCGAACGTGCAAACCATTAAGCCAAGCTAATATTTTCATCCATCTATTATCTCCGCTTTATCCTCTACTAGGGTTGCGGGGGAGTTCTTCATGCCCTCCAGGGGAGAATGTTCCGGGCGCTTGGTAGGAACACCCAGGACAGTGCGCCTATCGCTGGGCACACACTCACTCACACAGACACACACACACTATATGGGGCAATTTGGAGAATTAAATTGACCATGTTAAATTGAGCCATGTTTTTGGACCGTGGGAGGAAACTAGAGAACCCAGAGAATTTTAGCTTGGCTTAATGGTTATCAGTGCTAGGGATTCCTGGTTCGAATCCCAATTTGGGTGGAGTTTCCATTTTCTCCCCGTGTCCTCCGGTTTCCTTCCACGGTCCAAAAACATGGCTCAAGGTCAATTGAATGTTCCAAATTGCCCCACTTGGCAATTTGAAGTGTTAGTGTGTGCCCAGTGATAGATAGATTAGTGTCCTGTCCTGGGTGTATCTACCCAGCGCCTGAAATGTTCTCCCCTGGATGGGGATGGGGAAACCCCCCCCCCATGACCCTAGAAGGGGATAAAGCGGAAGATTACGGATGGATACACATCTTAACTGCAAGAGTCTTCATATACTGCACTACACGGCAGAATACAGAGGATGAAGTGCATAAGATGAATAAATGAACAGGAGGCAGTGGGCTGGTTTAGTCCTATAATTCCAATGCGCTGTGTTCCTTGCACATATAGTGTGAAATCAGAAGCATGCATGGCTCTATAGTGTGAAATGACATGCACAGGAAGAATCAGGTTGCTGGAACTGCCTGAACAGATCAAACAGACTTCAGATAACACAGTCCCTCAAATACAAAACCCATGGCTGAACACATTCCAAAGACACCGCATAGGGCTGAAGCTGCGAGGTATTCGATGAAAAAATGCCTTTTCCTAAAATGAAAGCCATATGTGATGAAAAACCAATACCTTCTGAGACGTGCATAAAAAAACCCATTATACTTAGATGAAAATTCTGCAGACGTTATATAAACCTGCAACATATTTACAAAACACAGCTGCTCTATATGCAAGGCGCCAATTATGTAAGTCCCAAAGTCTAAGTCAAATATTAACACGAGGCAATAACTTGAATTTAAACAGACAATTATTTTAATATAAATACCTTTTGTGTAGCTGGTCTGGTGTATTCTGTATGAAAAGTCCCATCTCTGTTTGAAAGGGACAAGCACAAGCCTTAGTGATGATGCAGGCTTATTACTCACTGAAAACAATGTGTTCTAATCGCAGAAGCCCCACTTACTTGTAATGCAGGATCTCAAATCCTCCAGCCTTCACACTAGGGTCCACCTTCACTTTCTTACAGAGTTTGCGACCCTCCGGATCTCTAGTGGGAAGAGAAGACGAGAGGCGAGCTAATTAACCTCTCATGACAGCACATTCAACCAGACGGGTCTACTACGCTCCAAAAACTTGTATCTAACAAGCAAAATAAAAAAATTAAAAAAATATTAATAACCACACCTATATATACTTTATCCTGCTTGTGAAGTATAAATTTTAGTAGAAAATGAGCAATTTATGCATCTATCCATTATCTTCTGCTTTATCCTCTAATAGGCTTCTCAATGCCCATCCAGGGGAGAACGTTTCGGGTGCTGGGCAGATACACCCAGGGCAGGGCGCCAATCCATCACTGGGTACACACTCACTCACACACACACTCTATATCGGGCAACTTGAAGAATTTAATTGACTTGATTCATGTTTTTCGACTGTGGGAGTAAACCGGAGAACCCAGAGGAAACCCACGTGGACATGGGGAGAACATGGAGACTCCACCCAGATTGGGAGTCGAATCAGTTATCTCCAGCACTGAAAGGAAAACATGCTAACCACTAAGCCACAGTGCCACCCCTAAGCCACCCATATATCCATAGAAAACTAAATGAATTAATTACCACTAATTAGATAATTAATTGGTACAATTGGTATTGATTCATGTGTTGTCATGGACAATGAACAATTGTGCTAAGTTTCAGCTTAATCGGATAACGGGAAGTAGGTGAAATAGCATTTGCAAACTTTTTACCAGGACACACAGACAAACAGATGAAGTTAAGGGGTGGTAATAAAAAAGTACTGATCGTGCTGAATTTTAAATGAAAAATCTTTCAAAACAAAGCTGACAGAATTTCTTACTTATTATTTTTTTCTTTTTTCAGAAGACACATCATGCTTTTAGAAAAAGATACCCCGCCTGTCAAAAACAAAGGTCACACAACCTAATATTTGCCTCCTTTAGCTTTTGTAATGGCATGTATTCATTGTGACATCATTTCCACCAGCTTCTACAGTCACAACATTTAGTTTTATCCAGAGCTGCATACATGTGAACCACTGCACAAAGTCCCGAAGATTCTCAATCGGTTCTGGTGGTGGTCATTTCATGTGCATAAAGGATGTCTCATGCACCCCGAACCACTTTTACAATCTGACCTTCTGAAACAGATGAACATCATATTCATGGGATGCATTTCTATGAGGTCGTATAACAAATGAGAAGCTACTCATTGCAGCAGTTAGTGTTTAATAACTTGGTGCAGCTGAAACATTATCAGTAATGATCTTCAGTAATTATCCAATAGGAGACTCATATCCGTTACCCAGTTTAATCCAGACCCATGTAGTCATGTACTCATCACATCCTTCTACGTCATAATTGATGCTTAACTTTGAAGGCTGTTAATGAAAAATAGAGAAACCTGGTATTAATCTTTGATGATAGTAATACTTTGTAGATAACATCCATTATCTACTGCTAGAGGAGGATGCTGTCTTATCTGAAAGCCATCATGGACAATACACTCCACTGTACCACACTCTGGTCAGATACAGGAGCACATTAAGCCTAAGACTCATTCCACCCAAGAGCGCCACAGGAGGTCATTCTTACCTGTGGTCATCTATATATATACAGACTATATAACCAGTCTGTTTAACTCCTCACTCAGCAAACAACTTTAATGTGCCATAACGTAATCAGGATAATTATTCAAATGTCATATTTATGTAGACAGGATGCATGGCTTTTCTAAAATTAATTAATACATTTGACCAGGGGAGAATGTTTCCAGGACAGGACGCCAATCAATCACTGGGCACACCTGTTACCCTCTAATCCTTCATCGTTTTATTATTACAAAATACTGCCTACAGACAGCAGATGGACGGACATATTTGGTTAATAGATTTTAGACACATGAATTTATTGTATGGATAATAATGATTATAAAATAACAAATGTTCCACAAATAAAGTGATAGAGTGATCTATTTTGCCAACTGTGCGTACACGTTGAACCCATCCGTGCAGTAAAACACACAAACACATATAAACACACACTGAGTGAAGTGAACACAAGTGCCCTGAGTGTTGGGCAACCTTTTACACTGTGCCCGGGGAGCAATTGGGGTGAAGTGCCTTGCTCATGGGCACTTCAGCCAGAGTGCTTGTTGGGACTGGGGACCCAAATCAGCAAGGCTGGTTCTTTAACCACAAGCCAATGACTGCCCCAAATGTAATTTTTTATTTTTATTTTTTATTTTTTTTAAATGGTGTAATCTCCTGCAATATACATTTTTTATTTTACCAAAGGCAAACGTCAAAATTTGATATTTAAATATAGCTTATATATGGGGCTGTTCACTGTAGTTACAGTGTGATGCATAAGAAGTGTTGATAGATGGTGTATATTTAACTGACAAAGACCATATGACATCTGTTTTCATGGGGTTACTGTATGTGTATATTGCTGTCTTCAGCTTATTGTAACACATCCTATTACTGGTTGT
Source organism: Corydoras sp. C115 (assembly GCA_019802505.1). Lineage (NCBI taxonomy): Eukaryota > Metazoa > Chordata > Actinopteri > Siluriformes > Callichthyidae > Corydoras > Corydoras sp. C115. Next base: position 38,280 of record JAFMOC010000042.1, on the reverse strand, counting down.
TTTTATTGAACTAAGATAAACTTATATTATTAACACGAGCTACAATTTTGCCGTCCAAAAAACATACCACAGCGGTGCTGTGGCCAACCCCGGTGCTCTGACCCTAACCATCAAGTTTGGATACTTGTAAAAGTCCATTTGGACAAAATGTGAATGACAAAAAAATTACATAAAAGCCCCTGTTGTTAATCAGTTTTGAATACTGTCCATTTGTCCAACTTTACAACACGCTTGTAAAAAGAACTTTGTAGTTTTCAACATGGCAAGTTCAAAGAATCCTGACTTCAACACTATTGACCATGTTTGAGACAAATGGCAAACGCAACCTAGATGCTAGTTCAACCTCTAATGCCAAACACTAGGCGCATGCACGTAGGCATGCAGACTGTTTTTACAAACATTTGTGAGAGAATGTGTCACTCTCAGGAGCTCAGTGAATTCCAAAATGGAACTGTAATGGGATGCCACCTGTACAACAAATCCAGTTGTGAAATTTCCTCGCTCCTAAATATTCCACAGTCAACTGTCTGCTGTATTATAAGAAAATGTAAGAGTTTGGGAATGACAGCAACTTAGCCATAAAATTGTAGACCATGTAAACTGAGAGAGCGAGGTCAGCGAGAGGTCGCCAACTTTACATTTATGCTTACATTTTACGTTTACTTTAATCCAAAGCGACTTACAAATGAGAACACCACAAGTCAGTAGTTACATTTTCTGCAGTCAATCACTACAGAACTCCAAACTCCATGTGTTCTTCAGATTAGCTCAAGAACAGTGCAGAGAGCTTCATGGAATGGTACAACGCAAAGCATAGGATGCAGTGGTGTAAAGCACACCAACACTGGACTCTAGAACAGTGGAGATGCATTCTCTGGAGTGATGAATGGCGCTTCTCCATCTAGCAATCTGATGGACGAGTCTGGGTTTGGCGGTTTCCAGGAGAACAGTACTGTGTCTGACTGCATTGTGCCAAGTGTAAAGTTTGGTGGAGGGGGGGGTTACAGTGTGGGGTTGTTTTTCAGGAGCTTGAACCAGCTCCTAGTTCCAGTGAAAGAAACTCTGAATGCTTCAGTATACCAAGACATTTTGGACAATTCCATGCTCACAACTTTGTGGAGACAGTTTGGAGCTGGCTTCTTCCTCTTCCAAAATGACTGTGCACCAGTGCACCAAGCAAGCTCCATAAAGGCATGGAGGACATAGTCTGGTTTGGATGAACTTGAGTCCTGACCTTAGAACATCTTTGGGATGAATAGGAGTGGAGACTGAGCCTTCTCGGCCAACATCTCTCACAAATGCACTTCTGGAAGAATGGTCCAAAATTCCCATAAACACCTAAACTTTGTGGACAGCCTTCCCAGAAGAGTTGAAGCTGTTCTAGCTGCAAAGGGTGGACTGACTTCATATTGAACCATATGGATTAGGAATGGGATGTCACTTAATGCAGGAGAGCCAACATTTTTGGCAATATAGTGTATACAGCACATCGGTAAAGGAATGTGTATTTACCTAGTGCTTACTCCCTCACTCCCTGATCATACATACACACACACACACACACACACACACACACACACACACACACACACACACACACACACACACACACACACACACACACACACACACACACACACACACACACACACTGCATGAGTGATAATAAGCACAGAAACATTTAGCTGAGGGACAAGTGAAGCGGAGCAGACCTGAAGTAGAGCTAACACTTGCATGCTAATAGAAATTCAAAGAGATGAAATTCAATTAATGCTGCTGACATGCACCGTTCTCTCCCTGCCAACCGCCTCTTTTTTTACAGAGCCACGGAGACAGACTCATTAGTTCTACGCATGTTTTACCTCACGCCGTTGTCTGGAGGAGGACACGAGAATGTTAGGGAGGAAAGAGAAGAGGCAGAATTGCAGGCTGTCAGGTGGGAAATTCAATTAGATTGGCCGTGAGAGAAGCATGCTGACTCACGCTCACAGATGGCGACTCTATGGGCATTTACAGGCAGACGTGCCCCACATGGCACTCTGGGGACGAGAGGTGATGCAGCCATTCATTTCAAAAGTGTACAACTGGGCTGAAATTGGGCTAAGGGTCACTGGTTTGGACAGCTTTTGGATGCTATGGACCTGACTCATTTCATGATCATAAATCTTGTCAACTTCAGCGCATTAAATAGCTGGATGTGACTGTTTTGGACAGTTTATTGCGACATCTGGACTCTAAGGTTTCGTGCAAAAAGAATAAATCACCAGTTGGCTGCAGATTTAAGATTGTTTTTTTGAGTCTCTTTGTAAGATTTTTCCATTTGCCCCTTGTCCCTTTACATGACAACACTTTTAGCACACATGTTTATTAACTATTAATCTCTCAGTGTCTGGCGATTCGATTCGTTTCCGATTTTTGAGGTCACAATTCGATTCATAATCGATTTTTCAGTTCAAATGGCCTTTAAATTTTGTTTAAATTATATGATTGCCAAGATGAAACAACAATGTAAACAAACATAACATTTACTTAAAACAATACTTTCAGGTTCCTTCCTGTATCAAATCTTTTCGCATCATTTTATATTTATACAAAAAATTGGATTGTGCTAAATTAAAATGAGCAGTATTAGGTTAGCTTAGCTGCCTGGCTTTTTCTTACATAAAAAAATCTATCAATGAACAAATATATATTCTAAATATATTAATACAAAGGTTTACTATAGTGCATTCGCCTTTAATCAAAACTAAAATTTAGACTTTACAGTCATAGTGCATTTATATTTTGCTTTTTTGCATTTTATGCTTATATCTTTAAAACATTAAAAATAAAATCCATACTTCAGTCTTTTTAATTATATTGCACCAACATTTGCTACATTTTCAAAACTTAACCTTAAATATTAAATATATTTTTCAGCTTTTCAACTTCTTTTAGCTCAGGGTGATGTCGCGTTAAATGGGCTCACGCATTTGTCGTATTTCCAAAGTACCTTAATTTCATTTTACACTCCTTGCAAACAATTGTTTTCATGTTGAGCTCTCTCTTCCCCGGGACATTGTAGAATCCAAAGTGTGCCCAACGGGGCGGGTCGAATCCCGCTCTCCCCCTGCTCCTTGCTTCCTGCTAGCGGACTCCATTCAGATAACGGAAGCTGGTTAACAAGCTTGCTGTACGGTGGCCGAAGGGATACGTAATGCGAGATGCAGTACACTCTGGAGTTTGAGCGGCAAAAAATAAAACTTAAGCGCATTTTTTTTTTTAAATCGATTTGTGGGCATTGAGTCGATTCAGAATCACCAGGACTACGAATCGCGATTGTTTGAAGAATCGATTTTTTTCAGCATCCATATTATTAACCATATTTATTTTTCTTTTGCATCTACGAAACCAATCGCAATCAATTATCTCAATATGGGTAACCTAATATGTCATGAATCATCTCACCAATGGGCTCTGTGTGCACATATCACTGTCTTGTTTGGTGTGCGGAATGCCTGTGTTATGGCTGAGTCTATGGAGTTTACTAATTTATCATCTGATCATCAAATACAGCACCGAAGAGTAAACTTGAAAAGAGTTTTAAGTTCTACATCTGTAATTTTGAAGATATGTCGCTGATGCTAATTCCAGCTATCTTGATGTGACTTGTTTTTTAGTGACGAGCTTTTTAGCTATGAGAAATCTGATTTTCGATTTTAATCTATTTTCTCCCCTACTAAATATCAAACTACAGATGACAAAGAAATAGATCAAAACAAGTTTTACCTTTATTTTTCACTTAAATTTCCACTTTGGGGTTAAAGTGCAACCAGAAACAACAAAAACAAGTTTCTAGATGGGACGGCAGACAATACATTGTGAACAATGAGAACCTACAGTAACTTTTAGAATGCTTTCTCCAACATAGCTTAGTTTCAGACACAGTGCAACCTTATTATCTGAATAAATAAATAATAAATAAAACCGTGTCCTTTTTGATAAAACGTACAAAACAGAAAAAAACACTTGCTTAACCTGTCAGCTTGCTATTAAGTAAATACATTTCCCCATTGGGCTTGACATAGTGTAAAACAAAACTTAGTCAGCATTTTCCCTGAATATGAATCAATTAATTTATTTATGATATTTAAATTTCCCTGAATATATACAAATAATTATAAACTGTAGTGCATACAGAGCTTGTTGTTTTTCAATGCTAGTATATTAATCCTAGCATATAAATAAATTAGTTGTGCTGCATTCTTTGGAAGCGACCGTTCTCAAACACACCTCACAGCGAGGATTCATCTAATCGCCTTCAAGTTGTTTTGTGGATTTATGGCAAGAGCGCCAGAGGAGGGGCTAAGGTGAGTCTGAACTACGTAAACCTCAAAAGGAAGTGTCGGTGGTGGAAGATAAAACTAAGAGAAAATCAATTTTCATCAGGAAGGGACCAGCTCCACACGGTCTCCACCAAGTTGACAGTAAGAAATTGTCCAAAATGTCTTGGTATGCTGAACATCGTCCTTGAATTTTGAAAATTTGAATGAATCGATAAAATCGATTTATCAGCCAGCTCTATGACGAGCCAAACCGTCCTGGTTCAATTTCAGCATTTTACTATAAATGTTTATTTTAAATGTGTTTACCTTGTATTTCAGATGGAAGTATCAGGGGAAAATAAGACTCACGAGATAACAGTGAGGTCTCACTGCTACAGATCTATGAAGAAAACCAATACACTACACCAGCTGAGAGTCAAAATTACACGTTCCAAGTTCTGTTGAATATGTTCAAAAAGTTAGTTCAAGGCACGTTCTACTCTTTTTACCGTTGTTCTTTCTTCATGTAATCTTTGATAACCATAAGAAAAGGTGTTGAGCACACATCACACAAACACACTCGATATGGGGCAATTTGGAGAATTCAATTGACCTTGATCCATGTTTTTCGTCTGTGGTAGGAAACTGGAGAACCCGGAGGAAACCCATGCGGACACGGAGAGAACATGAAAACTACACCCAGATTGGGATTCGAACCGGGAATCCCTAGTGCTGAGAGATGAATGTGCTAACCACTAATTCACAAGCCGCCCATGTTTGTAACAGTTTTAATAAAGCAATAAGACACTTGCGGTTGTGTATTATTGTGAATAAAGCATGGGAAAGAGGTGTTATTAGGTAGAATGCGTTAGGTTGGCGTACAGTTACACCTCTTTCCCGTGATTTATTCACACTAATGCACAACCCCGAGTGTCTTATTGCTTTAATATAAGCTTTGATATGAGCACAGTGGAATTCACCTATAAATAAAAGACCAGATAAAAAGTTGTTACTCTGGTGTGCTTGAGGGGAAGAGAGTCCAAGCGGGTATGTCGCAAAGAGAGCGTTTCCATCAAAACACTACAGAACTGGTGAGATGTTGGATTACGGTAATGACCCTTACCATAATAAAGGAATGTGTCTTTAACCATAAAACCACACCATTAACTGTTTTAATCACTTCATTACCTTTAATCACTTCAACATTTTGGGTTCTGCAGCCATTGCTTTATTTTAGAGATTCTTCATGGTGTTTCCACTCAGTACACAGGTCTGGTTATTTCTCTCAAAACTAGTCTCACATTTTATTTTACATTTGGAAGGATACGAATGATGACCTGAACTATTTTCGTGTGCGTCATGAACCACAACCGTTAAAAACAAACCCTGATTGAGTCATATTTAATAAATTAATTCACACTTAAATATTACAAAAATAAAAACGTGTATCTGGGAGTATCTGCCCGGGCGCTGGGCAGATACACCCAGGACAGGGCGGCAATCTATCGCTGGGCACACTCTCACACGGACATACACACTATACAGGGGCAATTTTAAAGCAGCCAGTTTACCTCGAATCCATGTTTTTGGCCTGTGGGAGGAAAGCCATGAGGACATGAGGAGAACATGGAAACTCCACCCAGATAGGGATTCAAACCTGGATCCTCAGTGCTGAGGCACTATTTAGCGATTCCTTTTTTTCAAAGAGCTTAATCTAAAAATTATTACTCTAATGTGATTGTGTTTGGAATTAAAATAACTTCTCCAAAATAATGAAAATAAAAACCATTAATTTTGAAATGTGTTTTTAATGAAACACAGTGCTCTTAAGGGCACTACTGAAACACAAAAATGCTTTTTAAAAATAGCATTAACAGCTTTATCAAAGATCAAATCTCAGTCACAAGAGATTCAATAATTCAAGTATAATATAAAGCACATTAGAATGATGGTGGAATATTTAAAAATGAGTCTTTTACTATTACTGAAATAACCTTAGGACCTTATCACCAGGTAACGAGTCGGTTGTTGGTGAAAAAAAAAAAATACACTGACTGCACTTTGAGGCTTACATGACATGACATTTTATGAACTATATATGTTTTTTGACTATATATTTTGTTTGACTATATACACAAGTGCGAAAAACATGGTACATGAGCGGTATTAAGTAATGCTGCAATTATCTACACATGATGACGAAGAAACGGTTAGTAATGCACTACTAATAATGGAAGCACATGAAATGTGTTAAAAGTCTTAAAATAATGTTAAGATAAGAAAAAAAAACAAGTAACCCTAACCTACGTCACTGTTTTCCTGCCATGTGTTTGTGTTTCTGTGTGAAGTGACTCTTTTTAGTATTTTTACTAAATTTTTTTTGTATTTTTATTTCACATTATGCAACATATTGTGTCAGTGTGTGTTTGAGATGTGTGTTTAATTGTTCTTTGGGCTACTTGGGTGCCTTAAATTAATTAAAACTGTAATTAAAATCAGACATTTATTGGCCTGCTTAATAATTCTACAGTGTAGCTTGTTTTCTTCATAACTACTGATTTGTGGTGTTCTCATTTGTAAGTCGCTTTGGATAAAAGCTTCTGCTAAATGACTAAATGGAAACGTAAAGACATGGATTTTTTTAAATTTATCCGATTCATCGATTAATCGGGGGGAAAATAATCGGCCGATTAATCGATTATCAAAATAATTAGTTGCAGCCCTAGTGTTGACGCAAGTTATGCATAATCGTGTTTGTTATCGATTACATGGACGTAATCCCAGCCCTAGTGTACAACCTGCACTGCTCTCAGTAACCACTCCAAACCAAACAAACATTGTGCAATAAAATTTATCAGTATTGGTGCAATACACATTGCAGTCATTTATGGATCAATCTGTTATCCCTTGTAATAACTACTAAATCATAATACTTGCAATATTTTTTTCATCTTGTTCCTCTGTCTTATAGGTCATGTACATAACTGTGAACTTATCAAGTACATATAGATCTCTATATCTACTATCCATCCATTATTGTCCGCTTTATCGCCTACTAGGGTCGCGGAGGGGGGAAGGTTTCCCATCTCCATCCAGGGGAGAACGTTTCAGGCGCTGGGCAGATACACCCAGTACAGGGTGCCAATCCATCACTGAGCACAACACCCTTACTCACACACAAACACATTCTATATGGGGCAATTTGGAGAATTCAATTGACCTTGAATCCATGTTTTTGGACTGTGGAAGGAAACCGGAGAACCTGCAGGAAACCCCTGCGGACACTTTGCTGCCCCTTGTTATTTTTCTTATTTATTTTTATTTTAAATTTTCTTCTTTTAATAGCTGCATCGCTTTTCACCTTCAGGTCACAAGGCTGGTTCCTTAACCACAAGCCCATGACTGCCCCCCAACCCTTTGTAAGATGCTATGGATTAAAATAAAAGCATCTTCTAGATGAACAAATATAATGTAATGTAAAAGGGAGAAGGGGTTAAACCTTCCACTGAGGTAACCCATATTTTTTCATATTGTGAACAATATTTTTATTAAGAAATAATAATAATAATCATTTTGCTTTCCTTTAAATTGGATTTAGTTTTTAAAATCTCATTGGTGAGTACTACAGTGTTATTAAATCTTGGTACTGGAGCCCCCGGTCTGCAATTTTTAGTGTTTATACCTGTTCCCAAAGCACCTGATCCAACTACACGTCTCATTAACTGCCCAGTACTTAGTAAAACTGAATGCGCAGGGGGAGAAATAGTGTGTAAGTATAAAGTATTGAGGAGGCAGTGAGGTTTCAGGGTCAGAACTGAGAAATACTGAAAGCGGCATCAGTTTCATATGTCCTGCTGGAAGCACTAGAAAATCTCGGATAATTGCAATTGGGTGTAAAAAGGGAAATGTTGAACTTGTACTGTTCTCCGTCTTGTCCCAGGAGGAGCATCAGGCGGTTGAAGCCTGAAGGATTTCCACGTAAAGTCCGATAGGGGAAGAGCAGCTCTCAAATAAGAGGAAGAGAGAAGGAATGAAACAGATATGCTTGTTTTCCAGATTTGACAGATGCTTTGAGAGCTGCATTGGCCTAATGTCAGTGGCACTAAAAAGTTTCCCTGATTCATCTCCCTTAATCTGACAGATCTGAAGCAGGGAATTGTGGGTGCTAAGGACTAAAAGAAGTGGAAGGCATGATTCTCGCTGTGAACCATCACAGCGCGCCCTTAACCAATAGAGAATTCTCCCAAATCTTCCACTTTAGGCCTCAGGCTCAGACGATCATGCTTTAAGACATAAATGGTTGTAAAAAGGGTACTAGAAAAGGAATAGCAGGCTGAAAACCTCAAATAACTACAAACTGTATGTTACACGAAGGTGCAAATCTAGGGCTGCGATTAAATATAAACTTACGATTATTTTGATAATCGATTATTGTTCCGATTAATCGGATTTTTAAATAATCACCATGTCTTTATTAAACAGGTCATGGGTTTATTTACAGTATGAGTTTAAGGCATCCAAGTAGCCCAAAGAGTAATTAAACTCAAATCTCACAAACACTGACAAAATATGTAGCATTGTGTATAAAAAAAATACTAATTACTAAAAAATACTAAACGTCTGTGATAGTGACCTCCCCGATAATGCTTTAAGGATTCAAGGATTTTTATTGTCACATCACCTAGTACTGGGTTATTGGTGAGTGAAAAACTTATGAGCAAGCGCCCACAACTGTGCAAAAAAAACCACACAAATAACAAAATATTGCACGTTTGTGGGAGCTCACAACACGGCAGCCATACTCGGCACCAGATGGAAGCGGAAGCTGTTCTAGTTTAGTTCTAGTTCAACTAGAACTAGTGTGTTTTTGTCACTAGGCAGATGTTAAGAAGTGTGGTCATAGGGATCAAGGGAAATAACAAGGGTAACCCATGATTATGAATCAGGTGCAAAAGTTCTTTAAGTCTCCAAAACGTTTTCCAGCAGAAAAGGACGACGAAAAGAAATCAAAATAACTACATTTCATGATCCACAGAAAAAATGTCAATTGTACCACAAAAAACATTTATTTTTAAATTGTCCATAGAAGGGGACTGTATTAACCCCGCAGAGTCCAACTCTCGGTGCTGGTCGTACGCACAACTCTGACTTGGTTCAAGGTTTTTGAAACCATTTCTGTACCATTTCTGCAGTCTGTACGCACCTACCAGATGGGAACCCGTTTCGGTAGCAAACGATTTCCCTTTACAGCATTTTCTATTTATCTGCAGTCACCCATCACTAACAGAAATAAATCACTATCACTTTCCGAGCCTTTAGTCCGATTGCTTTTTTTTAACTGTTTAATATTGACACACAGTTCAAACCAAAAAAAAAAAAAAAAAAAAAAAAAAAAAAAAAACCTTCCTTGTCCGCGAGCATGGACCTGACTGCTCCTTCAAAGTGGGCGTTTTTATCCAAACTTCTGGTTTGCCTCTGATTTACGTCCCATGACACTGCAGACGAACACACACGCACTTCACAGGTCGTGAACCACCATTCCGAGCATGCGCCTCCATGTCCGCACAAAGCCCTTTCTTCAGATGTGCGCATCATCTGACCGTAAAGCCACTTCCGATTTAGCGGTATGTATTACTAATTGTCCGATAAAAGACTTGAACAGGGTCATCGTCACGACTTTAAAATCAGACATTTATTGACCTGCTTAATAATTCTACAGTGTAGCTTGTTTTCTTCATAACCACTGATTTGTGGTGTTCTCATTTGTAAGTCACTTTGGATAAAAGCTTCTGCTAAATGACTAAATGGAAATGTAAAGACACGGATTTTTTTTTTTATCCGATTCCTCTATTAATCGGGGGGGGGGGGGGGGGGGGGAATAATCGACCGATTAATCGATTATCAAAATAATCGTTAGTTGCAGCCCTAGTGTTGACGCAAGTTATGCATAATCGTGTTTGTAATCGCTTACGTGGACGTAATCCCAGCACTAGTGTACAACCTGCACTACTCTAAGTAACCACTTCAAACCAAACAAACATTGTGCAATAAAATTTAGCATTATTGGTGCAATACACATTGCAGTCATTTATGGATAGTCATTATCTGTTATCCCTTGTAATAACTACTAAATCATAATACGTGCAATATTTTTTTCATCTTGTTCCTCTGTCTTATAGGTCATGTACATAACTGTGAACTTATCAAGTACATATAGATCTCTATATCTACTATCCATCCATTATCGTCCGCTTTTTTTTTTTTTCCTTGTCCGCGAGCATGGACCCGACTGCTCAAAGTGGGCGTTTTTATCCAAACTTCTGGTTTGCCTCTGATTCACGTCCCATGACACTGCAGACGAACACACACGCACTTCACAGGTCGTGAACCACCATTCCGAGCATGCGCCTCCATGTCCGCACAAAGCCCTTTCTTCAGATGTGCGCATCATCTGACCGTAAAGCCACTTCCGATTTAGCGGTATGTATTACTAATTGTCCGATAAAAGACCTGAACAGGGTCATCATCACAACGTCTAAATGCAATTCATCCTACCACACTCCCATAGTGTAGTTCTAGTGTCATTCTTACATTTACATTTAGCAGACGCTTTTATCCAAAGCAACTGACAAATGAGAACACCACAACTCAGTACTTATGAAGAAAACCAGCTACACTGTAGAATTAGCAAACCTGAATGTTATATGATGCTGCACCCCCCACCCCTTATTTTTATTTATTATAAAAAAAATTCTCTAAAACAGGTATTTGTTAAAAAGATGCATACTTAAATTAAAACATGAAGCTTGATCATTAATTACCACCATATTACAAGTACAAGTATGTGTGTATGTATTTATAAAGCACACTTGTATTTATTATGTATTTATTAAACACTGCTTAAACTAATTACGTTGATTCACTTCAAAACGAAAGAAACTCGGGATATTGTAGTGATCTATTCTGCTGTTGAGCTCCTTCATCTTCATCAGTGATTCCAACATTTTTAGTTTCAGGTGGTGTATCATCACCGTGGTGCTCCTTGCAGGTCAAATCATTTTTGCACAGCTTGCATGTTCCACGTTCTCAAGTTGTGTGAAGTGCTCCCACACCTTTGATGATTTAAGCTGAAGCTTTTTTTGTTTCCTGACATTGACATCCTAAAATGCTGTATTGCTTGGATATACGTATGCACTGTGTCTCGTACGGCAATGCTGCAATCACACTCACAATATCTTTACGAAATGCACCTCTCTAGTTTTAGATTGGAATATACAGATTTGAAAAGGCGCTAGTTAACAAAATAACCAAATACATTCCACGTTCCAGAAGGTTTTACTACTACAACCCACTGTTTGACTGCGTTTCAAAACTTATTACAATTATACAATTATAGATTAAAATCAGTCTGAAAATGCACGGGACACCAAAATACCGCCCACGGACTGATGAAAAAAAGAAGCCAATTGATAGGACTCACCCACAGTTTACCCATGCGATGGTCCCTTGGCCTTTTACTGCCTGTGCGACATCAGACAGCAGTTTCAGCTGAGCATCTCCAGATGTAGCTAGAATATTAGACAATGAAATACATACATTGTTCAAAACACAACAAGCATTCTAAATATTACACATGAGAGTTACCGCAAAGACCAAGGAGCTCTTTCAGAGTGATTTTGACTGAAATGAATCAATGGACAAAGGAAAATGGACATTCGATTACATACACAATCTGTCCTACACTGTTAACACAGCCCAGCTGCTGAAGGGGAATGGGCTCCCCACTGAGCTACGGTCCTCACTAGGTTTTTATTTTTAAACCAACACCAGTTTTTTCGTCTCCACTGTCACTTTAGTCTTGCACTTTTGGGATTCAGAACACTGTAAAGCTGCTTTAAGATTAAGGATTTGTAATGTAAAACATGCATATAAATGTCATTTTATATGTAAATAAATAGCAAAGGGTGGCTTAATGGTTCAAATCCCAATCTGGGTGGAGTTTCCATGTCCTTGTGTCCATGTGGATTTCACCCAGGTTCCTCCCACAGTCCAAAAACATGGATCAAGGTCAATTGAATGTTCTAAATTGTCCCATATAATGTGTATTTGTGTGTGTCTGTGTGAGTGACCGTGTCCAGTGACAGATTGGCGCCCTGTGCTGGGTGTATCGGCCCAGCCCCCAAAACATTCTCCCCTGGATGGGCATTGCGAATCCCACCGCGAGTGGAGGATTAAGCGGAAGATTATGGATGGAGGGATGGATGGGTAAAGAAAGCACATAACATACATATACAAGTTCCATCCCCAAATTCATTAGCTTTAGCTTAATTATATATTAGGGTCTGGGTGGGTAGGGTTGGAGTTCCCATGCCCATCCAGGCGATAGCATTTAAGGCGCTGTACAGATACACCCAGGACAAGGCACCAATTCATCGTTGGGCACACACTCATACTTACTATGGGGCAACATAGAGCAGCCAATTTAGGTTGAATCCATGTTTTTGGACTGTGGGAGGAAAACCAGGAGGAAACCCATAGAAACTCCACCCAGAATGAGATTCAAACCTGGATGCCCAGAGCCGAGAGGCGAATGTGCTAACCACTACACCATCATGCAGCCCAATATACTGTAAGTTATTACTATTTATTTATTTGTATAAAATTCTGCCAAATTCAGGTACAGAGGTGAAAGCGTTGTTTTTCTTTTTTATTAAGTAACCTCCAGGACCGGATTTTATCCCATTCACCTTTATGATTAGGTCTTCAAACTCAGATAACTGCAATTACACTTCATACTAAGAGTCTGGTGCCTTTGACTGAAGCAGAAAGCTTTAATAACAGCAGGATGCAAAGAGTGTGAACGCGCATCATGCTGCGTAAATGATCGCTCTATCTTTTAGTTTTAGATGATTGCTTCCAACTTGTCTCCACCAAAGCTTCTCCGAATTTCAGAGGAAATGAGAGTTTCATTGCCCCAATCAAAGCCCCTAAAGCTCGCTGCGTAGTGGGACTCGCTCAGCGATGCTGCTGTGTCAAAGCTGAGAGAAAACATCCGACAAGTGGGATTGAAGGCAAAGGGAAAATGCATTCTGAGCGCTGGCTTCAGAGGATGAGCGACTGAGCTGGCCATCAATCAAACGCCCGGTTCGATACTCCAGAGTCTTAGCCAATGACCTCATGCAGCCGAAATGGGCCATGAATTATGAAACCAGTAAATCTGGAGCTGCTAGGCCTTCTCGGCATGGTGAGAGTGGCTGTTTATGAAGCAGCAAACCACACGGCCACCACACATGGCAATCTTCATGCATGCATAAATGTAGAGGGAGAAATAGAAATTAATGATTTAAACTAAACGATTGCGAACTGCTAATAGCTGCATTTTAGACATGACATATCACTCGCATCATATTGGTGCAGGGTTTGAATTTCTACCTGGAGTAACAAGCGTTAAACAATTATATTACCCAAGAACCTATGCATGAGATGATTCACGCTCAACTATTCTGTGATAACAATGGAATTCTCAAGGCGACAGCTACTGTTATATACGAACGACATCTTTTTTGTTTACTTCTACAATTTAATAACAATAAAACTGGATTTTATGTAGGGCTGCAACTAACGATTATTTTGATAATCGATTAATTGTCGAGGGCGGTACGGTGGCTTAGTGGTTAGCACGTTCGCCTCTCAGCGCTAGGGATTCCCGGTTCGAATCCCCATCTGGGTGGAGTTTCCATGTTCTCCCCGTGTCTGTGTTGGTTTCATCCGGGTTCTCCGGTTTCCTCCCACAGTCCAAAAACACGGATCAAGTCAATTGATTTCTCCAAATTGCCCCATATAGAGTGTGTCTGTGAGTGAGTGTGTGCCCAGCGATGGATTGGCGCCCTGTCCTGGGTCTATCTGCCCAGCGCCCGAAACCTTCTCCCCTGGATGGGCATGGGGAACCCCACCGCGACCCTAATAGAGGATAAAGCGGAAGATAATGAATGAATGATTAATTGTCGATTAGGTTTCTGATTTAATCAGATTTAAAAAAATGTCTTTTCCATGTCTTTATTAAACAGGTCAATAAATGTCTGGTTTTATTTACAATATGAGTTTTAGTCATCTAAGTAGCCCAAAGATCAATTAAACACAAATCTCACACACACTGGCATAATATGTAGCATAGTGTGTAAAAAAATACATGATTTGTGTAGCTCTAATATGTTACCTAATCGCCTTCTAAATGCAATTCATCCTCCCTCACTCTATAGAGTGCAGTGTCTTCACTCATACTTGCTTGATCATTAATTACCACCATTGTGTACAAGTTGTATGTGCTTATGTGCTTAAAAAGCACATTTAAACACTGCTTAAGCTAATTAAATAAAAATAAAAAGTAACACACGTTCTCCATCACTGTCATTATCCAGTTAAGAATCAAAAACAGCATGACTCGTGCTCTGCCGGTTCTCATAGTGCGAGTGCACCTTTACGTTGATTCACTTCAAAACTAGAAACTCGGGATATTGTAGTGATTTACTCTGCTGTTCAGCTCCTTCATCCTCATCGGTAACTCCAGCATGTTTAGTTTCAGGTGGTGTAACATCACCATGGTGCTCCGTGCAGGTCAAATCATTTTCGCTGTGCTTGCATGTTACACATTTTTAATAGTGAAGTGTTCCCACACTTTTGATGATTCAAACCAAGGCTTTTTTCTGCGTTGGCTGAGTTTCATTTGCAGGATTTATTAAACTTTGTTTCGCAGATTCCGCCTCCGCCTTGTTCTGTTCAACCCGCTCTTATTATTTTTTTCAGTGTTGACGAAGCGCTGCATGTGACGTAAGCAGTTAGAACAATGCGAGTAACGCGTAAATCCTGCAACACAACGAAATGTTTTCCCAACACTTTTCATTATCGATTTTATCGATTCGTTGTTGTAACCCTACATCCCACAAATCGTTAAACTAAATGACTGCGAGCTGCTAAATGCTGCATTTTAGTCATAACATATCATTCGCATCAAATTGGTGCAGGGTTTGAATTTCTACCTGGAGTAACAAGCGTAAAACAATAATATTTCCAAAGAACTTTTGCATGGGATGATTCACACTCAACTATTTAATTCTCAAGGCGACAGGTACTGTTATATAGGAACGAAAACTTTTTTTGGTTACTTCTACAATTTAATAACAATAAAACTGGGTTTTAGTTGAAGCTCACTACTCACCTGACTTTGTGTAAAGTACAAGTACATTGGTTCGAGTCCGGAGCAGCTTTTTAAAGTCTTTGTGGTCGCTGACTTTTTCTATTAGAGGTGAGATTTTCACTGCCTGCAGTGTGGACACAACCGCAACCTGAATGAAAGACCAAAAGCAAGAGAGGAATAAGAGAGAGAGGAAGCGAGACAGAGAGACAGAGAGAGAGAGAGAGAGAGAGAGAGAGAGAGAGAGAGAGAGAGAGAGAGATTCACCGTCATTTTTCACTGTCAGGCACAAATCTCAAAGGCACTTCAGGGCAGCATTTCCAGCTGTGTGCCAACATAATTGTAGTGCTTGGTTTGAATCACCGCCTTGTCAAAGCGTATGGCAAAGTGAGCTTGAAGGACACCAGCAATTACAGGTGAGCTACATCACATTTACAAACACAGAACACGCAGCTTGAGGACATACTAACATTCGTATACATCACTTTGCGGATCTGTATCTTCGAACAAAGAGCTCAGTGACTAAAAATCTTACATACAACAACTTTACTGGTTGAATAATTCGATTAGATTAGATTTACTTTATTGTCATTGTGCAGAGTACAAGTACAGGGCCAATGAAATGTGGTTAGCATCTAACCAGAAGTGCAATATATACATTATTTACATGAAGTGCATTAGTAACAGTGACTGGTGCATTGAGAAGTGAAGTATATAAATGTATATACATAAATATAAACATGAACATAATAATGAATAATTTACATTACCCTGAATGGGCAAAAGTATGTGTGTATGTATGTATATATATATATATATATATATATATATATATATATATATATATATATATATATATCACATTCCACTGAGCCACGGTCCTCACAAGGAGGTTTCTTTCATTAAAACAAACACCACCAGGGAGTTTTTCATGTCCACTGTCGCTTCAGCTTGCTCTTTTGGGATTTAGAACACTGTAAAAGCTGCTTTAAGACAATGGACTTGTGTAAAACATCCATAGAAATGGTATTTTTGTATTTAATGAAATAAATATAAACTTGAACTGGGTATAGCAGAATGGGGGGGGGGGGGGTTTTTTTCCCCATTCCCATCCAGGGGACAGCGTTTTGGGTGCTTGGCAGATACACCCCGAACAGGGTGCCAATTAATCTCCGGAACACACTTGCACATGCTATATTGGGGCAACTTAGAACAGCCAATTTACCTTGATCCATGCTTTTGGTTTGTGGGAGGAAACCAGTGAACCCGGAGGAAACCCAGTCGAACACAGGGGGAACATGGTAATTAGGGCTGCAACTAACGATTATTTTGATAATCAATTAATCGGTTGCTTATTTTTTCGATTAAATGATGAATCGGATAAATTATATATTAAAAAAAAAAATCCATGTCTTTACATTTACATTTAGTCATTTAGCAGATGCTTTTATCCAAAGCGACAAGACAGTAGTTATGAAGAAAACCAGCTACACTGTAGAATTATTAAGCAGGTC
This sequence comes from Corydoras sp. C115, assembly GCA_019802505.1. NCBI lineage: Eukaryota > Metazoa > Chordata > Actinopteri > Siluriformes > Callichthyidae > Corydoras > Corydoras sp. C115. Next base: position 21,271 of record JAFMOC010000042.1, on the reverse strand, counting down.
AATAAATGTCTGGTTTATTTACAGTATTAGTTTAAGGCATCCAAGTAGCCCAAAGAGCAATTAAACACAAATCTCATCAGGTGGTGTAACATCACCATGGTGCTCCGTGCAGGTCAAATCATTTTCGCTGAGCTTGCATGTTACACATTTTTAATAGTGAAGTGTTCCCACACTTTTGATGATTCAAACCATTTTAGCATTGTGTGTTAAAAATAATAAATAAATTACACAAATTTGTGTAGCTGTAATATGTTACCTAATTCCCGTCACTCCCATAGAGTGCAGTGTCTTCACTCATACTGTCAGAAAATTAAAACGTGAAGCTTGATCATTAATTTCCACCGTTGTGTACAAGCTGTATGTATTTATAAAGCACATTTAAACACTGCTTAAGCTAATTAAATGAAAATGAAAATTAACACACATTCTCTCTCTCTGTAATTATCCAGTTAACAACCAAAAACAGCATGAGGCGTGCTCTGCCGGTTACGGTTGATTCAAAACTAAAGAACCTCTGGATATTGAAGAGATTTACTCTGCTGTTTCATCCTGATCAGTGACTTTAACATGTTTAGTTTCAGGTGGTGTATCATCACCGTGGTGCTCAGTGCAGGTCAATTCATTTTCGCCGATTTCGCATGTTCCACGTTCTTTATTTGTGTGAAGCGTGAAGCTCCCACAGGTTTGATAATTATTTTCTGTGTTGGCTGTGTTTCATTTGTACAATTTATCAACTTGTTTTGCAGATTCCGCTTCGTTTGGTTCAACCCGCTAATTTTTTCCAGCGTTATTGAAGCACTGCGGGTGACGTAAGCGGTTACGACATTGTGAGTAACGTGGAAATCGTGCGACCTAACGAATAATGAAATTCATAATGTCGATAATGAAATCCATTATCGACACTTTTCATAATCGATTTTTAGCGATTCGTTGTCGCAGCCCTAATGGTAATTCCATCCAGATCAGCATTCAAACCTGGATCCCAAGGGCTGAGAGCCGAACATGCTAACCACTACACCTTTAACTAGCTTTGTACAAGAATACTGGAAAAACTGGTGAAAATTCGTACAAATAAAAAGAAAACTGCCCCACAAACAAGGCCTATGGATTTGATAACCAACCAATCAACCTCAACCATCGACAAAAACGCAATGGAAAATATGTATTCATGCATTTGCCAATTTTCCCCACCAATATTTAGAAACCAGGTTGGCAGAAAAACACTATATGGACAAAATGATTGAACGTTCAAAGGTCATTCGGTTTGTTCGGTTTCAGGATGATTGTGCTCCTATACACAAAGCAAGGTCCTTAAATATGGGACAGGGTATGTTTAGTGTGAATGAACTTGACGGTCCTGTGCAAATAATGTATGTACATTCTGCAACCAACTTTAATAATCCAATGTTTAGCACTTTCTGTAGATGCTTTAGCCTCACAACTCATTTTTAGATGCTCTATTCTTTGTTATGGCATTACTTGAGTTCTTTAAATGGGAATGGTTTTATGCACAGCTCACAAGTTAGTTAATTAGTTTGTTTATATCCTCCAGGGAACCGAGAAATAAAAGTTTAATTGTTGATGGGATTTCCTAAAGACCATTTTTGTATTAAAACTGAGCCAAGCTTGAAATACGAAAATAAACTTGTTTTGTTTATAGAGTCATAAGTTCATTCATACTAACAATCCAGTTAAGTATGGGCGGCACGGTGGCTTAGTGGTTAGCACGTTCGCCTCTCAGCACTAGGTATTCCCGGTTCGAATCCCCATCTGGGTGGAGTTTCAATGTTCTCCCCGTGTCCGTGTGGTTTCCATGTTCTCCCCGTGTCCGCGTGGGTTTCCTCTGGGTTCTCCGGTTTCCTCCCACAGTCCAAAAACTTAGATCAAGTTAATTGAGTTCTCCAAAATTGCCCCATATAGAGTGTGCTTGAGTGAGTGAGTGTGTGCCCAGCGATGGATTGGCGCCCTGTCCTGGGTGTATCTGCCCAGCGCCCGAGACGTTCTCCCCTGGATGGGCATGGGGAACCCCACCGCGACCCTAATAGAGGATAAAGCGGGTGATAATGAATGAATAAATCCAGTTAAGTATGAAAGGCGAGCTTAACTTCCATCCATCCATTATCTTTCGCTTTATCCTCTACTAGAGTCGTGGGGGGGGGGTCCCCATGCCCATCCAGGGGAGAACGTTTCAGGTGCTGGGCAGATACATCCAGGACAGAATGCCAATCCATCGCTGGGCACACACTCACTCACACTCTTTATGTGGCAATTTGGAGAATTCAATTAACCTTGAGCCATGTTTTTGGACTGTGGAAGGAAACCAGATGAAACCCACGGGGAGAACATGGAAACTCCACCCAGATTGGGATTCGAACCAGGAATTCCTAGAGCTGAGAGGCGAACGTGCTAACCACTAAACCACCGTGCCGCCCGCGAACTAAACTTAAAAGATGGAAATGAACTGGTATGCCCCTTGCTTGCAAATGTAAGGTATGAAAAAACAATGACAAAACAGACAATATTTGACATAACTTTCCTCTTTTCATAAAATTAGCTTGTTCTTATGGGAGCCATATTGCAGAGAAAGAAATGGGAGGTTCCCAGCTCCCAAACCAAACATACTATTGGAAAGCCCAGGCCGTCCTCTTTATCAGAAAGTACAAATACAAAAATATAAAGAGTTATGTATGTAAAACAAATGTCTATTACAGAGGACGCAAGTCAATGGGTTGGTTTACAGGAGGATATAGCACTTTTTACAATAGAACATTATTACAAAGCAGCTTCACAATGTTACGAGCCTGAACCGCCAAAGAGCAGACCAAAGCGATAGTGGCAAAAAAAAATGTTACTTTTTTTTTAGTTTTTACATGAAATGTCTTTGTTTTCGTTATATATATAGACTTTTGTCAAATAAAATCATCCTAATTTCTAGAAAAAAAAGAAAAAACAAAAACAAAAAAAAAAGGTTTTCTTTTGTTAGAAATTTATTTTTTATTTTTTTTAACTACGCCCTTAGCGCCATCTTGTGGTGAAATTTTAACTGATTCGACTATCAGTCGACTATAGGGAAAATCTGACGAATCAGATTCGACTATGAAAATCTTTAGATGAATACAGCCCTACTTTTATTTTTATTATTTTTTTAGAACAAATCCATGGGAGGACTCAGTGAAGGACTCATCCTCCTTGATCGGCCGGGCAGCATCAACAGTGTAGGGCAGCCATGCACAGATTGTCCCATCATAACACGTTAGGGTTAAGATCCAGACATTGACCTGAATCTTGTTCAGATGTCTGTCTGAAGGTTCTGCTACATGACGCAACAGCTTATTGTGCGTGATGACAGATCCACATGGTTCTTGTTTGTATTCAAACAAAACGGTTTCAAAACACGCCACAAATAACACACAGATGACACAAAGACAGAGATTTTCATAGTGCAAAACATTTAGCCTTGTTTGTGAAAACAGACCTGAAACCGTACTCTTTTATACCAGAAATACCTGCCCAACAGCTCAATCTGGCTGAAATTCATGGTTCTGTGTGGAATTTCAATGTTCTTTCAGAAACCCAAGGTTCCACCTTGTCAAAAAAACAATGTTGTGGCGAGAGAGCCAAGCAATTTCAAAACTAAATGTAAGCATAAAACCCATGGTAAAGTAGAGTAGCAGTGTTTAGTGTTCTAACCACTACAGCGCAGTAGTAAAGAGTGTTTATAGAGCAGGCGTGTCCATGCTTTTCTGACCCGAGATCTACTTTTTCCAGTGGACAGGTCATTGTGATTTCCCAAAATTTATCTTTATTTAAGCTTTAATGTTGAAACCTGTTTACACACATCATGTTAATATTGTGGAATCAGCATAGAAAAGACTCGGGTTGCCATTTGCACAGAAATTGCTCTTTTATTAAACATGCACCAGCAAATGGCATGGAGGGAGTTTGGTTTTAGTTCAGCCTTTGGCTCAAGGACATGACACACGTTTCCACTAAATGCCCCCCCCCCCCACCTACACTGCTCACTGCGCTCCCACGAACATTACTTAGGCTATTCCCCCAAAAAGAACATAAAAATTAATAAAAGCATAAAACCTAGAACACGCATAAACCGGCTGCGAGGCATGCTGGGAATTGGTGGTAAAAATAATAATAATTGGTTGTAGTTATGGTAACAGTACACCAGTTACTTTGACCCACCCACCTTCATAAGCAGTTTGAATGTAATGTACATATAAATAAGATGTAATTGAAGCATGGAGGCGTGGCCACCCGCTGGTTTTGGAAATAGAGAGAGAGAGACGGGGGAGAGCAGAGGTCACTTACACGGGGATAGAGATCACGACTCAGAACAACTCACAGTGTGTGAGCACGGGTGTGTGTGTGTGTGTGTGTGTATGCTTCCGATACTGTGAAGGAAAGAGAAGTTAACAACGATCTACCAATACGCACTCTGCGATTGACGTATTGGGCACATCTGCTTCTGTTCTGGTTCCTTACCAGAGTTCAAAAACATGCAGCTGAACAACTTCGCACATTGTGACCATGTGCATAAATATGTGTCTGTCCTGTAATGAACTAGTAACCCCCCCCCCTCCTTTTAAAGCTGAAATAGGCTCAAGCACGTTAAAGAACCATGATATGGAATAGTGGATAAGAATATATTTTTGACCTCATGCCTAATTTATATTAACAGAAGGTGATGGAAATTACGAATATTACTTGTTTGTGTATGTGTGGATACACCATCCATCTCAGTGGAGACTCTTTAGACCAGATTACAACGATTCTAATTTATATGAAATTAAGTTTCATGGTGAAGGTTTTCTCAACCATGTTTTTTTTTTTAAAAACAATTTACGTATTATAATGTATGTTACGTATTATAATGTGGGAGCAAACTGAAGCATGCATAAAGAAACCAACGTAGACACAGGGAGAACATGCAGACTCGACATAAAAATCTCCTTTGTTCACACCAACCAGGAATCAAAACCCGGACCGTCTTACTATAAGGTGCTTGCACTGCCCACTGTGCTCCCACAAACATTACTTAGGCTATTAATATATATATATATATATATATATATATATAAAATAAATGATGCTGAAATAATTGTTGCGTCTGCTGACATTTTATCTCCATCATAGTTCTTCACCAATTTATTATTTCAAAAAACAAACTAAAATAATTGTAGTAATAACAATATGGTGTGCAGTTGAATCATTCATAAACTGTATTGTCAAAAGTATTTGCTCACCCATTCAAATGATCAGAATCAGGTGTTCCAATCACTTTCGTGCCCACAGATGTATAAAATCGATCGCATAAACATGCAGACTGTTCTTACAAACTTTTGTGAAAGTATGGGTCGCTCTCAGGAGCTCAGTGAATTCCAGAGTGGAACTGTAATAGGATGCCACCTGTGCAACAAATTCAGTTAGGAAATTTCCTCGCTCCTAAATATTCCACAGTCAACTGTCAGCTGTATAAAGCCATAAAGTGGTATACTGATTGAGCGGGGTCAGAGGATGCTGATTGCAGAAAGTTGGTGTCCTGTTCGCTCTATGCACGAGTCGATCACTACAGAACTCCAAACTTCATGTGTTCTTCAGATTAGCTCAAGAACAGTGTGCAGAGAGCTTCATGGAATGGATTTCATGGTCGAGCAGCTGCATTCAAGCCATACATCAGCAGGTGCAATGGATGGATGCAATCAGATGCAGTGGTGTAAAACACACCGCCACTGGACTCTAGAGCAGTGGAGACACGTTCTCTGGAGTGATGAATCATGCTTCTCCATCTGGCAATCAAGTGTAAAGGGGAGGGGGATTATGGTGTGGGGTTGTTTTTCAGGAGATGGGCTTGGCCCCTTAGTTCCAGTTAAAGGGAACTAAAGACATGACATTTAGAACAATTCCATGCTCCAAACTTTGTGGAGACGGTTTGGAGCTTTCTTCTTCCAACATGGCTGTGCACCAGTGCACAAAGCAAGCTCCATAAAGGCATGGAGGACAGAGTCTGGTGTGGATGAACTTGACTGGCCTGCACAGAGTCCTGACCTTAACCTGATAGAACATCTTTAGAATGAGTGAGAGCCAGGCCTTTCTCGTCCAACATCAGTGTGTGACATCACAAATGTGCTTCTGGAAAAATGGTCCAAAATTCCCATAAACACACTCCTAAACCTTGTGGAGAGCCTTCCCAGAAGAGTTGAAGCTAATCTAGAGTTTCTCAACATCATAATGAACCCTATGGATTAGGAATGGGCTGTCACTTAAGCTCATATGTGTGTCAAGGCAATACAGTGTAGTTAATGCTTCAGCTAAAAATTTTAAATTTTAACGAGCTAAAATTTACAGGTTTATGCAGTTACACAGCACTGCCTCATTTACACATGCCTTAAATGTGTAAATTCTATTTCAACCACCATTTGGTGGAGCAAACAGGGACTTACTATGCACAGTTTATAGTTTAAATATGGATAACAGCTTTAGTGCAGTACAGATGGGGTTTGTTTATGTATTTGAGGCAAATTATTATGATAGGCCGGTTATTAGGAGTGCAAAGACGACGATCTTAAATGTCTTAAAAGGTTGAACGGCACGGGCTTAACAGCGAGCCCTTCTCTCCAGCTTAATGAATTATGTTGCGGCACAAGATAGGCTTTAGCTCAAGTGGATTTAAGTCAGATTTGTAAAGTGTATAATTTAATGCTGTTCTCCACACAGAAAAACAACAACCATTTTATGCTTTTCTAAGCAATTTTCCACCCAGTCACAGGCTAAGCATTAAGCAGTTAATTTGTTAATGGAAATGGAGCTGATTATGCTAAAATAATGCAGAACATTTTCATTAGCGATATCATTAGACTGAATGTATGTCCCAAGTGTGAAATCATTACACTATGTTCCACTAATTGCAACATAACTTGAATCATGGCAGCTGGGGAGCGACGATGGTTTCGATGGTAGCACTTAGTGGGAGACTGGAGCATGTTATCATCAATGACTCGTCACCTGTGTTATACAGGGGAGCGATGAATTATGGTTGTGGAGCAGCAGACACTGGTTTACTGATGAGCCGAGTCGCGTTGGGTGACGGACTGGGACAAGTTCCATTTTCTTACCCATTAAAGAGCGTAGAAGGGGCCCCCAACCTGGCTGCAACTCGCCTAAATGTACTCCGATTCGTTGCAATTAAAACCAGTCATTAGATAATTTTGCTCTACACAAATGCCTCAGAGGTATCCCACAGGCTTCACAGACCATGTGCTGAATTCCATATTCACGCAAAGAGGAAGATACTTGGATAACCTGTCATCCTTCCCTGAACAAGTGACAGACTGGAGCCAACATGTCTCATTTGGTTTTAGTGTGAATGAGTGCCAGAGCTGCAGGCTTGGTGGAGCAGTCACACAATGCTGAGTGAATGATGGGGTGACATCCCGAATGCGGCAAGCTCAAGTCATGGATGAGGAGATGACAGACAGCTCGGGGTAATTAGAGTGCTGCATAGCTCTGAGCAGATGCATGACATCTTCCGATGGGCTCAACAAAGACATGTCAGAGGGAAAATGCCAGCCAAACCTGCTGCCCGCCGCCTTTTAAACAAAATCAACAGTGTCGTACCATTTGCTACAAGTTTCAAGGGAAGCATGCACCAAACCCCCAGCACAACACATTCATACATGCACTAGTATTCAAAAGGATTTATGCAGGAAAGCTTCATAAATTGGATTTCAGTACATAGCCATGACATTATTTATAGTATTTCACAGTTGCATTCAATTTTACATTACATTTAGTCATTTAGCAGACACTTTTCTCCAAAGCAACTTAAAAGTACCCCAACTTTATTTTTGGGGTCAGAATACAGCATCCCTGGAGCAATGAGGGTCTTGAGATCAAGGACACACGTTGGTAACTTTAGTAGACCTGGGATTTGAACCCCCGACCTTCAGATTGATAGTCCAACACCCTAACCACTGAGCCATCATGCCCTCAATTTTACAAACATCTTAGCTAGGGCTGCAACAACGAATCGATAAAAATCGATAAAAATCACTTATGGAAAGTGTCGACAACGAATTTCATTATCGATTCGTTGTGTCGCACGATTTACGTGTTACTTGCATTGTCATAACTGCTTACGTCACCTGCAGTGCTAAAAATAAATAAATAAAAGCAGGTTGAACAGAACAAAGCGGCGCGGAAGTGGAATCTGAGATGTTTAAAAAAGTTTAATAAACTCTACAAATGAAACATGGCCGACACAGAAAAAAAAAAGCTTTGGCTTGAATCATCAAAAGTGTGTCAGTGCTTCACACAACTAAAAAACGTGTAACATACAAGCTTTGTGAAAATGATTTCACCTGCACGAAGCACCACGGTGATGATTCACCACCTGAAACTAAACATGTTGGAGTCACCATGAGGATGAAGGAGCTGAACAAAGATTAAATCACTACAATATCCTGAGTTTCTTTAGTTTTGAAGTGAATCAACGTAACGGTGCACTCACACTATGAGAACCGGCAGAGAACGCTTCATGCTGTTTTTGTTTGTTAACTGGATAATGACAGTGATAGAACGTGTGTTACATTATATTTTCATTTAATTAGCTTAAGCAGTGTTTAAATGTGCTTTATAAATATATACGCAATGGTGGTAATTAATGATCAAGCAAGTATGAGTGAAGACACTGCACTCTATGGGAGTGAGGTTGAATTAGTAGCATTTAGACGGGGATTAAGTAACATATTAGAGCTACTCAAAAATGTGTAATTTAGTATTTGTTTAAACACTATTGTGCCAGTGTGTGTGTGAGATTTGTGTTTAATTGCTCTTTGGGCTACTTAGATGCCTTAAACTCATACTGCAAAAAAACCCAGACATTTATTGACCTGTTCAATAAAGGACATTTTTTGATTTTTTTTTTTCATCCGATTCAATGATTAATCGAAAAAAATAATCAACTGATTAATCGATTATCAAAATAGTCGTTAGTTGCAACCCTAATCTTAGCAATATGCATTTCTACTTACACTTCCTGTTATTTAATCTGATCTACTCATTGGACTTCCTCTCCTCCTCCTGCGAGGCAGTTTCATCCTGAGCAACCCTCAGCCAATGAAAACCTTAAGTCTGCTCTGCACATTCCCAAACTACCTAAATTCTGTCCCCATGAATTTGTCTCCACATCTCATCATCTTCTGCTTAATCCTATACAAATGATAATGATGGCCAAGCCCATGCCCAATCAGATGAGAATGTTTCGGGTACTGGGCAGATACCCTCAGAACAGGGTGCCAATTCCTCATTGGGCACACACTCACTCAAGGACACACACTATATTTGTAGCAGTCAATTTACCTGGAACCTGGCGAAAAATCAAGCAGACATTTGCAGAACATGGAAACTCCACCGAGTTTGGGGTTCAAACCTGGATCCCCTGAGCTGCAAGGCAACCGTGCTGTCTCCAAATTGTCACTCCCAATAAAAATCACATCATCTTCATCTCCCCTGCTTCCAGCTCCCTCTACTGCATTTTGGTCAGAACCACCATCTCGAAGCCGTACAACATTGCATGTTCACTACTGTCTTGCAAATTTCCCTTTCACTATGGTAGATACTCATCTAGCGATCACTTCTGCACGGTCAGTACAGAAGGTGGATGTTGTTTTTCGATTCAAATAATTGATTACAATTGATATAAAAAGAAGTTTTACCGATTTCCTACAGATCCTCACTATTTAACTAGGTTTGGGACCAGGTTTGGGAGTGTGTGCAAGTGAAACACTGTGTGTGTGTTGCTCCCACAATCATATTTACAGGCCTTATGGTGCACTCCTAGAAGTCTCATAATGTCAACGGAATATTTCTGGTGTAGGATGTCGAGCGACATCGCATTGCTGATTATCTTTCGGAAGAGCACCTTTTCATCAAAATCTGAACAGAAGCCTGACAGGACACAAATAGTGGGTCCATTACTATCTGGCAATCAACACATTCAGTAGCAGTTACAAAAGCGTCCATTTGCCTTTCACCAAGCAGCCTTGTTCAGTGTCGGCATTACTCTAATGATGCTGCTGCTTTCACAAAGCTGTCATTGTGATAACAATCCTCAAAGCAGCACAAAAGCAAGGTTTTGATCACATCGATGGCGAGTGAAGTGAACAGGGTGATTATACAGCTCGTTGTGATGGAATGAAAACATAATCTTTAGGGAGAGTCAGAATTACACGGAAGAAAACAAGCGCAGTGGCAGATTTTCCGGCGTTCCAGTACCAAAATTTGGTTATATGATTAGAACAGAGGCTTTTGAGTAAAATCTCTTTATGCTATTCACAGCTTCTGTGACAAGCTACGGAATAGAAGGAAGTGTAAGAAATAACGAGACAATTTTTTTTCTTCATTTTTTACAATAGACACCTGTTTGTCTGACATCACCGACAACAGTTCAGCAAATCGGCCTCTTTAAAATCAACCGACAATAATCTGATGATTATTAGTATTGTAAATTGGCCAAAAGGTTCATATTTACCCAACTACACTGCAAAGCACAGCGACACAACACAACACACACAAACACTTCATTGCAAATGCAGTTAGTAATAAATCGATCACACTAATTTAACAATATAACAAACTAAACTTATTGAGCTCTTATAAGTTTCTTAATATTAAAAATCAAGTCCTCTGAACTCCCGCTGGACACTCTGATTCTCCGCTTCACTATTAATTAGAGTGATTCTGACTAGGGCTGGAACTAACGATTATTTTGATAAACGATTAATCGGTCAATTATTTTTCCGATTAATCGATGAATCAGATCTTTTTAAATGTCCATGTCGTAATTAAACAGGTCAATAAATGTCTTTTTCAAATGTCTTTTTTAAAAAATGGTTTTATTTACAGTATGAGTTTAAGGCATCTAAGTAGCCCAAAGAGCAATTAAACACAAATCTCACACACACTGGCATAATGTGTAGTATTGTGTGTAAAAAAAAAAAAAAATTACACAAATTTGAGTAGCTCTAATATGTTACCTAATCCCCGTTTAAATGCAATTCATCCTCCCTCACTCCCATAGAGTGCAGTGTCTTCACCCATACTTGCTTGATCATTAATTACCACCATTGTGTACAAGTTGTATGTATTTATAAAGCACATTTAAACACTGCTTAAGCTAATTAAACAAAAATATAAAGTAACACACGTTCTCCATCACTGTCATTATCCAGTTAACAAACAAAAACAGCATGAAGCTGCTCTGCCAGTCTCACAGTGTGAGTGCACCGTTACGTTCATTCACTTCAAAACTAAAGAAACTCAGGATATTGTAGTGATTTACTCTGCTGTTGAGCTTCATCCTCATCGGTGACTCCAGCATGTTTAGTTTCAGGTGGTGTATCATCACCGTGGTGCTTCGTACAAGTCAATTCACTTTTTGCAGAGCTTCCATGTTCCACGTTCCTTATTTGTGTGAAGCGTGAAGTGCTCCCACAGTTTTGATGATTTAAGCCGAGGCGTCGGTCATGTTTCATTTGTAGAATTTTATTTCATTCATTCATTATCTCCCGCTTTATCTTCTATTAGGGTCGCGGTGGGGTTCCCCATGCCCATCCAGGGGAGAACGTCTCGGGCGCTGGGCAGATAGACCCAGGACAGGGCGCCAATCTATCGCTGGGCACACACTCACTCATACAGACACACTCTTATAATTTTTTAAAGAATTCAATTGACTTGATCCATGTTTTTGGACTGTGGAGGAAACCGGAGAACCCGGAGGAAACCCACGCAGACACGGGGAGAACATGGAAACTCCACCCAGATGGGGATTCGAACCGGGAATCCCTAGCGCTAACCACTAAGCCACTGTGCCGCCTATTTGTAGAATTTATTAAACTTAATTAAACTTGTTTCGCAGATTCCGCTCTGCCTCGTTCTGTTCAACACGCTCTTAATATTATATTTTTCAGGGTTGACGAAGCTTTGCAGGTGATGTAAGCGGTTACGACAACGCGCAAATTGTGCGACACAATGAATCGATAATGAAATTTGTTGATTCATTATTGCAGCCCTACAACTGACAATAATCTGTTGATAAAAAATATGAATTAAATAAAGTCTTGTAAATTGGCCAAAAGGTTCATATTGACTCAACCACAATGCAAGGCACAAAGACACAACACAACACACACAAACTCTTCATTACAAACTGAGTGAATAATAAATCAATCACACTAATTTAAGAGTATAACAAACTAAACTTGTGCTCTATTGCAGGCTCGTGGATTGTCTTTCTGAACAGATTCTTAATATATATAAAAAACTAGTCCTCTGATCTCCCTCTGGACACTCTGGTTCTCCACTTCACTATTAATTAGAGTGATTCTGACACTTCGATAAGACTCTGAGAGAAATCGTCTTTCAAGGATTCAAGGAGACTTTATTGTCATTAAGGTAACGTGGTACATGAATGTAAACGAAATTCCGTTTCACAGACCCAGTTTACCCTTAGTGGTAGACGGACACAGTGATAAGGTTAATGGCTCACATAGGACAGGTTCCTTCTTTAAGTGTAGAACTTAACATTTTTATTTTTATTTAATTTCAGAAGATTGTGGGAATACTTTTTTTTTATTTATTTGCACTAATGCACAAACTTTCATACCTTATGCTTATATTGCCATATGTTGTTCCGTGATAAAAAACATAGGTGGTAAGTTCTGGTTTGATAATGGTTGGTCTGAAAAGATTAAGAACCACTGACATACATCATTACATCATACCATTATAGCATACCAGTGTTTTGTAACCGTTTTATAAAAGTAATGAGGCACTCGAGGTTGTCTATTCATTCATTCATTCATTATCTTCCATTTAATCCTCTATTAGGGTCACGGGGGGGATACCCATGCCCATCCAGGGGAGATGTTTTGGCCACTGGGCAGATACACCAAGGACAGGGCGCCAATCTATCGCCGGGGACACTCACTCACACAGACACACTCTATATGGGGCAATTTGGAGAATTCAATTCACCTTGATCCATGTTTTTTGACTGTGGGAGGAAACCGGGGAACCCAGGGGAAAACCTCGCGGACACGGAGAGAACATGGAAACCCAGATTGGGATTCAAATCGAGAATCCCTAGCACTGAGAGGCGAACGTGCTAACTATGACGAATGAATGAATGAACGAATTAATTATCTCCCGCTTTAACCTCTATTAGGGTCGTGGTGGGGTTCCCCATGCCCATCCAGGGGAGAAGGTTTCGGGCGCTGGGCAGATAGACCCAGGACAGGGCGCCAATCTATCGCTGGGCACACACTCACTCACACAGACACGTACGCATACACACTCTATATGGGGCAATTTGGAGAACTCAATTGAGTTGATCCATGTTTTTGGACTGTGGGAGAAAACCGGAGAACCCGGAGGAAACCCACGCAGACATGGGGAGAACATGGAAACTCCAACCAGATAGGGATTCGAACTGGGAATCCCTAGTGCTGAGAGGTGAACGTGCTAACTATGACTAATTCGTCTCAAATATAATTTAATAGATCAGCATTGGGTCATTCCATTATGTTTGTGAAGATCTGCCAATGTGATTACTTCTGATAATTGAAAATACTATCGCAATTAAAAAATGAGAGGCTCGAAAACAAGCCATCAAACATTGCTTATTGAGCAATTTGCAATCAGCAATAGACTTAATATATGTCTTGCCACTTTTGCTTAATCAGCAACGGGAGCTATGATTCTGAGCAGATTCCCTTCCTTCGCTGACAAATCTGTTTACTGGATGACATCCCTTTTGCAGTACGAAGGGTCTAACTGATTCAGCACAAACACTGCTCATTTCCGACTGATTAACGAGCCCAACAACTCGGTCTTAAAGGGGTTTCGGGACCAACTCCCAGCTGGGTTATGCAGCAAAATAAATCTCAGGCATCATTACCGAACGAACAGGAGTTCAAATGCTTAAAAGGTAAGTAGGCCACTTGGAGGGGATACAGTGCGAAGACTTGAGTGGGTATTCTCTTTGATGGGGCTGAGAAAAAAAAAAAAAAGAAAAAAAAAAAATACACGCACAAGTGCCATGCCAGCTGCAAACGCCCTGAATTTCAAACAGTTGGAGGACTAAGAGGAAAGAACAGGCTGGTTCTACTCACAGGAAACACCTTTGTTTGCAGAGACTGATAAAAAAAAACAGGATGTAAAAAGAAAAGGATGCCCTGACGTGGCAGGACATTCGTGCACTTGTTTACTTTTTACTGGCTTACTGTTTAAATGTGAAAGTTAGAATGTATGGCAGAATGGGTCTTTTGCAGTATTTGCAAATGAAGCGGGGAATACACAATGTTACAGTTTGAGGAACTTAAAGTAAAGCTTCGGAATGGAATTAGAGGAAGACTTGTGCACGGAGGAAAAAGTTATATAGTGACACAGAACATGAAAAGCAGATTCCAAAGTAGAAATCCCAGCCTGATCATTGACGCTTTAGGTTTTTTTATTTTTAGTGTGAAACGCTGCACTGAGGACGTGTCCGCACTTTTCGGCTTTAGTATCGGTCACGCCCACGATCATGAACGGCAAATAAAGCAGAAGCCACAGGGGAGCGTGCACGCTGCGATCGTAAAATAGCACGTGATGACATCGTTGCAGAAGCGCCGTTGTTTCTGCAGCATCCATCAAACAGCATGAGCGCGATCAACAGCCTGCTGCAGCGCAGGGTCACTGCAATTCATCTGACCGTCACCTGATTCATACACACACACACACACACACACACACACACACACACACACACAATCACGCCGTCTCACACACACACACACACACACACACACACACACACACACACAATCACGCCGTCTCACACACACACACACACACACAATCACGCCGTCTCACACACACACACACACACACACACACACACACACTCACGCCGTCTCACACACACACACACACACACACACACACACACAATCACGCCGTCTCTCACACACACACACACACACACACACACACACATCCGTCTCATACACACACAGTCTCTCTCTCTCAGTCACACTCTACCTCATTCACTCACTCACGCACTCTCTCTCTCACCCAGTCACTCTCTCACAGACACACACACTCTCGCACGCATACATTCACCCCCACTCTCGCACACACTCACTCTCGCACACACTCACCCCCACACACACACTCACCCCCACTCTCGCACACACTCACCCTCACTCTCGCACACGCTCATCCTTACTCTCGCACACGCTCACCCTCGCACACGCTCACCCTCACTCTCGCACACTCTCACCCTCGCACACGCTCACATCCACTCTCGCACACTCATCCTCGCACACGCTCACCCTCGCACACGCTCACATCCACTCTCGCACACACTCACTCTCGCACACACTCACCCCCACTCTCGCACACACTCACCCCCACTCTCGCACACACTCACCCTCACTCTCGCACACACTCACCCCCACTCTCGCACACACTCACCCTCACTCTCGCACACGCTCACCCTCGCACACGCTCACCCTCACTCTCGCACACACTCATCCTCACTCTCGCACACACTCATCCTCGCACACGCTCACCCTCGCACACGCTCACCCTCACTCTCGCACACACTCATCCTCACTCTCGCACACACTCATCCTCGCACACACTCATCCTCGCACACGCTCACCCTCGCACACGCTCACCCCCACTCTCGCACACGCTCACCCCCACACTCACCCCCACTCTCGCACACACTCACCCTCACTCTCGCACACGCTCACCCTCACTCTCGCACACACTCATCCTCACTCTCGCACACACTCATCCTCGCACACACTCATCCTCGCACACGCTCACCCTCGCACACGCTCACCCTCACTCTCGCACACGCTCACCCTCGCACACGCTCACCCTCACTCTCGCACACACTCATCCTCACTCTCGCACACACATCATCCTCGCACACACTCATCCTCTCACACGCTCACCCTCGCACACGCTCACCCCCACTCTCGCACACGCTCACCCCCACTCGCACACACACTCACCCCCACTCTCGCACACACTCACCCTCACTCTCGCACACACGCTCATCCTCACTCTCGCACACACTCATCCTCGCACACACAACTCATCCTCGCACACACTCATCCTCGCACACGCTCACCCCCACTCTCGCACACGCTCACCCTCACTCTCGCACACACTCATCCTCACTCTCACACACACTCATCCTCGCACACGCTCACCCTCGCACACGCTCACCCTCACTCTCGCACACACTCATCCTCGCACACGCTCACCCTCACTCTCGCACACACTCATCCTCACTCTCGCACACACTCATCCTCGCACACACTCATCCTCGCACACGCTCACCCTCGCACACGCTCACCCCCACTCTCGCACACGCTCACCCCCACACTCACCCCCACTCTCGCACACACTCACCCTCACTCTCACACACGCTCACACACGCTCACACACGCTCACCCTCGCACACGCTCACCCTCACTCTCGCACACACTCATCCTCACTCTCGCACACACTCATCCTCGCACACGCTCACCCTCGCACACGCTCACCCTCACTCTCGCACACGCTCACCCTCGCACACGCTCACCCTCACTCTCGCACACACTCATCCTCACTCTCGCACACACTCATCCTCGCACACACTCATCCTCTCACACGCTCACCCTCGCACACGCTCACCCCCACTCTCGCACACGCTCACCCCCACTCGCACACACACTCACCCCCACTCTCGCACACACTCACCCTCACTCTCGCACACGCTCATCCTCACTCTCGCACACACTCATCCTCGCACACACTCATCCTCGCACACACTCATCCTCGCACACGCTCACCCCCACTCTCGCACACGCTCACCCTCACTCTCGCACACACTCATCCTCACTCTCACACACACTCATCCTCGCACACGCTCACCCTCGCACACGCTCACCCTCACTCTCGCACACACTCATCCTCGCACACGCTCACCCTCACTCTCGCACACACTCATCCTCACTCTCGCACACACTCATCCTCGCACACACTCATCCTCGCACACGCTCACCCTCGCACACGCTCACCCCCACTCTCGCACACGCTCACCCCCACACTCACCCCCACTCTCGCACACACTCACCCTCACTCTCACACACGCTCACACACGCTCACACACGCTCACCCTCGCACACGCTCACACCCTCCTCACTCTCGCACACACTCATCCTCACTCTCGCACACACTCATCCTCGCACACACTCATCCTCGCACACGCTCACCCTCGCACACGCTCACCCCCACTCTCGCACACGCTCACCCCCACACTCACCCCCACTCTCGCACACACTCACCCTCACTCTCGCACACGCTCACCCTCGCACACGCTCACCCTCACTCTCGCACACACTCATCCTCACTCTCGCACACACTCATCCTCGCACACACTCATCCTCGCACACGCTCACCCTCGCACACGCTCACCCTCACTCTCGCACACACTCATCCTCACTCTCGCACACACTCATCCTCGCACACACTCATCCTCTCACACGCTCACCCTCGCACACGCTCACCCCCACTCTCGCACACGCTCACCCCCACTCGCACACACACACACACCCCCACTCTCGCACACACTCACCCTCACTCTCGCACACGCTCATCCTCACTCTCGCACACACACTCATCCTCACTCTCGCACACACTCATCCTCGCACACACTCATCCTCGCACACGCTCACCCTCGCACACGCTCACCCCCACTCTCGCACACGCTCACCCCCACTCGCACACACGACACACTCACCCCCACTCTCGCACACACTCACCCTCACTCTCGCACACACTCACCCTCACTCTCGCACACACACTCACCCTCACTCTCGCACACACTCACCCTCACACACACTCAGCCTCACTTTCGCACACACTCACCCCCATTCGCACACACACTCACCCTCACTCGCGCACACACTCACACACACTCACCCCCACTCTCGCACACACTCACCCCCACTCTCGCGCGTACACACACTCTCGCACACACACTCACCCTCACTCTTGCACACACCTCATCCTCACTCTCGCACACCACTCACCCCCCTCCACTCTCGCGCGTACACACCACTCTCACACACACCACTCACCACCTCCCTCGCACACCTCACCTCGCACACCCTCACCCTCACTCTCGCCACACACACTCTCGCACACACACTCTCGCACACCCCCACTCTCACTCAACCACACACACACTCTCGCACACCACCTCACCCTCACTCACGCACACACACTCTCGCACACACACTCACCCTCACTCGCACACACACACTCTCGCACACACTCTCTCGCACACCTCACCTCACTCTCACTCACGGCACTCACACTCTCTCGCACACACCTCACTCTCACCTACACACCCTCACTCTCACTCACGCACACACACTCTCGCACACACTCTCTCGCACACCCTCACTCTCACTCACACACACACACTCTCGCACACACACTCTCGCACACACTCTCTCGCACACACTCTCTCGCACACCCTCACTCTCACTCACGCACACACACTCTCGCACACGCATTCATTCATTCATTCATTCATTTCTTCACGCTGTGTAGTTAGTTTGATGGAAAGCCAGCAGCAGTCAGATCGAACCTTCAAGTTCATATCCGACTGAGCCCGCTCGAGCCCGCATTTCAACTTCGCGCGCACATGGATATTGAGAAAGGAAATGTGTCGTTCTTTGGAGGCTCACGGGGTTTAAATCACAGACCGTTTGCTCTTCATCCAGAACCTTTTTTTTTTTGCTATTTTGTGGATAAGCCGCATATTAATTCATAATCATTTAAACATATACATTACTGCCATTAATAGTACCGCATTTTAATTAAAACGAGTATTTAAATGCCATGTTAAAAAAAAAACATGTCATAGCTCGTTGAACCACTGCAGGTACATTTATGTATTCTCACAACTTACACTTAATCCCATTGTCTAGGGGTAGTTTTTTAGGGGTTGGGGTTTCGCCCCATGCACAGATCCAGGTGTGGAAAGAAGAATCATCACACGCCACTCTTTCTTTCGTTCTTTCACACACAGGTTTGTGGACATCACACACACACACACACACACACACCACACACATAGTACACAACACACTTAATTAACCACACTCACTCTCACACTCACTCTCTCACAAAACAAAACTCACTCTGACACTGTACTCTCTTTTACACCACACACACACACACAAACTCGCCGTCTTTTTCAGGTCAAACACAAACTCATCTCTGACACTCTCTCTTCTCTTACAAGCCCACAGGGAAGACACTCACCTCTCACAACTCACGCACTCGTCATCACATTCAAACTCACACTCTGACACTGTCTCTCTTCCTTTACCTAGCAGCACACACAACACATCCGCTCACACTCCCCGCTCTTCATCCCCTGTCACACAAACTCACTCTGACACTCTCTCTCTCTCTCTCTTACACACCACACACACACACACACACACAAACACACACAAACTCGCTCTTGTCACACACTCACTCTCTCATCACACACACAACACTCACTCTCACAATCTCTTATTCACCTCTCTCACGCATTCCCACTCTCTCTCTCTCTCTGCTCAATCAGTTCTCTTCTCTCTCATCTCACACACACACCCACACACAAATACACCCTCTCTCTCACAACCACTTCGTCGTTCACACACACACATACTCTCACACGACACCACACTTTTTACCATACACCTTCACTGGTCCAGCACAAAGGAAAAACACACTTTCTCTCTCTCACGAACACACTACATCATACACACACACATACAGAATACTCTCTCTCTCATCTCTCCTCTCTATCACACAGCACACACACACACACTCAATAGCAATCCAATTTAGAAGCAACTCACCTCAACTTCATTTTGTTTATAACGCACTTTAAAAACCACAACAGCCGCAACAAAGTGTTGTACTGTGACAATTATATAATAATAAAGCAATAATAAAATAAAACAACTGCTTCTTCACCACATACTCAAACCAGTTGCAATCGCCCACTTTCCTTTCAAACAGTAAACTCACAATCCACCAGATTGATTTAATAAAAGTGATGAGTGTGTGCCCGCAATAGGTTGGCACCCTCTGTCCTGGGTGTATCTGCCCCGGCGCCCAGACGTTCTCTTCTTCCCCTTGATGGGCAATGGGGAACCCCCACCGGGACCCAAATAAAAGAGGAAAAAGGGGAAAAGGAAAATGAAAGGAATAAATTTAAATTTTGAAAATAGAATTAGGGTGTGTGTGTGTGTGTTTGTGTGTGTGTGTGTTTGTTTTGTGTGTGTGAAACCCTTTTCGTAGATTGAGTCCTGTCCTGGGGGGTTTTCTCCCCTACGACCAAAATTTATTCTCCCCCCCTAAGGGGCCCCCACCCCATACCCCCATTTAAAAATTTAAAGGCCCAGAAGATAATGAATACAAAATTTGATAAACAATAATTTTTTTTGTTTATCCCCAGGGGGGCCCGGCAAAAGTGGCTTATTTGGTTACATTTTTCTTTAACTCCCCAGCACTGGGGGTTTTCCGGTTCGAATCTCAATCTGGGGGGATTTTTTCCATGTTCTTCCTGTTTTTCCCCCCGGGGTTTCCTTGCTTTCTTTCACCCACAGCCCAAAAACATGGTTGGGTTTAAAATTGAATGCTCCAAATTGCCCCTTTTATAGAGTTGCGTGTGCCTTTGTAAAAGTGATTTTGTGCCCCTGTCCTGGGTATAACTCCCCCCCCTGCCAAATTCCTTAATTTAACCCTTAAAATAATTATTATGATTCCCTCCCAGAAATAAAAGATTCAATCAAGTAAAAAAATTTTTTATCTTTTAAATCACGGGGTTTACGAGAAAAAAAACGAAATTATGGGTTGGGGACCCCAAAATTAACTCTGTTTTTTTTTTTAAATTTAAAGTTAATTTTAAATTTAATTTTAAAGGGGGAAAATATAATAAAAAAAAATTATAAATATATGGGAAAAATGGGAATTTTCAACAAATAAATAAAATTATGGGAAAAAAATAAAAATAACCCGGAAAAGGGGGGGCCCCCAATCCATCGCGGGGAAACACACTCACTCACACAGAAAACACTCTATATGGGGAAATTTTGGGAGAATTAAATTTGACTTGATCCATATTTTTGGCTGTGGGGGGAAACCG